>JAMJFZ010003200.1:1230000-1592500 GCA_026225945.1 Cricetomys ansorgei
ACTTCTATTCTGTAATAATTTACCTATGAATTTTCTCTACCAAATGTTGGAAGCTCTCATCTCAGCACTCAGGACAAAAAGCCAAAGTTTATAATGTAGACTTTGTGTGTTTCCTAAGGATAGACAGGAAGACACATCTATAATTTTCTCCCTGTGTAGAGCTTGCTTTCCCTGGGGAACACTATGCCTGCTACTGCAGCCACCCTAGAGGCATCAGTTTGGACCTGTGTTCTTGGCATGATCCGGCTTCCTCAAGTTCCCCTAGCATAAGCCCCAGGAAGCCAGGGAGCTTCCACCGCCATGCACGCTGCCCATGGGAGACACATTCCTGCTCATATTAATGCTTGGCTGTCCCCAGGATGTCATATATGAAACACAAGCTCATAGTGTAACAGTAACTCAGAGGTGTAAACACTTTTCAGATGGTGATGTCTCTGGGCTGCGTCCCCTTTCCAGATTCCTGTTTTTATTTACGTAAGAATTTTAGAATAGATACAGAAGTGTACCCTGGGTGTCAAAGTAGTCACAAGTGAGAGATGGAAGGGCTGGAGAATGTCATTGCTAATAGAGTCCAAGTAAAGGGATGTATCCTGGAGGACTGTGAGGGCACACAGGCTACAGAAAAAACAAAAACAAAACAGGTGCCCACCGCCTTAGTTGATATGGATTTATGGGAGGGATGTAAAACCCTAGGGGGATGTGGGCCTTGGATATCAAAACAGTACTCAAAGCTGGCCTTCCGTGGTTATATCAAAAGTATCATCAAGGACCTCTGCTTTTGTGGATTTGCTCCCCAGCATCATGTGAGGGGAATTTATCAAAATTCAGTTTTCTGGGTGTGGTTGTGTGAATGAGACATGTTCCCTGTAAAATCACGTATCTGAACACTTGATGGCAATGTTTGGGGGGAGGGTTATGGAACCTTTAGGAGGTATAGCCTTGCAGAGGGAAGTAAATAGCAGACTGAGACTTATTCACTACTGTCTGGTCAGATCATTAGTGTATGATCTTTATGGATATGTATTTTTAAAAAAACCCTTAAAGGTTTTCAGCATGCTATCATTATGCAGAAGAATCCATGTCTATAGAAGACTTTGCAATCTGGACAATATGACAGGATGCTGAGGTTGTTTCCAGTTGAGGGGATCTTTCAGGTAGCTCTTTTGCTTTTCTGACAGACTCCTTACAGAAAAAAAGAAAAAGAAAAATGTTGCTTATATGTTTCTACAGCTGGCTTACTCAGGCAAGAAGTTCATGTTCTTCTGGCCCAAGGCAGAGTCAGTTCATATGCATAGCACTGATGCTGAAAATCAGTCTTCATCTGGGTAGCTTTAGCCAGATAGCTGGAGGGACCACACTACAACCTGCACCCCCTCCAGAAACCTAATGCCAATGTGAACCTTTTCCCACATATGTAGCACAGAGAACACTGATACCACTGCCACACCACCATCACCACCACCACCACCACCACCATCACCATCACCACCATCACCACCATCACTACCACCACCACCACCAACAGCAACAACAACAATCCTGCTATCGCCCTGTTATCTGGGTCAGAATGCTAAAGCTCTCCATGCAAGTTTTTGTGTGTTTCAGTGACAGCAACTTCTTCTTAGCTTTTAGGGAGAAACAGAACAACAACATACTGAGATTGTACCTACTATTTGGCTATTTGAGGGGTACAAATAATGAAGCCAGAGGTATCCAACAGATCACCAAGAGAGGAGGAAAGCACTTCACCAGGGCTTGGGATGCAGCCAAGAGAAAGGCTATCAGCGAAGCTCGTGATGAGCAGGTCCACTCAATACCTTTGGCAAATCAAGAAGGAATCTGGATCAGGTCCACAGTTTTGCAGAGCTCCAGGCATCCTCCAGTGAAAACTGAGATCACATGTGTATGGCCTTTAAAAAGAGGGTGGAATTGCTTATTGAGGGAGAATCCTTTGAAGCAAGAGTCCCCTCTTCTTATTTTGCAGGGGCTAACGGAATATTAAGGAGGGAAGAATACTTTGCTGATTGCTCTGCACTTTACTAATGTGAAAAACACTACCATCGTCTCCCTCCCACCAGTGTGTTTCTATGTGCCTTTTCTGTTACATTTGAAATATGTTCAAATGAATTTGAATGATTGAATCATACAGCGTATATGTGAGTTAACGGTGTCTAACGCTAGAATTAGCATTTAGAAGTCATTGAAAATTCTCCCTCTCTATTCTGATAACTAGCATTATTTTCATGATCTCTGATGAAACAATTTATTTTGCCCCCAAGAGGAAGACTGGAGAGAAGCATCGCTATTTCTAACAGCTGCATGGTGTTTTATTCTAGCATGTTATCCAAACACATTTTGTTTTTTCTTTGGTGACATTTTGTTTTGTTTTGTTTTGCATTGTACCTAACTTTCAGGCCCTTAAAAACAACACTAGCAAGGCAGTGGTTGTGCACGCCTTTCATCCCAGCACTTGGACGGCAGAGGCAGGCGGATCTCTGTGAGTTCGAGGACAGCTTGATCTACAGAGTGAGTTCCACGACAGCCAGAGTTACAGCAGAGAAACCCTGTTTTGAAAAACAAACAAACAAACAAAAACAAAACAACGCTAATACATCATTGCAACTGGCTTTGGTAAGCAAGGGAGTTAATGAGATGATCCAGGAAGGTCAAGGAAGGTATTCTGAAGCAGGGAGCTGAGGCCTTTCTCTTTGTTTCTTTTCTTTTTTTAATTCTTGAGACAGGGCTTTGCTACATAGCCCATGCTGACCTTACCCTTGCCAGCCTTCTAGCTCCCCCTCCCCAGTACTGGGGTTACAAGTGTGCACCATCATGGCAGCGAGGCTTGGTTTTCCAATCAAGCTTCAAGAAACATAAAGGAGGCAGCAGACAGGTGGCCCCTCTGGAGAGCCAGGGCTGGAGGAATAAAAGGGTGCAGAGCTGAGAGACAAGGGAAAGAAGGGGACAGTGGCAGGGAGCCTTCCTATTTGAGTGTCTCATGATTCCTTCACATTCAGCGACTGTGGGTCATTTGAGCAGAGGCTGAGGCTGAGGCTGAAGGTGAGGTTGCATCTACTTCTCAACACCTAAGTGTGATATCCCGGCAGATTGCTGTGGAAATATCTCTACTTTTAGCCTCACACGGGCCATCGGGCCATCGCTGCAGCTTTCATAGCTGCTAACACCCCAATTAAGAGGCTCTTTTGAGGACCAAGGAGGCAGAACACGTGGGGCGGAGTCACACCAGAGATCTGATGGCTTTGATCAAATGTATCCTCAAACTGATTAAATGAAGTGGGAGACTGAGGGCCCCTCTTAGTTATTATTTTACAGCAAGAGTAACTTGCTTGTGTGGGGCTGGGGATGGAGACTGGCAAATCCCTGGAATGGGCACAGGAAGCACAGTTATGAGAATAAATGACTCCTGATGGGTTAAGAACTCTTTTCTTACACTTCTTTTTAAAATTAAGTAAATTCCATCTGAATTAAAGATAAAGCCTGCTTTTCTTGCTGTGGTATCTCAGCATCGAAAGGAGAAAGAGAAAGAGGAAAAAAAAAAAGAAAGGGAAAGGATTGAAATCAATGATCTTTCAGCTCACCCCTTGGAGTTTAAATAAGCCCAATGTAAACAGATTTCTTCTGCAGAGAGAGAAGATGCCAGTGCCTTCCTGAGGCCTGCGATCTCCCTCATTAGCTGAATCAGGCAGCCAATACATGGTAAATACTTAGCACCCACCTCTGGAAGGCTGGGACTGCTCTGGGCAGCTCTGAAACAGAATCATGACCCCCTTCCTTCCTCCAGGAGCCCCAGCCTGGGCATGTCCAAGGGGAGGTGACTGAGACCTGTGAGTTCTGAGCCTTTGAGAATGCCTGAGAAAGCAAGCACACAGCAGAAACCTGGAGCTGACCAGACATTGAGATCTGAGTCTTGCAAGTGCCAAGTCTATTCATGTGTGAGATAAATAAGGCCACTAATAAAAGCTGGACATTCAGACCTACAGTTTATGGGAAAAGAAACTATGTCTCTGGAAAAGGATGCAATTTCTCAAGACAGGTGGTACCTCGATGGCAAAAGGGGGGTTCTGTGGAGCCCCAAGCACTTTCTGACCCAAGATGACTTAGAGGGTACTCTTACAGTTCTCTTGTCAATAGAATAGTCTCATAAGTCGCTGTCCTGGAGGAATGGTCAGACCAAAAGATGGGTACGTGGCCCCCTGGAGTCCAAATACAGTACATAGAGGCTGTGGCCTTTCTCCTTTGGAAGGGCCAGCTGTTTTCTCTTGATCCACATGAGCTGGGCAACAAACTACTTGTCCTCTGAAGGCATGTGCTTATTTGTCTCACCTTCTGGAGACATCGAACACTTTCCCCACCTTCATTTGGGTCGCACCTTCATTTGCAGGTTTGAATGTTTCAGCCTCACAGAAGGGCGCCTGGCCCTAGGTGACAGAGTGGAGCCCTGCTGGAAGTTACTGGGGTGTTGGGAAGGGGGGGGCTCCAGGGTTTTAAGAGCTCGTCAACCTTCCGAATTAGACTTCAAACTTAGAAGACAGTGGCAGGTTCCTCCAGCAAAGGAACCTCTTTTGTGACATGAAGCCACATACTCCACTCTGAGAGGTAGGACCTCCCGCTGCCACCCCAAGGTGCTTGTTAAAGACCCTCTACTGCCTGCCTTGCCTTCTGTGATACCACATGAGGAAAAGCTCTTTCTAGATGTGGTTGGTAGGACAGTCAATAAATCTTAGTTTGGGGGTTGTGGCAAGGGGCAAAACTCCCTCCCTCTACCTCCCCAGCTGGATCTTCATTATCTCTCCCGAGAACCTGTGACTGTTTGGTTTTCAGGGTTTGAACACAGGTTGGCATGCCTACTCAAAGAGCTCTCAGTGAACTGTGGAAGGACAGACAGGGTGTTGCGAGGGTAGGAAGAGCCATCTGTAGAATTTGGGGTGGACTTTCAAGGGCTTATTTAAACTGTCATTAGGTCAGTGAGAAGACTGGAGGGACTTCACAGTTTTCTGACTCCTCTGTGTGCAGGGCAGGCTGGTGTCAGCGCATGGCATTCTATGGAAAAACTCACACACAGCTGAGAACCATTTCCTCTCCACTGCAGTAGCATCAGACACTAGTGGGGAGGGAGGGCTCCAACACAAGCCTGGGGGTGAGGTTTTCTCAGACTTCCAAAACTTCAAACTGCATCATATAATGTTTTTATTTGGGGTTGGGGGCGTCTGCAGATGTGTGCTTCTCAACCTCAGCATGTGATAGTCAAACATACTCATGAAATTAAAATAGCAATACCAATCATAAATAATGCAGTGGACCTGTGTTGTTTTGTAAGACAGGGTTTTGGAATACAGCCCAGGTTGGCCTTGAGCTCATAAACCTCCTGGCCCCACTTCCCTAGGCTAGAATTAGAGATGTGTGCGGCCAAGACGGTTGAATGAATTTTTAGTTACAGCAGGTACAACCTGCTGTGTGACTCATTCAAGCCAGGCTTATTCAAAGTATAAATAACACATGAGTTTATTTTCTAATTGTTCTTGTGTCCTGAGAGACCTTGTTGAACTCCATGTGGGACACATGAAAGATTCCCATTGGCCTGGCTAGCCTTGTACACTGATGTAGCCACAGATCCCTTGTTCAGTAAAGCTCTTTGGGTGGTTTACATCCTCTCCGTGTTGACATCCTTCAGAGAATTATTCCTTTCCTGATTATCTGTGATTACTTACAAATCCTGCTGCGTGCTTACACTGGTTATGTTCCTTGTGACTCTGACAATACAATGTAACCCCTGACATAAACAGCACAAGAGTTCAGCTCATGGTAACGGGGGTCCTGTGCATGTGATCAGAACATCTTGGCAGAAGAGAGCTGTTCACTTCATGGAAGACAGGAAGCAAAGAGAGAGAGGGAAGCCAACTGGAGCCAGGTTATAACCTCACATTTGGCCCCAGTGAACTACTTCATCCGGCTAGGCCTCATCCCCTACAGGGTCGACCACTTCCTGACACAACAGACCCTATGGGGATCAAGTGTTCAACACATAAGCCTGTGAGAGTGTTTCTGATATCAGCCTTCCTGCTCCACCTCACTAGACAGGGGCTCCTTGAGAGAGGAGGTTTCTACTGTGTTCACGGTTTCGCTGAATCACAATAAGAATATTTGGAGAATGTCTTCAGTCCCAGGAACAGTAGTGTGTCCTCATCTATTCCCTGCTGGCATGGAAGACCCTGCTTACAACTATGACTAAAGCACCAGGAGTAAGAAAGTAGGAGGGCCTGTCTTGGGCAAACAAAACACACAAACACACACACACACACACACACACACACACACACACAAATGCCCTGCTACCCAGAAAAAAATAGTACATATTTGATTAAGGGCAAATGGAGCCTGGTGTTCCAGTGCAAAACTACATCCAGCAGACTAAGAGGATCATGGCTACTATATCTGCAGAGAGAGACCATCTTGTCTCAAAAGAAAAAGAAACAAAGAAAGAAAAGAGAAGAGAGAGAAGAGAAGAGAAGTAAAGTAAAGAAAATAAAGGGAAAGGAAAAGGAGAGAAAAAAACAGCCCAAGTGACATTACTTACTCATATCTAGATTAATATTAATTATCCTTTGGCAAACTCATCATCAATTTTTCTCCTTTAAATTCAAATGTGTGACCCATCTCTAAGTTTCACAACCTGGCACTTTTATAATTAATATGAATCAGTCTTGGGCTACTGAGATTTGAGTGAAGAAGTGAAGTGTTACCCTTTGAAGCTTGGCTGCTGTTTGTTGGCTTCTGGCTAACAGTCTGCCCTCTCTGGACCTCATCTGTCAAGTGGAGTCAGCAATGACTGGGGCCTAAATGAGTCTGTTGGTAAATTTATTTAACTCCAGATGGAATAATGAAATTTGGTCTTAACCTATTTAATTAGCAGATTGTCAGTTCTTGAAAGATTAAAACTCAATATTGGTCAGGATTCAAGGAAATAAATATGTACAAACCACAGCCATGGTGATACAAACCACTGAACTTTTCTGAAGGGCAATTTGGAGCATGTGCAAAAGCCCGGATCTTTTTGCCACATTACCCTAGTGATTGCTCTTCTAGGACTTGATCAAAAATAGTTCATGAAAGACGTAACAAAGTTTGATGAGCAATATTGTTTGCAGAGCACAGTTTATAATTATGCAAAATTAAGTTAACTACAGTTCCCATAGTGGGGAACTGCTCATGTCAACCAAGATGCATTCAAGACTAAAATGGCCTGCAACTCTTCAATGTAGTTTCACATATATTTGTGACATGAAGATCTTGTTACATAGCTCAGGCTGGCCACAGATCACTTTGTAGTCTAGGCTGATCTCACATGAACATGCTTGGGCCCCTCAAGTACTGGGATTACAGGCATGCATCATTTTACCCCAGTAAAATTTAAAGTTTTAATGACATATATGACATATATAAGAGATGTATCTTTATAAAACATATATCTTACAGGCATTTATGTAGAAATATTTATAAACTACTTAAATAACTGCATATCTATGTGTATGTGTATATCAAATGTATATATTTTTATATATTATATATGCATAGATTTTCAGCAGTACAAGAGTCTTTGCTCATGAACTGGAGCCCAACTTTTCTTCTAGCCTAGACTGTCTTCTCCTGAGACTTCTAGGCTCAAGGCTCAAAGCAACCAGCCTACCAGTGACAGCAAAGGCCGGTGACATATTGACCACTTTAGCACTTACAGTGCATTTAAATAATAGATCACAGTCTGGGGCTGTGTGGAGAGGCGAGCAGGCCACATTCCATCATCTCCCTAGCTATGGATTTTGTCATTACTGTGTTTGCCTCATGTTGCAGTAGGTAAAGATCGTATTCGTGATTGATGGCAGCAGATGGGCAATTTATTCTGCTGTTTACTTTTTATGGGGATGAAGTGGGAGTCAGTGCAGTCAGAACACTCAGATAAACATTTGCTAATGTCCTCCATTGACCGACACATACAGGGAGATTTTCTGTGGCTCATAGGTGCAGCCCAGGCTTCTTGGGAGCTTTGCTGCCCAGCAACCAAGGGAAAGGGTGACAGACACTTGACATTTCAGGAAACTCCATGGTCAGCAGGGAAGCAGGTGTCATTTTCTCCACTTCAAAGAAACGTAGACATCACCAAGGTCACAGATATTAGAACTAAAGGTTGGCAGCCAAATGTGTAATTTTTGAAGACTATTGAACATACTAACTCAATGTCTTCAACCTGGTTCTTTCCAGAAGCCATCTCCAAATTACATACACACACACACACACACACACACACATACACACACACACACACACACACACACACACACAGTCTGTCTCTCCCTCTCTTTCTCTCTCCAGGAAGAAGTAGGGCAGGGAATAGAAAGAAGCCAAGGGTGAGTTTAATATCTAGTGACATCACAGATGTGACTGGCTGCACAGAAAGCTCTGGAACACAGCTTACCTTTCAGAGATCACCCTGTTTGAAATAAAGGCACTGAGCTCAGAAGTCTCACACCTGTCTCTCAGTGGCTGAGCCATCTTCTGTGCCCCAGGACAGGGCAGTTTCAGAACCCATGGGCAGTGAAAGTAGAGAGTGGGAGCTAGGAACCAGGATCTAAGGTAATCTAGACGGGATACCATCAGATATCCAAAGAGAAAAAGTGTGACAGAAGATTCTGAAAGACAAGTACAAGGTCAGCAGGCAGAAAGATCAGCTAGCCATTGGCTGAAGAAGGCCCAAGCCCAACCACTGTGAGGAGAATAGCTGGGACAAGGAGCAGATGAGTATTATCTTTCTGAATAATTTCTGGATGAGTATCACTTGTTGAAGAGATGGCCTAAACACTTCCGGGGTCCTTTGTAGCCAACCAGTGATCTCATACCTTCATTGACAAAAATACCCTTAAGCCCATGGTTTTCATCAATCCCATGATACACCATGGACAAGGTTCTAGTACTTGCAACAACTATTGGGACTGCTTTAACCGGACTGAAATCGCCTCACACATGGGGTAAGACAAAGTTGACTTTGAAAACTAAATGTTCAATGTTAAGCCAGGTATGGTGGTACATGCATGTAACTCCAGCAGTTGGGAGACTCAGGCAGGGGGATAATTAGTTTGAGTCTAACCTGGACTTAGACCAAGGTCATGTATCAAAAAAAAAAAAGAGCTCAATTTTATAAAATAATGTTGAATTTGTAGTAGAACCTTCCTTCCCTTGGCTTCCTGCCACACGGCCATCTTACATTACCTATCAAAACTGAGGAAGTAACATTGTCAGTCTCTTCTTTTGTGGTTTCAGGATCCGCTCAAGGGCTTCCGTGCTTCCGCCTGCTGACTTCTTCCATCTTAAAGGTGAGTTTCCTCCTTTTATTTTTTTAAAAAAGTGATGTCCATTCATTCAGATTCATCCTTTCTATATGTAGCCATGCCCTCAGTTTTCCTTATCTCTGGCACACTGGTTGACAGGGATCAAACTTGGTCTGAGTCTACACTGGTGGGATACTAAGAAGGGAGAGAGACTAGCTGATGAAATGAACCTGCACACTCACAGATTCCATTACAAGTTTGGCTAAGTCTGCAAGAAGGAAAGAAGAGGACACCATGAACACAAGACTGCAAACTCAGTCTTGGAAGATCCCGGAGTGCCAGCCGGTGCCGCAGTTTCTTGTTTGTCTCCTTCTGAGCCAGGGGACACGCGAGAAGCAACAGGTTCAGCAGAAGGAGCTCATGAATTTGATTTTAGACACTCAAGCAGAGGCAACAGGCAGGAAGGAAGAGATGTATTCAGACCTGAGGGTGGCACCCTGCCCTGGCTTTTCTAAATGGATGCAATTTCTTCATTCGTTTTGACTCCCAGTGACACTTGCCATATTTCTGTTTTATGACACTTACCTTAATCAACAATAAAAATAATTTGCCTTGTTCGTGTGCTATTTTTTTTTCTTCTTGACTGATTTTCTGTCAAAGGCTCAATGCTTCCTACGAGCATTGCTTATCAATTCTCTCTCCAAATCACCTATCATAATATTCTGTAGGAGTGGGGTCAGGAATTCACTCTCTGTAAGGCAAAAAGGCCCATGGTGAAACTATAAAGTCACATACACATGGTAACAAAGAGCAGAGCTTAATTGCAGCCAGCAAGACACCTGCTAAAGGCGGTGACTAGCAACATTTGCCAAGGTCAGTGAATGGCAATGTCAGCCAAGATGCCAAGGTCAGAAGCTAACCGAGAAGTCAAAGCTGGGCAGGAGGCAGGAGCAGCCTTCAATGCATGACTACATTCTTAATTGAGAGAATAGCCTGTGATCATGATCGCTTCCCTTGTTGAGTCCTTGTCTGCAACTAGAGTGGCCCAAAACATGCTTCTAGAATTAACCAGTCTCTATAGAAATGACTTCAGTCTTCGTCTAGCTTCCGCTGTAGATCTAATAATATGTCCCTAGACATATTCTCCCTCTCTTAGGATGTTCCTCCCAGTCTCAGGAGCTTCTCTCACTTTTCTTTAATTTTTCTTAGGAAATCTGCTTCTCCCTTGCTCCCCTTGCCCTTTTCTGGGTCTTTATTCCCCACGGACATGAAATCAAGAACTTGAGAGTCATTGGCTCGGGTCGGCTCTTGTTGACCATGGTGGTCACGGAATCACACACGCCTCCTCGGCTGAGAAAGGCTCTGTAGTTCTCATTAGTACTTAAAAAGTGTTAATGGGTAGAATTCAAAGGCTTGTGATGCGTGACTTCCTGAAAGCCTATTCACCCAAGTCAGGGTATTCATGAACTCTGACTTGTCCATCTTTGAAAAGACACCGTGACCAGGGCAACTTACAGAAGAAAGTATTTAATTGGGGACTTGCTTGCAGTTTCAGAGGGTGAGTCCATGGTTATCACGTCAAGGAGCATGGCAGCAGGCGAGAAGGCATGGTTCTAGAACAGTAGCTGAGAGCTCATATCTCGTCCACGGACATGGGGCAGAAAGAACGAGATACCTGGGAACAGCACGGACTTTTGAAAACTTAAAACCTAGTGACAGACACACTTCTTCCAACAAGGCCACACCTCCTAATCCTTCCCAAACGATGCCACCGCTGGATAGTAATCATTCAAATATATTACCCAGTTGAGAAAGCTGGAAAAGTCATACATGGGAAATTTTTAAGGGCTGAATGTGGAAGAGATTCTGTCACTGCTAATAATGCCAATGACCTGTTAGGCATACGGAGAATGGGTGCACGAAAGAGGTACATAGATTCCTGGTGTGCTTTCTCAGCCTTACTATATTAGTGCCCTTATATTATTAGATTCAGAAGTATAGTGAGAAAACATGCTAAGGTTTCGTCATGAGCCCTGTGGAAAATATTGGTCTGAGAAGTTTAATTACATAATTGATATCCACAACCTCTCAACAGTTGGTCTTAAGACAGTTTCTTAAATTTCCTGTCTCTGTGTATTCACTCATTGGACACAATGATATCATCATGATTTAAGGCTTCTTTGAAATGAAATACATGAGTTCCCAGAATATATTAGGAAATCTTTCGGTATAAGAGTAACATTCACTATGCATTTATTGTGGAATAATTATTAGATTTGAATGATGTCCGGGAATTCCTTTAGCACACTAATGGGTTTTATATGTTGGTGATTTAAATTTTTCGCATCTGCACTCATGTGATTAGTAGATACTGAAAAGACTTCGCTAAGTGTTATCCCTTGAGGAAAGTCCTATACAGGTTTAGATAGATGCATAGTGTTCAAAACAACCTGACAGTGAGGACTTTATTCTGTTTTTGAATCAAGTGTCAGCTACAGGAGTCCCAAGAGCATGCAGCCAAGGATGCCCATTGGTTTGGCTCACAAGATAGTCTGAAAATTCTACTTCAGAGCGATACACACACAGAAGCTCTCTCTCTCCCTGTGTGTATGGTGCGACATATGCTTGCACGTCTGCCCATGTGGTTTCAGAAAGAACCAACTGGTATCAAGTGTCCCCCTATATCGTTTTCCATCTACTTGACCTCACCTGGAGTTCATCAGATGGCTAGACAGGCCAGGGAGCTCCCAGGGGCCTCTGAATTCCATCCCCCAGTGCTGTTACTATAGGCAAGCACTGTGGAGCTTAGCTTTCTTTGTGGGTACCAAGGATCTGAATTCATGCCTTCACACTTGCACAGCAAGCACTTTGCTCACTGACCCATCTCAACCACTCCAAATACGATTTTTTCTTAAAAATTATGTCAAGAACAAGTGGACTTGTACTCATTATATATTACCATTTTTTTTTCTCCCAGCATTTTTAGTCTCTGGATAGGTACATTTTTTTTCTTCTTTTAAAAGATAATTCACATTAATGTGCAGAATCTTAATTAAAAGTATGTTTTTCTTACTGCTGAAAGGAGAAGACACATACACCGTCAGTACAGAACGTGTTCTTGCAGCAGCTCTTCTGGGCTTGTTTCCCCCAATAGCCCACTTAACATCTATTGTTCTAAGCCTCCCAAAGCCCCGAAATCAACTCTTTCTTGTATTCTATTGTATTTCTGCAACTGAAATGCTAAATCAAAATGAAAGGTGGGCAAAATGAAATAGTGAGAGTGCTAAAAATTGGACAAGGAGCAAGGGTTCATCTTCTGTGGGCTGCAATTATTTTGTATTATGAAAAGAGGCCGAGCAGGAACTGTTAGACAAAAATCTCTCATTATACTACACTGGTTACCTTAAAGCTTCATTTATATTTTTTTTACATTTTAAAAATTAGTTTATTTTTCTCTCATACAATACATCCTGACCCCCCCTCCTCCCCTCCCTCTATACCTCCCAGCTCCCCCATCTCCCTTCTCCCTCAGATCTATCACCCTACCCTCACCAACTAGCTGACCCCCTCCCCGTAACCCCACTCGCCCTAGAAAAGAACAATCCTCAATCATCCAGGGTTACCTCTCAAACAGGGCATGGCATAACAAGATGGAACAAAGCCAGGCACTGCTCCCCACATCAAGGGTGGACTAGGCAATGTAGCAGGAATAGAAGGGTTCCCAGGGGCCAGAACCTACCCTCTCCAGCCTATAGAAATTTACAAGAACATCAAGCTAGACAGCCATAAGATATGTTTTAGGAGACCCTGCAGGTTCTGTGTCTGCTGCTTCAGTCTCCATGAGCCCCTAAAAATGCTGGTCAGTTGACACTTTGGGTCTTGTTCTCTTGGTGTCCTTGAACCCTCTGGTCCCTGCAAGTCCTCCTCTCCCTCTTTCATGGTGTTCTCCAGGCTCTGCACAATGTTTGGCCCTGGGCCTCTGGCATCTGTTCCCATCAGCTGCTGGCAGGGGCCTGCCTCTCTGATGAAGACTGGGCTAAGCATCGATCTATAAGCAGAGCATGAAATCATCTCTGGGCTATCCAGAGCCTAGTTCCTGGCCTGACCTGAAGTATCAGGCATGGGTCCTCTCCTTTGGCATGGGGTTCTGCCCTTCCATTGTCCCAGAGCATCCTGCAGGGTTAATAGGCTATAGGTCAGAAGTTTCATGGCTGGGATAGTGTCTGAGCCCCACCACTGGAAGCCTCGCCCTGGCCACATGAGATGGTCTGTTCAGGCTCCTTATCCACGATTACTAAGGTCCTTGCTAGGGTGTCACTCAGATTTCAGTGAGTTTCCACTGCACTAGGTCTATGATAACCATCTAACTGTTCCAAATTCTGGTTGTCTGTGTATATTCTCTCCCTCCATCCCTCTCCCAATTCTGGTCCCTTCCTCTCCCATTCCCATCCTCCCTCCACACATCTGTTCAACTCAATTCACCATCTGTTCGATCTCTACTTTAGCGGGGAGACCCCTGGGTCCCCACTGGGGTCACCCTTGTTCCAAGGTCTCTCTGCGTCTGTGGATATTAGTACCTCTGTCCTTTGCTTAACAGTTAATATCCACATATAAGTGAGCACATACCATACTTGTTCTCGGACTGTGCTATCTCATTCAGGATGATTTTTTTTCTAGTTCCATCAATTTGCTTGCAAAGTTCACGATATCGTTTTTGTTAATAGCTGAGTACTACTCCATTGTGTAAATTTCCTTATCGATTCTTCAGTTTGGGGGCATCTAGGTTGATTCTAATTTCTGGCTATTATGAACTAAGGTTCTATGAATATCATTGAGCAAGTGTCTTTGTGGTAGAATGGAATGCTCTTTGGGTGTATGCCCAGGAGTGGTATAGTTGGGTCTTGAGATACTTTGATTTCCGATTTCCTGAGCAATCACCATATTGATTTCCATAGTGACTGTACAGATTCACACTCCCAACAGCAATGAAGGAGTGTTCCTCTTGCTCCACATCCTCACCAGCATGAGCTGTCATTTGTGTTGTTGATCTTAGCCATTCTGACAGGTGTAAGATGGAATCTCAAAGTGTTTGTTTACTTGCATTTCCCTAATGGCTAAGGATGTCGAGCATTTCTTTAAGTGTTTCTCACTATAAATGTTTCTCATTTGATATTCCTTTATGGAGCATTCTCTGTTTAGATCTATAGCCCATTTTTTAATTGAATTATTTGTTTTGTTGGTGTCTACTTTCTTAAGTTCTTTACATATTTAGGAAGTTAACCCTCTATCAGAAGTGGCGTTGGTGAAAATCTTTTCCCATTCTGTAAGCTGTCCATTTTGTCTTATTGACAGTGTCCTTTACCTTGCAGAAGATTTTCAGTTTCATGAGGTCCCATTTATTAGTTGTTGACCTTAGTGCCTGAACTATTATAGGTGATCTGTTCAGGAAGTTGTCTCCTATGCCAATGGGTTCAAGGTTATTCCCCACTTTCTTTTCTATCAGGTTCAGTACATCTGGTTTTATGTTGAGGTCTTTGATTCATGTGGATTTGAGTTTTGCGCAGGGTGAAAAACATGGATCTATCTACATTCTTCTTCCTGCAGACATCCAGTTAGATCAGCACCATTTGTTAAAAATGCTTTCATTGCTCCATTGTATGGCTCTTGTGTGTGGATTTATGTCTGGACCTTTGATCCGATTCCTCTGATCAGCATGGCTATTTTTATGCCAATACCATGTGACTTTTATTACTATAGGTAATACAGCTTGAGATCAGTGATGATGATACCTCCAAAAATTCTCTTACTTTTCAGTCTTATTTTAGCTATCCTGGGTATTTTGTTTTTCTAAATGAAGTCGAGTATTGTCTTTTTAAGTTCTATAAAGAATTGTACTAGGATCTCGATAGAGATTGTATTGAATCTGTAGTTTGCTTTTGGTAAGATGGATATTATTACTATGTTACTTCTACCCACTCAGGAGCATGAGAGGTCGTTCCATCTTCTGTGAGCTTCAATTTCTTTCTTTTTTTTTTTTTAAAGATTTAAAGTTATTGTCATATGAGTTTTTCCACTTGCTTGGTTAGAGTCCCCCAAGATATTTCATGCTGTTTGTGGCTATTGTGAAGGGTGTTCTTTCCCTGATTCTTTCTTATTCCATTTGTTGTTTGTATATAGGAAGGATACTGCTTTTTTTTTAGTTGATCTTGTAATTCAGCCACTTTGTTGAAGTTGTTTACCAGCTGTAGGACTTCCCTGGTGGAATTTTTGGGGGTGGCTTACATATACTATATCACCTGTAAATAAGGATGCTTATAATTCTTCCTTTCCAATTTGTATCCCCTTAATTTTCTTCAGTTGAAGAACTAGCTAGAACTTTAAGTTCTATAATGACTAGGTATGGAGAGAGTGAACAACCTTTTCTTGTTCCTGATTTTAGAGGAATTACTTTGACCTTCTCTTTAATTTGATGTTGTCTACGCAATAGCCGTAAATTGCCTTTATTATGTTTAGGTTTGTATCCCTAATCTCCCCAAGATTTTTAACATGAAGGGGTGTTGGATTGTGTCAAAAGCTTTTCAGCATCTACTGAGATGATCATGTGGTTTTGTTTTTTTTTTTCAGTTTGTTTACATGGTGGATTACATTGACTAATTTTTGTATGTTGAACCATCCCTGTATTTCTGGAATGAAGCCTACTTGATCATGTTGGATGACCTTTTTTGATATGTTCTTGGATTCAGTTTGCAAGTATTTTATCGAGTATTTTTGCATCAATGTTCATGAGGAAAATTGGTTCTTAATTCCTTTTCTTTGTTGCACCTTTGTGTGGTTTGGGTGACTGTGGCCTGGTATAATGAGTTTGGCAGTGTTCTTTCTGTTTCTATTTTGTGGAATAATTTGAGAAGTATTGAAGTTAATTCTTCTATAAACATCTGATAGAATTCTTCAGTAAAACCATCTGGTCCTGGACTGTTTTTGGTGGGGAGACCTTTAATGACTGCTTCTACATCTCTGGTTTATAGCTCTGTTTCAGTGGTTTATCTGATCTTGATTTAACTTTGGAAGGTGGTATCTATCAAGAAAGTTATCCATTTCTTTTAGATTTTCCAATTTTGTGGAGTATCGGTTTTTAAAATACGACCTAATGATTCTTTGGATTTCTTTCATGTCTGTAGTTTTTGTCCCCTTTTCATTTATGATTTTGATGATTTGAATATTCTCTATGTCTTTTAATTAAGTTAGATAGGTGTTCATCTATCTTATTGATTTTTCTCAAAGAGCCAACTCTTTGTTTCACTGATTCTTCATATTGTTCTTTCTTTCTATTTTATTGATTTTAGCCCTTGGTTTGATTATTTCTTGCCATCTACTTCTCTTGAGTGCATTTATTCTTCTTTCTAGAGCTTTCAGATGTGCTGCTAACTTGTTAGAATGTGATCTCTCCATTACTTTTTGGCACTTTGTGATATGACTTTTTCTTCTAAGAACTGCTTTCATTGTGCCCCACAAGTTTTTGTACACTGTGGATTAATTTTCACCGAATTCTAGAAAGTCTTTAAACTCTTTCTTTATTTCTGCTTTGACCCAGCAGTCATTCAGTAGAGAGCTGGTCAGTCTCCATGAGTTTGTAGATATTCTGCTATTGCTATTGCTGTTGAAATCCAATTTTAATCCATGGTGGTCAGATAAGATGCGGGGGTCTTATTTCAATTTTCTTGTATCTGTTGAGACTTGCTTTGTAACCAAGGATGTGGTCAGTATTGGAGAAGACTCCATGAGGTGGTGAGAAAAGGTATATTCTTTTGTTTGTGGGTGAAATTTTCTGTAGATAGTTATTAGATCTGTTCTTTAGATATGTTTGGTTTATAACGTCTGTTAGCTCCAGTGTTTCTCTATTACTTTTTGTCTGGATGACAGTTAGTGAGAGTGGGTTATTGAAGTCTCCCTCTCTCTGTGTGTGAGGGTCAATATGTGTTTTAACCTCTAGTAATGCTTCTTTAACAATTGAGGGAGTGCTTGTATTGGGGGCATAGATGTTAAGAACTGAAATGTCATCTTACTGAATTTTCCAGAGTCCTTCCCTGTTCCTTTTGATTAATTTAGGTTCAATGCCTGTTTTGTTAGATATTAGAATGGCAACACCAGCTTGTTTCTTAGGTCCATTTGCTTGGAAGGTCTTTTCCCAACCCTTTCCTCTAAAGTAATGCTTATCACTGAGGTGTGTTTCTTGTATGTGGCAGAAGGATGGATCCTGTTTTCTTATCCATTCTGTTAGTCTATGTCTTTTTATTGGGGAGTTGAGTCCATTGATGTTGAGAGATATCAATGACCATTGCTTGTTAGGTCCTGCTATTTTGCAGTTCTTGTTGGTTGTGGTGTGTATGTGTGTGTCCCTCCTATTTATTTTCTGTGTTAGCTTCTTTCGTTTGGAGTTTTTCTTCTAGTATCTTCTGCAGGGCTGGATTTATAGCTAAATATTGTTTGAATTTGTCTTTATCATGGAATATTTTGTTTTCTCCATCTATGGTAATTGAAAATTTTGCTGGGTATCGTCTGGACTGGCATCTTTGGTCCCTTAGAGTCTAGCACATCTGTCCAGGCCCTTCTGGCTTTTAGAGTTGTTGTTGTCTGGTATAATTTTGATAGGTTTGTCTTTATATGTTACTTGCTGTTTTTCTCATAGTGCAGCTGCTTTAAGGTCCTTTACATTCCTTCCCAAAACCTCTCACACATTGCTCTGTAAGTAAATCTTCATAAACTCATTGGGTTTCCCATCACCACCAGAAGCAACAAATCTTGGTGGAATCACACCTAGCTTTATCCCTGGGACTACAGAGCTAGACATTGTTTACATCTCCCGCAGGGAAGGATTCTATGTCCTCAAGCAATGATATCTGCATGTATATGTTCGCTGATGCTCTGTTTGTTCACAACAGACAGGAAACAGAGGAGTCAACATGCTTATCAAGTAATGAATGAATGGATAATGAAAATGTAGTACATGTGTGCAGTGGGACCTTATTCAGCCATAAAGAAAAGTAAAATTTTCAGGAAAGTGGATGGAACTGGAAAAACATTCTGAGTCAAGTAACCCTGACCCAGAAAGATAAACATTGTAGAGCAACATAATAAAGAGCCTGGGAATGAGTTCATATCTTCATAGCCATCTGATTTAGAAAGAAGAGCGAAGGACACACATTTGGAAATATAACCTCTTCCAAAATGTTTTAGGGGAAACTATATCCTTTTATAGAAGGGTGAAACTAGACTCCCCCACATACTTCTTATTATTTACAGAAATCTCGAAGTAAAAACTGAACTATCAGACACAACAAAATAAAAGTCACAAGTAAATGAGGAGAACTTAATGATGTCTGTGGAAATAAGTATTTGTTATATAAAAAAAAAATCAGCAGAAAATCAGAAAATTTAAAACATGACAAATGTCTTCTAAATATGTTTATACCCCTAAACTAGTGTTGCTCTCATCCTTGGCCAGATAAGCGTCTTTCTGCTGTGGGCAGTGGATAACATAGAGGCTCATAACCAGTCAAAAAGCTAGAATAAGAGCTGAAGTGACTGTTGAGTACTCAGTCCTAAATATGATGTTTCTATCAGTCCCTCCCCACAAAGCACATACACACCTAAAGTTTAAGATCATTCTACATTCAAGATTCTAAGAGCTGGCTGGGCATTAGTGGTGCATGCCTTAGATCCCAGCACCCAGGAGGCAGAGGCATGTAGATCTCTGTGAGTTTGAGGCCAGACTGGTCTACAGAGTGAGTCTCAGAACAACTTGAGTTACAATAGAGAAACTCTGTCTCAAAAAAGAAAGAAAGAAAGAAAGAAAGAAAGAAAGAAAGAAAGAAAGAAAGAAAGAAAGAAAGAAAGAAAGAAAGAAAGGAAGGAAAGATTCTAAGAGCTGGAGGAAGGAGAGGAATGCTGTGATATTCTTTCTTCTGCACAAGACATGTTCATGGTATTCACAAAGTCATGACAGCCGTGATCAACATTTCAGCATAGCCAGGGAAGAAGAACATGAGATCCCACCTCTAGCTAAGAAGCTACTAGCAAGTGATGGCTGCTTGGGAGGGGGGATAATGTTTCTTCAAGGTATAGCTATCAGCAAGTTGTCCACAGCCCATTCAATAATCCCACACTCATGTACGCGCAAGAAAGGCTAATTCAATTCAGTGGGTTACAAAAATAGACAAGGAACTAAGATAGGGATGTATCAAAAAAAGAGGGGGGGGAGTTTCCAGTGGGAGGGTGGAAATAGAAGGGAACGGGTGGTGAATATGATCAAAACAGATTATATAACGGTATGAAATTGTCAAAGAATACATTGTTTTGTAAAGAAAATAAGACTTGTCACTAGAAAAAAATAACATTTGTGTATAACAAACTCAATAGTTATTAGTTTGAAAAAAATCAGAGTGGTTCATACCACACAGCACGTAGAACATATGGCACATTTTCCCAAAGCCTGTATTCTACATAAAGATTCAATACAGAATATTTTTAAAATATTATACAAAGGTTTATTGAAAAAGAAGGATGATGAGATACATTTATAATTATGTTTGGTGACAATAAAACTATTACAAAATGAATTAACTTGTTATGTAGTGAACATATGAACCTAACATATGTGAATGACTTTAGAATGCTTGATGAATTATGTAGAAACATAACATTTTAAAAATGACTATGTTTTAGGGGCTGGGAATGTAGTTAACGGAACAGTTGCCTGTCATGCACAAAGGACTGGGTTTGACTCCCAGCACAACGTAAACCAGGTGTGGTGCTTGCATGACTGTCACCCTAACATCTGGGAGGTGGAAGCAAGGGGTTCCAGGTCGTCCTCAGTTACAGAGAGAATTTGAAACTAGCCTGGGCAACCTCAGACCTTGCCTCCAAAACCATAAGCAGTGTTTTAGACTTCAAAGGTATCAATAATGTGCAATCGTACATCTTTTGGATTGTACTTTCTAATACAGAGATGTGAATCTTTTGATGCTGCGATACAAATTCATCCACAAGCACATTCAATATTCATAGCTGTCTTGGGATATTTGCAGTACATGGGCTGCAGCCTGGATACATCTGTGAAAATTCAGTGGCAAACAAAAGATAACATTTGTGTGTTATTACGTGGCCATAGATCTTGTAAGTTCTTCTTCTAAACAAAACATCGTGAATAAAACAATGTGATGAACTGAAATTTCACCATCTCCCTCTGCTTTGTGTTAGTATTTATTGTGGATTAAAGACTTTAAAAAAATAAAAAGCTTATTTAGTAAAAAAAACTGTACTTTGTCATGACTGTCTATTGAAGTCATTGTTCTATTAGCTTAATGGGCAGCTATTGATTTAGAGATTTTCTTAAATGCATTTTCTTCCTATGATCAACACACACACACACACGCACACACACTCTCTTAATATTTTTATATAGTGTGCATGTATGTTAATGAACGCCTTTACCAACCAGTCAGAAATACGTAACTTTGTCTTTAACTTTCTACTTGTTCAGAGTGTGTAGGTCAAACAAGGTGAGAACTGAGGGACAGCTGATCTTATGTTTTTCTGAGCATGTGCTTGCCTGGGAATATCCATGTTACCCTATAGACTACAGGACTGTTTTCATAGCCCCAATGCCTATGGTCTTATTACTCAGCCTTTCTGTAACAAGTGGCTGGTGAAGACAGTTCTTTTGCTTTGTCCAGATGGAAATACATAGCTAAGCAAAGGGTGGCCTCCTTGCTGCTGGCAATTCAGGGCCCTCAGGTGTGAACAAACTCTTAGGCTTATAGCCATTCACCCTCAGGACGAGAGATTATGGCTCTTAAGATAAGAGTCTTACAGTTCCAGCTGTTCCACTCAGATCTGGCTCTAAGCCTTGGTTGTCAGCAATCTAACATCCAGAGTTCTCATACACCAGCAGCAGCTAACACTGACCACATCCCATGATGACAAGCACTGATACTCCGGAACTAATGCTATTGGAGCCCTAAGCTCCTAACATCGACCATCACCAACAGCAGGGGGTGGGGGCTAGTGTTGATGCTCCCAAACGTTGGGTATCCAGACCCTTGCTTCAAGTGCTCACTAGTGCTCTGGGACTCGTCTTGTGACTAGGAACTTCCAGCCCCCTGAGCTGGGCTCGCTATATTCTTTGTCTTCACAATCTGAGTTCTCTGCTACTTCTTACCTTCTATTTACCTTCTCAGTATTTCCACTTCCCCTCAGCACCTGATATACTAAAGCTCTTGTCCCTGGTTATCCTCCTTGGTTTCTTCAATGGCTTCTACCACTGCTACTGCTGTCTATTCCGTTTCTGCCCTTGCCTCGGCTGCCGCCAACTTCTTCAAGCTATCAGCTCAGACTGCAACAAAGATCACAAATTGGATGCCAGTCTTTAGGGAGGCTTAATGATGCAACAGTAGCCAAACTTCCTTGAAATAGATCTGGCAAACCCAAGAAGTGAGTGAAGTGGCCTGTTCACTTACGCAAATCGAGGGTGTGGCATGGATGCTGCGAGCAAACGGAGTGACCAATGAAAACCCAGCACTACACAGCTCTGTATGCAAATGAGGTGCTGCAACCTGCTCTAGTCCCAGACTTTCTGCTCATGCTGAGAATGTTCTTCTCTGGCTTAGATGACTGTGGAGTGAAGCTTTGCCAGGGAAAAGGCCCTCCCCTGTGTGGTTGTATGCCGCTTGGACTTCTGGGAACAGTTGGAGGGGATAAAAGAGGGAGTTGAAGGCAGTTTGAAAGTTACAGGAGTTAGAAGCTAAGAATCAGAGCCAGGAGTTGCTGCGTGACAGAGAAAAAGAGAGTACAGAAGCTGATGATAGCGAGCAGGCAAAAATAAGGACAGATAAAATGAACTAACTGGGGTGTTTTAGAAGTTACAATTTAGATCTTCTCAGTAACTGCCGTGCTTGGAGAAGCTGAACCAGAGTGGGAGTTAGTTCAGAGCTAGTTCAGTTCCCCAGACATAGACAGATTCAGACAGCCAGAAAAGGGCTGTAAAGATATCTCTTTCCTTCCTATCCTTTCATTTCCTCCCTAACCCTATGAGCTAACTGAGATTTTAAAAGTTACAAGTTAGAAATCTAGACGCTGGGAACAGAGGGGCAGAGTCAAGTAGCCAGGGAGAGAAAAACTGTTACATTTAGATACATTTTAAATACGATCAAATGTCAAAACAGCCTAATCCTTACCCTCCGTTTTAAAAATACCCTTTACATTTTGAAAGGCATTTATAAAACGTTCTCTACAAACCCTTTTATGTTATTTAACGACAGACGAAGATAGCTGCAGGATCACCCCTTATTCTCCCAGGGTTATCTGTCGGAAGCGCTGCGGTGCGAGACTGATCTGGTCCAGATGGAACGGTTATGACTTGAACATGAACTCCGCCAGGTTCACAGTGGTCCTTTGCAGCTGACGGGATGTTTTCAGAATGACTGCAAAGTATGCGAGATGCCTGGGCTGCCAAAAGGAAAACTCTATGCATTCCAGCAAAGGTGCTCTAGGCGGTAGCACTAAAAGCAGGCTTATGGGACTGAAGGGATGTCTCAGTAGTTAAGAGCACGTGAAACTCTCGCAGAGGATCTGCGTTTGATTCCCAGCACCCAGGTTAGATAGCTCAAGACCGCCTATAATTCCAGATTTGAGGGGCTCTGTAGGCACCTGCACCCGTGTGACCCTCTCCCATCCAATTAAAAATAAAAATAAATTTTAAAAAGTTTACTGTTACGTCTGAATGGCTTGCCAGACAACCAATTATTTGGTATAAAGTTTAGACATGAGGTACGTTGTCAGATGTGGTCACACTGGAAATGGTGAAAGCTTTGTGGATTATGGCATGGGGTCACTGAAATATTTTGTTTGCTATATTGGAAGACGTGTATAAAACTTTGGTTTCACACATGGGAATTGTAAATTTTAGTCAAAAAGTTTGGTGATTATTAAGAGTTTAATGTTTAGGGCACACATAATCTGTTTACGTTTTTTATGAGGCTCTAAAAAGGTCTACTTTCTATGTGTAGTTTAAGAATGTCCCCATGCAGCTTTTTGAAGTGTCCTGCTTCTATTTCTCATTTTTTGAACATTCTAAATACATTTTTTGATGGTTAGATTTTTGCCAATTTGACAAAATCTAGAGTCACCTAGGAAGAGGAAAACTCCCCCAGATTGGCCTGTAGGCAAGCATGTCTGTGGGGGATTTTCTTGATTAGTTATTGATGTGACAGGGCCCAGCCCAGCGTGCATGATCCCACCCCTGGGCAGTTGGTCCTGGGTTGTATTAAAAAAACAACTGAGAAAGCCTTGAGGGAAAAGCCCATCAGCAGCATTCCTCCAGGGCCTATGCTTCAGTTCCTGCATCTAGGTTCCTACCTTGAGTTCCTGCCCCGACACCCCTCACAATGGACCTGGAACACGTAAGCCACATAAACCCTTTCTTCTCCTAGTTGCTTTCAGTCATGGTGTTTTATCACAGAAACGGAAAGCAAACTAGAACACCCTTTCTAATTATTTTATCAATTGCTTTGCCTCTTTTTTATGCCTTCGACTAAGTAATTGGCTCTGTGATTATAAAGACTGTGTGTAAGAAAGTGTTAATAAAATATCACCACTGAATCAAAGCTCTACTAGCATTCAGTAGTGCTTGATCAGAAAGGACAGTGCTGAACAACGTCTGATCCCTTTCCCTGGGATCTATTTTATTTCCTTCTGAAGTTTTTAAAGATTCCTATTTTTTCACATACCAAACCTTTCCCACAGTTCATCTGAGTGGTTTATTACCACACAAATTATTTTTAGTGAACATGACATTATTGACTTGACATTTTACAGATTACTTATTTATTTGTGTTTGTACACACACGTGTGCATGTGTGCACACCATGGAGTCCAGACGAGGGCCTCAGAATGAGCATCTACTTCCCTTCCCCCTCCAGGGAACTGTACGGAACTGTGCAGATGAGGATATGAGAATACTGCGTGCATTCTCTTCTACTCTTTCCTCTGTGTCCTTCATGCGTTTATTCTGTGAGATAAAAACTGTCCTCTCCTCCGCCGACTCACTCTTTCATTGACGCACAGAGGAAACCTCGAGTCTTCTGTGTTATTTAGAAGATCATCTATTAATACAACTGAAGACCTTGGAAAGTAATAACCAATAATATGAGATTAGTGAGAGAAGAACAAAACATATCATCTTTCCTACTCTGAGGTGAAGAAACGGAAAAGAACCACACCAGTGTGTGAGTGAGCTCAACTCATCCCCTGGTTACTTGCTGTCACAGTTACTAGATGCCCCTTAGCTTCACACAGGAGACGCTGCCTGAGGGATCCAACTTCGTGAGCGACACTGTCGGATGACACTTTGCAGCCATGCTGAGATAGGTGGAAACATTTCCTAGCCCAGCTGAAATCTCAGGTTCCGGTGGGAATGTGAGCCGGTGATGTCTGCTTTTCGACTCTGTCCGCAGCAGAAGCTCTGAGCAAAACTTATCTAATTCAGGCAAGCACGTGTTGATTCTTTGAAAGTGGACTTTTATTTTTTTCAATAGCTAAATTATGGAGGTGATAGACTAAGGAACGGGTAATTCTTCTCTAAGAAAGAGTAAAGTGATCATTGCAGATAGATTTGACATCTCCAGAAGCAACTGCTTCAGCAAACTTCTCTTTCTTGACCCCCTTCCACCTCTTATATTGGCTAAGAGTCTAGAGAGATGGCTCAACAGTTAAGAGCAATGGCTACTCTTCCAGAAGACCTGGGTTTAATTCTCAGCATCCACATGGTAGCTCGCAACACTCTGTAACTCATACGTGTAGTTCACAGACACTTATGCAGGGAAAACACTCACGCACAGAAGATAAATTACATATATAGGCTACCTGAATGCAGGTGCTTGAAGGGGCCAGCAGAGGATACCAGATCCCCTGGAGCTGAGGGTTACAGGTGGTAAGCTATCTGATATGTGTGCGGGGAACCAAACCCAGGTTTTATGTAACAATAATTAAGAGTTATAATACTCTTAACCACTGAGCCACTCTCCAGCTCTGATCCAGACATTTTAATCTGTCTACTAAAGGAACAAGTTGTATGCAACTCATGGCACTTTTCTGAAGTTATGTAAAAATATTTTTATTTATAGTACTAAGGTTTACAGGCTCTGCTTAGATTTTAGTTCATCAAAACTGTGTACAACTCTCAGTTTGAGTGTTTTTGCTGTAAGACATTAGGTACTCATGGAACAGAACACTTAAATATCCGCTGACTACTTATTATGAGCCTCATGGTGGCCAGAGGGTGCTGCGTCACCAGCATGGATCCTTCCTTGATGAAACAGTAACGTCATACTGGGAAGTTTGTGAAAGGTCACAGAGTCATTTTCTTCCCCTGTAAAATGGGAACGATCTAGAGGTGTGCAGGGTCCAACAGATGATGAACTTGAGGGCATTTCCCAATTCCGCTTGTAGAGAATTCAAAGGCTGTTTTCTCACAGCTATTGATTCCATCCCAGCTATTTCATGGCAGCATCCTCTGAACTGAAGCACTCCCTCTAGAATGGAGGGGCCAGCTTGTGCCTCAGGAGGTTACCAAGAGGTCACATGTCTGGGAGGACAGAAAGCTGGAAAATTCAAGATGGCCCCACCCCAACAGTATCAAAGGGAGCAAGCAGCTTCTGGGTCAGGAAACTCTGACCAGCCAAACTGCAGAGAGAAGAAATTCTTGGACTGTCAATTTGCCTTCAAGCTATGCAGAGAGGCCAGGATTATAGCTTTCATGAGACAGCACCTGTGTTGATGGTTCTTTTAGTGACATGGCTGTGTTTCAATGTATTACAACATCCAGACCCAGAATAAAATTATGTCAGCTAAAACAATATCCAGTCCTGAGTGGCTGTGTACCAATCATTATGATAAATAAAAAAGGAAAATGTACATATTAACCCTCATGAAACTGCTATTAGTCCCATTGTAGACTATTATTTTACCTTATCACTCAGTATCAGCAAATATATGTCAGAACTAGGTGTTCCAAATATAGCCGTTTGAGTGCTAATAACCTGGTTGTTTATTTTGAGACAGAGTCTCACTCTATAGCCCTGGCTGATCTGAAACTTGTTATGTAGAACAGGCAGGCCTCCACCTCACAGAGATCCATCCACCTGCCTCCACCTCCCAACTACTGGGATTAAATGTGTGTGACAGCATGCCTGTCAACACTTGGTTTTTGACATCATGTTGATTTTCTCAGTAAGGGTACGCAAAAGATAGAGCTATTACACACACACACACACACACACACACACACACACACTAGGAGATCTAGGCCAGAGTATACACAGCCAAACAGGCCTGAGAAGAGCAGAGCAAACAGAGTCCAGGAGACACAACTGAGTTGTTCTATGGTGTCATAGAAGGGGTGACTATATTACAAAGGGGAACAACTGGGAGAAAGAAAGTGACTTATGTGATTTATGTGCAGAGCAGAAAAGCAAAGGGGGAGAAAATGACAAGCTCTGGAAGGGCAACTTAAAAAACTACGTCACAATGGAATAGATGAATACTAAAGAGACATGTTTTTCTAACACATGGGACAACTGCACCTTCTCTCCCGGTCCTCTGTAAAGAGGCGTATGCATTTCCCAGCCTACCTTGACTACTCAGAACCTTACTGTAACTAACAGGTGCAGAGGTCTGAGGGAACTCCTCTCCCCACCCCCTCACACATGTAGTTTTGATCAGTTCCTCTTCTGCCCACCATCCCTGTTTGTACTTAGCAGACACTCAGCGGCTGGGGAGAGCTGAGCCGTACACCTGCGGTACCATTGTTGGTGATGGAATAAAGCCACTTTCTGATCCTCTGTTGATCCATTTTATTTTTTCATTTGATACTGACTCACTGTTCTCTTCCTTCTGACAGGAACGGAATGGACTGACATCTCCACAAAGAGGTGTGCTGAACATGAAGGCTTTTACTCCAATAATAAGAAAAAATGATTCTCATAATCAGCTTGTACATAAGAATGAGACTATACAAACAAAATAATACTGTGGTTTGAATTGAGGACATCTGGAGGGAGCCCCCGCATAATTAATTGTTCAAAGACAGTGGCAGGAGTCCTACATTTTGAAAATCACATGTGTTCATTAATATGCATACTGTAGACTTTGAATCACCAGGTATGTCATATCTAATATGACCAGGCAAATAAGGAGCAATTTATCCTCAACTCCTGGAGGTGTGCAGTCCTGTCACACTTGATTTCATAGGCCAGAAGGCTTTTGATGGTGTGCACTTGTAAGACCAGTGACAGCTCTCGCACACAGGCACGCACTGTACCACCAACTGCTTTCACTTCAGTGTTTCATTAGGGAAGAAGCCTTTTAAAGAGTCTTAGAGGTGTGGGGATTTCAATGTGTTTAGCTAGGATAAGATGGATAAGATCCTACCACCAATACATTTCTTCGCTGACTGACTATCGTTGTGTTCCTAATTGTTGTGAGTGACAAGGTTCCGCTAAATGGGGAAGATTAAATATATGTCTAAAGGTGAAAGTGTGTTATGCTTTCTTCTCAAATCTTACACCCTTCAAATCCCTTGTGCCTCTTCCAGCAGAAGACACTTCATCACCCAGGTCCCAAACATTCTTCTTTTGACTCCCTTTCTTACCAATCAGATTGCCCTATCTGTAGGCCCTCACCTGCTCTCTTCTCCATCAGCGTGTGTGCTCCAGGGGTCTTTGCCTAACAGACTGGTGCCCCTCCCCTACCCAAACCGCCATTGCTCTGCCATCTGTGTTTCTGCCATGGTGCAAACCTGACTTTTCCCAGCAGCCTTGCCCTTCCTGCTGTCAGCTGCCTTTCAGGGTTGCTACTTGGCTTCCTTGATACCCTGCTGGGGCCCCTGGAGCCCAGTCACCACCCCCTGTGTCCATCATGAGCCCCAAATGGTGCTGAGGACCACTGGTGAGCGAGCATATTTCCCCTTTTGTGGGAGTCTGGCTCTGTGAGGATGGGGAGCTCTAGGACATGAGGCTCCCCATAGGAGAGCACCTCCTGGGATTATCAAGGTCCCGACCCCCCAGCAGGCTGTAGGGTCCTCCAACCTGGCAGAGCAGTACAGAAGCAGCCCCAACTAACACACATGGCCCTAAGCTGGGCCCCTCAACCCTCTCCAGACTAGCCAAATAAGGGCAAAAAAAAAGAAAATCCCACCAATCACAGGCCACCCTAGGATGCTCTGCCAACCCCTCAGTGACACTTTATAAAAATCAGCTTTCTGCACTTTGTTCAGTAGGGGGCCCAGCTTCACCTGCTGCCTTCCTCCGAAGTGGAGGCAGCCACTTATAGAGGAGGCACAGAAGAACCCCTCAGCTCAGTCATAATACCTCACCTCAGCTGGGACTACTTCCCTTCAGAGCTGCCAACACTGGAAGAGCTTCTTTCCTCAGAGCAGAGCAAAGCAGAGCAGAACAGAGCAGAGCAGAGCAAAGCAGAGCAGAACAGAGCAAAGCAGAGCAAAGCAGAGCAGAACAGAGCAGAGCAGAGCAGAGCTGAATTGAGCCAAGTGGAGTTGTTACATCCTAACACTCCAGCTCAGCTGGGGAAGCCTTCCCTGCCTCAGAGCTGCTGTGAGAACTATGTGGCTCCCTGCTTCCTCAATGACAGGGTACCCTTCCAACTGGGGACACCTTCCCCACCTCAGAACTGTATGGTCCCTGAGCTCCTGGCTCAGCTAGGAGTTGAGATTTACTCTGAGTATTTGCTCAGGGTTATAAATACATCCATTGGGGACATCTTCCCCACCTCATAGCTGTGTGACTCCTGGCTTCCCGAATGTCAGGGCACCTTCCTGACAGAACTGTGTGGTTCCCGGGCTCCAGAATGCCAGGCCATTCTTCCATCTCTGTCTGAGCAGAATAAAAGCCCTAACACCATCCATTCTCCTCTCTGAGGCTCTCACTCCATTGGGTCAGACTTTATCACTCCTGTGATATAAATACTCTTGGTGAATTATCACGTGCTGTTTGTACTTACAGAGCGCTGACTCTGAGGACAGAGCAGGCTACATCGTCTCGGACTCAAACATATTTATTTCAAGTATCTGCCAAAACTCCGTGTCCTGGGACAGGTCGGCTCCCTGCGTCTGTAACAGGGAACAGCCAACAGCTAAGGGTGTTGAAAACCCTATACCTCTGAGGATAATATTGTTTACCCATGGTATGAAAATGCCTGGCTTCTCCACAGAGAACGGCCCGCTCTACTTGGAAATCTCTGTCATGGACTCTCAGTGGGTCTTCCCCAATCATTTCCGCTAGATGTTTTAAGTTCCTGATTTTACTATTACTTTTGACTGTTTTTCCAATCAGAGTACTCCAGCCATTTCTTCTGGATGTTGTAGATTTCAATATTTTGGGTGTCTATCCGCTACTGGCTATGTGTTTGTTTTATTTTGCTTGATCTATGTTTAATAAACTTTCCTTTGAGACTGAGAGAAAAGCTATTGTAGATCCTCCTCCAGAGGAAACACGTCCCACATGGGGATGGCTATCATAATCTCCAAAGCCACTTCCCTCCTTTGTGTCCTGGGTCTTACTTCCGCAATATCATCCTGAAATATTCAGCTATTCTACACGGAACATGCAGCCTATGCAGTGTTTTCAGACGCTTCCAAGTACCTGGTCTTAGAAATAGCAAATGATTCTGCCAGACCATCGTGTTTATGGATCCCCTTTACACCTCATGTGCCTATCTGTATCCTTGACTGTCCGACTTAATAGTGCCTTAGCTGTTAAAGTCTGAATTATGTTACAGGCTGAATAAAGCAAAGGTGGTACACACAGCGGGGTACTCTTTAAGTTGTAAGAAAGAATACAATTCTGTAATGTAAGGGCAACATGCGGGATCCTGGAAGACATTATGTTAATTGAAATCATCGGTTCAGCACAGACTTTATTCTCACATACGGAAGCTTAAAAGGTAGATGTCATAGAGAAGATATTAGAATAAAAGCCAGCAAAACCTGGGAAAAGGAGTGAGAGGAAGTGGGTGCGTTGTGGATCCATGGGTGTAGTTAGATAGGAGAGATCACATTAACGTGCTATAGCACGGTGGTTAGCAACAACTAATTGTATATTTCTAAATTGCTCACGCGAGGGATTTTGAATGTTCCCTATTGTCCTTCACTTCTGTTGCTGTAATACAACACCCTGACGAAAAGCAAGTCAGACAGGAAAGGGTTTATTTCTGCTCTTAATTCCAGGTCACAGTCCATCACTGTGGGGAAGCCACAGCTGCAGGAGTTTAACACAGCTTAGTCACGCCACATCCGCAGTCCGGAGCAGAGAAAAGTGACTGTATGTAAGTTTAATGCTCCAATCACGTTTTCTACGTAGGTAATTCAGGATGTAACGTGCCCACAGAACAACCCAGTCTAAGTGATTTTCTCTTCCAAGGCGAGTCTAGATCGTATCAAGTTGGCAATTAAAACTGTCACAACAATAATCAGCAATACGTTTTTGAAGTGACGGATGAATGGCACTGATCAGACCACTGCATTGTCTACATGTACCGAGTTGGCACACTGTCTCATAAATACAATTATTACAAATCAGTTAAGTTTAAAGCAGACGCTCAAGCAAGAGGGCAGCTGAATAAGATCTCACAGTGGTCAGTGATCATCCCTACCTTTACAAACAAAGCTCAACAGCTAATTGAATATTTTTATAAAACAACGAAAAAGAATTAATAGGGTCGAATCCAGTATGTAAAGATTTCATCTCTCGTATCAGCTGTCTGGTTTCTTCATCCTGAGCCACCTCCCTGGGGCCTTCGTGAATTTCCTACTCCCATGGGCCAGCTGAAGCTCTTTGAGTTAATTCACGGCCAAGAAAGAAAGCCCAAACTGTCTGCCTTTGCCCCACTTAGAAGTTGGTAGGCTTTTGGTCTGAACCGCACTTCCGTTTTTCTCCCTAAGTCCCACCTGTGTGTAGTTGGGAGCCTCGTGCTAGGTAAACGGTTTCTAACCCCCTCCCGCTGTGTATCTTTTCCAGGAGAGAAATTTGTACATTTTGCTTGGGAGAAATATTGTGTTCCTAGAGAACACAGTTGATGGTTTTTATCTGTCCTGTTTTATCTCCATATCCATGGACCACTATTTACTGCCCCTGATGCTTTTTTTGAGGTTGCCATAAATAAAGGTAGTCTTGGCTCCAGAATAAACCAAAGCCACTCCAGCTTCATAAAGATCTTGTCACGGACTCGGATAAACCACTAAAGCTCCATACAATCTTGAGGTTCTTGCCGAATCCATTTCTTTATTAACTCTCCTGTTAACAGTTATGTCTGGCCTGGTGAACTCAGGATCAAACCCAGCTTCTCTCAGTTCCAGCTCCCTTAGAAATCTCTATTCTTCTCTATAGTCTTCCATTCCCTAATATTCATGAGGACCTCAAATGGCAATAACTGAGATTTCCCAGTAGCACACATGAGGCAGCTCATTAGGGACTGATTTCCTCGTATCGTCTCGACTTTTGCAGCCTTTCTCTGAAGGAGGAACGGGTAAAGTTATATTACTCAGTTTCTCTGCCTCCGCAGAACCCAGACTTATTTCATCTGCCCTCATGCCCACATCATCACCAGCTAGGCTGTGACCAGTTCTTTCATTGCTTGTTTAAAAAAAAAAAAAACCTTTTCCAAGCCAAGCATGTCAGGTGCTTAGTGTTACCTGATTGCAATAGTTTCTTGTGTTAATTCATTACTAACGTCCCTGTCTGGAAAAAAAAAAAAAAAATCTTACAATCCAGGAGAGGAAAGCATAAGATTTTCTGGGACTGAAATCCCAGAATATAGTCTGCAGGGAAACCATGCTTTAGAAATAGAGCAAAGAGAAAGAAATCCCTAACAGGAGCCAACAGATAGTATCGCCATCACATCAATTCTTCCAAAGGGGGGAGAAAAGATATTTGTAAATAAGAAGACACACCTGGAGGTATAAAACTTCATGTAAATGTAGGATATAAACTACAAATGTCTTCAGTATGTAAACAAAACAGTAATAGCCCTTTAAAATGAGAGCAGCCAGGCAGTGTGGAAAGACATAAGTGAGATGGCTAGAAACATTAAGTGTGGAAAGAAGGATGCACAAGTATATGACTTTATTATATTTTCTTGTTGTTTCTCTTATCTTTATAATTACCTAGTTGCTATTACTTTTTAAATTGTGTGCCATAATAAAGAATGTGTTTGTAAGTCTTGTTGTATCTAAAGATAAAACAAAAATGAAAATAAATAAACAAGTACACAAACTAGGAAGGAAAGCACACCATTAGAGCAAACCACTAACTTAACTATTGAGGCAGACAATAAAAGAGCAAGGAAAAGAAGAAAGCCACAAGACTGAAAAGGTAACACAGAATGACTTATGTAAGGACCGGCTACATACGTCCATATAAATGGTCTCAATTTCTCTAACTAAATGGCCCAGAGTGGGTGAGGTGATGCAAGCACATACCTTACTATATGTTTCCCATATGACCGAGTGTGTCAGGGCGCACACAGAATGCAAGCTGGGAGACAGAGTAAGACATCTCACACAGATAAACTCAAAAAGAGGATCAGCAGCCACTCTCACCTAAGATGAAAGAAACTAAGACAAGGGCAGTAAGATAAGAAAGGGAGGATCACTGTGTAATGGCAAAGGTTCAATTTAGCAATAGGAATATTTCTATGTATGTGTGAACCCGATATAATAACATTCACATATATAAAGCAAATGGGAACAGATCAAAGGGAGGTACAGACATTGATATGATGCTGATGGGGAGCTTCAAAATCCTATGTCCAGAAACATACAGTGTGGACGCCCGCCTCGCCTGCAAGGAAGACGCCGCACACAGGATTCTTCTGGTTCACGCTTTATTGAGGACTGTAGCTTGATTGAGTGTTGAGAGCGAAAAGACCCTGAATGTGTGAGGCACCCTGCTTATATAGGCAACGTGACCATCAACGATTGGATGCATGTCCAGAACCTCATTAGCATAGGGGGAGGCGGCAAGCAACGTGACCATCAACGATTGGATGCATGTCCAGAATCTCATTAGCATAGGGGGAGGCGGCAAGGATTACTCAACTTGCGCCTGCGCTGTTACTTGTTTACTAAGAACCCAGAAACAGGAAACCGGCGCCATCTTATAATGGCGTTTCAACTCGGCTCCCAACATCTCCCCCTTTTATATTAAATTGAGGACAAAGGAACATGCTAAGTCACCGATCAACCCTCTCCATCTACGGAGGTGAGGATCGAGGAAGTTAAGCATGTCCTAAATACCCAGGTTACCTTATCTCGTGCAATGAGGAGAACCTCTGAGATGTGCAAAGGCTAACCTTGGGTCGAATAAGGGATGTGCCTATTCTTGGTGCAATGGGAACGAGCCCTCAGGGTGCAAAGGCCACATACCCAAAATTGTCTTGAAAGAAAACATGTGGGGGAGATGGACTTCTGTCTCCTTGGCTCTGATAACACACAGCTTAACTATTAATAAGAGGGTTGGACAATACATATCAACCATCGACCCAACGATTAAGCGTTGCTAACCAGGCCGCAGGGGAATGTCTCACATCAAGGGCAGCAAATGCTTGAATAATACAGAAGCAATCATCATAATACCCATAGTTCCCCGACCTGCCCATTCCTTGAGATACATGGTAGCATCCTTAATCCAATCCCAGAGTCCTGCTACCATGGATAAGTCCACACGAGTTGAATTGACATGTGCAATGGCCAGTCTTAGGTCCTTCATAGTAGCATCAAATTGTGATGACCAATCCGTCTTGAAATATTGAGAAAGTTCCCGTGACAAATTTACAGCAACAGTATAATTATGATATTGAACAGATGTCACACATCCTCCATTCACAACCTAATTGAGCCAATTGCCATAGTACGATTTTCCCCTATACCACTATTTTGAGAGTCATAAGGCAAACAGGCAAGATCAAGACTAGAGTTGTCATGCATCACCGGCATTGGTTTGGGGAGTGTTGTTAGTATTCCCCATCGTTGTTCTGTGCGTATCGAGGGCCATTTTATCAGGATCATCTGTAGAGCTAGTAGCGTTTTCAAGATCTTCATCTTGTTCTTGATCTTTTTCAGGCTCTAAGGGCTGTTTCACCGTCCTCGTCAGATGAGCAGGCACCCAAATGGGGTTTTCTTGATCCTGAGGAAAAACACAAACAGCTCCCCTGGATCTTATTAAAACTTGATCCGGGCCCTTCCATTGGTTAGACAATACATCTTTCCACTTGACATTTTCTAGTGGAGGTTGTGTAGACATAGCATGTCTATCTGCTGCAGATCTTCCAGCAGCATCCAAATTCAAAAAATTTAGGGTAAATAATATAAGGGAAATGGTACTTTTAGGTCCCATACTGGGGCCGCCTATTCCCCCCCTTTTTTTTTTAAATTTTAGCTGAAGTTTTATTTATTATGTATAATTTGAAATCCAATAATTTTTTCCTGCTTGCTGGACGTTCATTTAACATGCCAGTCAAGGGAGTTGTAGCTGTGGCTGATAACAGGAACATCTAGCCACTGCAATGCTTTATGGGTTTTGTAGTCCACGACAACCTGAAGTTTGGAACTTTTTTCAAACATTAACCATAAACAAACTTCCAAATACAGGTAATAAAACCAAATACCAATTCACTGGAGGACCAGGACCAGTTGGCTGAATTTTTGGTCCAAACTCCTGAACATAGCGAAGCTTGTTATTTAGCAGCCATAGCCAAGCGGCTGCTGAGAGAAAAACTCTAACACAGGCAGTATAGATTCTGCCCAAGCTTTTTGAGTTGCTTTTTGCAATGATCCATTTTAAAATATTGTCTTCCTTTTGTATCATGAGCTCAGTAGAGGAATTATCAGAAAGCATACCATCAAGCTTGAGATCTAGGTAATTTACATATGCATTCTGTAATCTGCTTTCTACCTGAATTAACTCCTTTTCTGTTGCTCTGGTTAAACTTTTTTGACTGTTTAAATCTGAATCACCGTTCAATGCTTGAAATGAATTATTTAACTCTTGAGTAGTTAACCCAATGGTAAGTTCATTAAACCAGATATTAACTTTCTGTGGCTTTTGTACAAAATATTGACACAAGGTGGTACTATCTGAGAATTCTTGGGGAATGACTTTCCATTGATACCTTTTAACAGGCTGAGAATTATTATCAATATCTGCTCTGTCCTGCTTATGGACAATCTTTACAGTCTGTGATTGTTTTTGGTAACATTTTTTAATATCTTTATCAATAGCATCTTGAATCTTACAGGTTGTCTCTGAGATTGAAGGAATGTTAATCTGTACATTCCATTGCTTTAATAGGTCTCTTCCCCATAAACTTATAGCTAGATCTGCCACATATGGTCTTATATTTCCTAGTTCACTTTCTGGTCTTATGCATTTGACACTTGTTATATTCTGTTTTAACTGAGAAAATGTTCCAGTTTCTAAGAACTGAATAGATACCTCTTGAAGAGGCCAGTTTGGATTCCAGGAGTCTTTTGAAATGACTGTTACATTGGCTCCTGTGTCTAACAATCCTTTAATTAAAACTCCATTTGTTTGTAATCTCGACTTAGGTCTCTGATCATTTATAGTTGCTTGCCGAAATACCTGTTTTTCAGTACTTTTTAATTCACCTGTTTTCTCAGCTGCAGTGACTCTGTCCTTGATAGCAAGGTCTAGAGCAATGCTGTCTTTAGCTGCAGGTACTAACTGTTTTAATCTCTCTGAGGGTGAGTTAATCCGTTGTTGGTAAGAAATTGTTGGCTCATGTTTTCTGTGATAGGCACTTAAGCCAGACCCCCTAGGGTGTTTTCCCCACAGCAAAGAGTTACCTTGAATATCTGTTACAGATCTACACTCATTAGCCCAATGTCTGCCTTTTCTGCACTTTGGACAGATGTTAGGTGTCTTTACACTGTCTCTGTCTATGTCCTCTCTTTCCACATTTAAAACAGGTAAGATTACTATCCTTTTGTGCTGCGAGCACTGCTGCAGCTATGCCTGCATTGGAAAGCGGACCACCAATCTCTCGACAAGCTTTCATCCAGGCATTAAGCCCTTTTCCTTTCCATGGAGTAATAGCATTTTTACATTCTTTGGTACACTGTTCATAAATGAGTTGTTCTATTAAGGGCATTGCTGTATCTGGGTCACCGAAAATCCTTTCTGCAGCTTCCATCATTCTTGCTACAAAATCTGAAAAAGGCTCATTCATGCCTTGTATGATCTTAGTTAGGTTTCCTGATACTTCACCTTTATTAGGAATGCTCTTCCATGCCCTGATAGCGATTCTATTTATTTGTTCGTAAACCTGTACTGGATACGCTGTTTGATCTGCACTCCACTGACCCTGTCCGGTCAGCATGTCATAATTCCAGTGTGGTTGCCCTTGAGTTGCATTAGCTCTTGCTTGGGCACCACAAGCATCTTGGAAAATAGATTTCCAGTCCAGATATTGACCCATGGTAAGGCAAGCCTTTACTGTATTATACCAATCTGTAGGAGTCATAGCTAAGTGTGCCAACCTCTCTACTTGTGCCTGTGTGAAAGAGGCATTAATACCATAAGTTCTAACGGACTCTGCAAGATCTTTAAGTTGTTTATGGTCAAGAGGTTGATGATATCTTTGTTGAATATTATCTTCAAATACTGGAAAAGCTTGAACAATCTTTCTCCTACCCTTGTCTGTTAAAAAGGAAGTTTTTCCTATTGAAGTTTTTGAGGTTTTATCTCTCTGTTTTTTCTTAGCCTTTGGCAGGTTAAGAAGAGGGGGTGCAGAGGGAGCCGCCGGAGCGTATGGCTCAGGACGGTAACGTTCTTCCTCATAGCGCGCAGCTTTCTCTTCTAGTTCTGTTTGTTCCTCTGTATCCAGTGTCTCTTCTGACCCCGAAGTTTCTGAGTCTGTGGTTTCTGAGTCAGAAGAGGAACTACTAGCCTCATCACTGGTTATTGTTAAATTTTCAAATTCTGCTAATACTGGGTATACCCTTTTCTGACTATTTATTTGTTTCTTTTTTTCTTTTTTCTCTTTTTCTACCCTTTTTATATCTTTTTTAGGCCTCTTCCTCTTTTCTGTTTCTGACATGCTGTCTTGATGTTTTGCTAATATTCGCTGTCCTTCCCTTACCCTCTCTTGACATCGCTTATTAACCATACACCATAATGGCCATGTACCGGCACGGAAACTTCCCTTTTCCTTTTCTCTCTGCAATTCTCCTTCTAGTTTACCCCAAGAAGGGATTGTAAGAGACCCGGTGGTTACTGGGCGATGACAATTTAAACAAAGGCAACAAGCAAGAACAACAATAATCATACTAGCAAAAATGACCGCGCCTAGTGCAGGGTCAATCTCACAAAACAGCATACCTCTCAGAAAGAGTCTGGATCCACTTTCGTCCCGCGCTCCAGTTCTGAATCCTCCTGAAAACAGGGGTCTTCGCCGGTGCTAAGCTGATGGTCAGGTTCCCAGGTTTCGGCACCAAATGTGGACGCCCGCCTCGCCTGCAAGGAAGACGCCGCACACAGGATTCTTCTGGTTCACGCTTTATTGAGGACTGTAGCTTGATTGAGTGTTGAGAGCGAAAAGACCCTGAATGTGTGAGGCACCCTGCTTATATAGGCAACGTGACCATCAACGATTGGATGCATGTCCAGAACCTCATTAGCATAGGGGGAGGCGGCAAGCAACGTGACCATCAACGATTGGATGCATGTCCAGAATCTCATTAGCATAGGGGGAGGCGGCAAGGATTACTCAACTTGCGCCTGCGCTGTTACTTGTTTACTAAGAACCCAGAAACAGGAAACCGGCGCCATCTTATAATGGCGTTTCAACTCGGCTCCCAACAATACAGGCCTTCTAGACAGTACATCAACAAAGGCACAGCAAACCTTATTGGTGCCTAAACTAAATGGGTTTCACAATCATCTACAGAACACCCCACCCAAGGGCTGCAGAAGGTATATTCTTCTCAACAGCATATGGACAATTATTGAGAGCAGATCATATGACAGACCTCAACACCAATCTCAAACAAGATTTGAAAAACAACCCATGTAGTATCTTTTAAAACCGCAGGCGATAAAAATTGATCACAGGAAAAGCTTTGGAAACTATGCAAATACATGAGTAACCAATTTTAAATGAGGAGTGAAATCAATGGAAGAAGGAAATTTTCAAATAGCTTGCAAAAGAGTAAAAGCATAGATACTATAAGTGAAAACTAAGTGGATCCAGTAGAAGCAGAATCAGCTAGGGAGTCATAATAATCACATATCAAAAGAGAGGTAGTATCTCAGAGACATAACCTATCCTCACATCTCAAGAAATCAGAAAGACAAGAAAACCTAACCCTAAACTTCCTATAGGAAAAAAATTATATATGTTGACATCATACCAGTAAATGGAGTGAAAACTGAAACAGTGTAAACGATCCGGGCAAAAGGCAAGCGCGCGGTTAAGCAGACCAAGAAAGAGAGGACAGAGCAGAAAAGCAAGGAACCAATGATATGAGAAGAGGAGAGAGCATCCGATCACAAGGACTTATTCTGAGAAATGACCTCCCTCAAATATTCACGCCTGAGGAAGCGGGTAAAGTTCATAGATGTATACGACTTAGCAAAACGGAATCATGACTACATAGAAGATCTGCACGTGTTGATAATTACTAAGGAGACGGATTCGGTGGTAGGAATTCTCCTATGATAGAAAAAGCCTTGGACTTCATGAGACCACTGCTGAGTCCTAACCCAGGAGTTATAGAAAAAAATAATATTGATTATCCTGACGTTATTTCAAAGCTTGTGGAAAGAAGGGATTCTTTTAAATTTATATTACAAGGCTAAGAGTACTCTGATGCCCAAAGCAGATAAACGTATTTTGATATAGGTGAATGAACACACACACACAAAATAATGGTATACCAGACCGACATAAATGATATGATAATCTCAGTAAATATAAAAGAGACAGTTAGCAAAATTCACCATCTCTTTGTGATAAAATACTGAAATATATAGGATAAAAATATCTCGGCAGAGAAGACCTCATATGAATATCCAGTTATTAATGTTTAGTATATGATATGGGAAAGGATAAGATTTTTATAAAGTATAGAACAAGACAAGCATGTCCACGGCCTCTGTCTTATTCCACTATGAATTGGAAGTACCATCCAGAATGGCCCAAACTGGGACAGAACTCACCTAACTGTTGTCTGCAGAAAGCATAACTTTATACAAAAACAGCTCTAAATACTCCACAAGTGAACTATTTCTACTTATCCTTCAGTCCAGCAAAGCTGCAGGATGCAAAACCAACACACAAAAATCAGGAGTGGTGCTTTTTGCAAATAGTGAATTGTTTGAGATGGAAATCATCCCATTTAGAACAGCTATAAAATTAAATGATTAGGGGTACATTTAAATAGGCAAGGGATTCCTATAATAAAAACAATAGGGTCTGGAGAGAGGGCTCAGTGGTGTTCCTCTTACAGATAACTCAGGTTCAGTCTTCAGCATTGACATTGGGTGGATTACAAATACCTGTAACTCCAACTCCAGGGGATCAGATGTCATCTGACCTCCAGCACATTGCACTCACGTTGTGCATGGACACACAGAAACATGCACACACACACATTTTAAAATTATAAAACATTAATGAAATAAATTAATGATTCTCCAAGGAGGGAAGGTAGGATACAGGTGGAGTGAGGAAGAGTGGGGAATAAAGGGACTCATGGAGCAGGAAACATTGAGTGGCGTGGGGGATGGTAGAGAAGGGTGGAGGGAGAGTATGGGGAAGAATAACTTAACACCAAAGACCTTTGAGAAAGTTATCTGGAAACATGTCGCGTTTTGAGATTATTTCTGTTTTCTTATTTTTATGATGTCTTTCATGGGGAACCAGATCATTTTTTAGTCACTTGTGCTTTCTTGTAGAATCTGTTTACTTAAAACTTGCTACTTTTGCTTTATAGTCGCCACTTTTTCTAACTCTCAGTGCAAATATGATTTTTCTTGAAGGTAAATAATCACGATGGCCCATAATCCTAGAATTTAGGAGACTGAGGCAGAGGACCCATTGTGAGTTCAAGGCCAGCCAGGGCCTTGAAGTGAAGTCCTGTATCAAATGTATATTACATACGTAAACAAAACAAAAAGGAACCAAAGCATTGAAGTTTATGATAGTCTGACTCCTTTCAGATCATCGATTCCACATGAACTTACTAACACAGAGGTCATATCACCTGCAACTAATCAGGTAGAAGGACAGGTGAAACTTTGCATTCCTATGGGACATTTAATCCTTCAGAGAAGGTTGTGGAATATTTGATTTGGAATATAACACTGAACTGCCACTTATAATGTTATTTCTATGGCGCCCATCTCCACCTGTTGTCAAAGTCGTACCATGTAGAATACACACACACACACACACACACACACACATCACTGTGAGACAAGTCACTGCTATACTACGTGGCTTATAGTAGCATTCATTCTTATAAATGCAAGGGCGTGTGGATGTTGTAATGGAATGAAAAAAACATGGAGTAGCTTTGCAACAAAAGCAAGCCCAAATTTGAAGTCTCTACTTCTCTCCCTGTGTCTCTTATCTATCTGTAATTTGTGCTCCGGAGCCTGTCTGTTACCTGCCTGGTGTGAGTGTGTGTGAGTACGTGGGAGTGTGTGTGTGTGTGGTCTGTGTCTGTCCTGTGGTATTTATTGTCTTCTGTACTTACTGGACAGCACAAAACAAAGTATGAGAAAGGAATGAAAAAGGCTTTTCTACCAAAATCTTTGACAGAGATTTACAAGGGAAGTTATTTTACTGGCCCAGAATATTACTCAAAACCACACAGAGATTTTATCATCCTATATCCACATATGGCTCCCAACATTTATGAGATATTTGTTGTGTGAGGTTGCTTTCAACTGTTAGCTCTTTTCAGTAAATGTTTTCCACAGTGACTATTAGCTCTTCTCAGCAAATGTTCTCCACAGTACACACATGCACACGTGCATTCTTCTGTGTCAGTGGCTTGGAAGATTACATAGCTCAAGATTAAAGCTATTATTAGCTTATATTGTAAAAGGTGACTACATGAGAAATCCAAGCCAGGTTAAGGTTGGCTACATTGTTTTTTAAGGCTGGTTAAGCTTAAACCAGCTGAGTACAAAGTAGGGCAGCGGATTGAGTACAGTTTGAAATGATCTCTGGGTGTATTATTAACTTGATTGCAAGGTCCAGCAAAGGCTCAGTCTCTTCAAAAGCAAGAGACATTCTCAGAAAAAGATATTGTACGGGGGGGGTCTTTTGAGTTCTCTGGCTATATCTCTGCCATTTCTTTCACAGTCTTGGGAGTGAGCAGATTACCCATAATCCCTTCTTCATAGCAGTGACAGAGAGCCATGAAGGAAGAGTCACTTACAGGAGTGCTGATGAAGGGCCTTTTGGATCTTATCCATCAGCATCTTGGTGGTTTTAGCAAATCAAGTGGTTAAATAGAAAAAAGAGGCAGAAAACTATGTCTGGGTACAGAAAGGGCGCTGCCAAGTTCCAGGACAAAGAGAGCAACGATAAACTGAGTGGTGGTGGCACCCACCTTTAATCCCAGCACTCGGAGGCAGAGTCAGACAGATCTCTGAGAGTTCAAGACCGGCCTGGTCTACAGAGTGAGTTCCAGGACAGCCAGAGTTGCAACAGAGAAACCCTGTCTCAAAAAAATCAGAACACAAAACAGCAACAAACAAACAATAAGGGCAGAGGTAAAGATTCTCTTTCTATGGTGTCAAAATTATATACTTATAGAATTTCTTTTTTGATACCCTTTGTCACAAACACATGTCACTGTGTTCGAGTTTTTCCCTTCAAAAGAGGCCTCAAGACCTGCAACCCAGACTTCATCTTTGTTGCAATGCCTTACAGCAGTAGTAGGAAGAGCATGGACATTTGGGGGGTATAAGCATCCTGAGACTGAAAGAGAGAAATAGGAGCCAACCTTCCTTTTTATGATCGTTAGCAGATGCTTATTATGAATGTTGTGTGTATCTCTAATTTCATGATAGATGAGATTATAGGTGTGCACATTACAGATGTGCATATAGAGTGATGTCCAGAACATTGGGCAAGGGGCAACAGTGTGTCCAATCCCAGTCAGCCAAGCAGCTATACCTCACATCACCTGAATCAACTTAAGGTATCTTTCTCTATGGGGACGTCTCTCACTCTCTGGTACTTATGTTTTGGTCAGTTATGTTTATCGCTTTTCATCAATTCAAAATCGTCCCTCACTATCTCCTTTCATGCTTTCAAACTGCGTTTATTTCATGAAGCTACAGCATTACCTAAGGTCAGGTATACACTTTTAATGGCCCCTCTCCTCCCATGAAGAAATAGAATTTAAACATTGCCCGACAAATGTGCTTCGGAAATCCACTATATAAAAGCAAATGGCTTGAGGTTTCTCTTATTTTAATTACACGACTTGGTAAGCAGGGTAGTGATTCAATAGCCAGAGTTTCCAGGATGACCTTAAACACTTCTGCAATTCGCAGCTAACAGTCCCTTTGTGCTAGTAGACGGGAACATGTCATCTACAGATCTTCTGTAAATGTAACATACTGCCTGTTAAAGACTTGTCTTCTACTGGGCAAATGTATGTTATCCCGTGGCTGCCTCCCTGGTCCTCAGCACTCAGGATCGGGGTCCAGCTTCGGATAATAAGCACAGATCCACCTGAGTGATCCTCAGCAAACAGCATTTCCCAGTTGCCTACAGAAAGAGCTACTATAAGCAAAGGTTATTTTCAGATGCAAGCTGTGGCCTGCATCTGAATGGCCTCCAGAGGTAAATATATTTGAATGCTTAGGGAGAGATGCTGTTTGAAAGGATTGGGAGGGGTGGCCTTGTTGGAGTAGGTGTGGCCTTTTGGACATAGACCTGGCCTTGTTGGAGGAAGTACATCACTGGGGGGTGGGTTTGGGGGGTCTCAGAAGACCAAACCAAGTCTGGTGACTCTCTTCCTGCTGCCTGCAGATCTGGATGTAGAACTCTCAGCTACCTCTCCAGCACCGTGTCCGCCTGTGTGCCACCACGCTTCCCGTCACGCTGATAATGGACTATCCTTCTGAAACTATAAGCCAGCCCCAATTAAACGGCTTTCTTTATCAGAATTGCCCCAACCGTGGTGTCTCTTCACTGAGATAGATCACCGAGACGCAGCCACTTCCTGGGTGCCTGTATGGAGTGCTGTACAGAGAAGCCTGGAGAGCTTTTCTGCTCACCGTCCGGTCAGGATGAGCTGGAGTTTCAGTCGGTTTGACTCACTGCAGCTGTCACGAGAATTAAGTAGGATGCGACGTTTAAAAGATTTGGCGTGTAGAACCTATTAAAGAGCAAATGCTGAAAAACTTAGCTGTCGTTATGATTAGTCACTGTCATTCCTGGATTCTAAAGTAAACCGAAGTCAACCTTATTTTTTCTTCTCTACTTTTTCCCAACTCTTGCCTGTCACCAAATGCTTCCTTTCACCTCTTTCACACGATATTAAAGATATCGTGAGACCTCACCCCCCAGCGAATACTCCAGTGTTCTCATAACCCTGAAATAAGCATTTCTTCAGGACACACCATGTGAGCTCTACCCAAGAACAGCACACGGGTCGGGTACCCTCACACTTCTTTAACCTTGAGCTCGGTGACCAGCATGAATGTTCCAAACTCATTTACATCCAGCTTATAACACTGTTACTATTCTCTCCTGAGCACAGGTCCTTGAACCTTCCAGAAACGCATGGCCATTCAGCACGTAATGAAAGGAAAGAGGGTGACCCTTGACCGAGCTTTCGCCATTCTCGCCTGGCCTGCCTTTTATGACAGAACTGTCTCCACTTCCCCAGATCATGACACACATCCAATCTGTGAGACACGAGGCTTCCCAAGGTGCCTTGTTCTTTTCTCACTACGCTAAGTGTGGCTCATGCTTTCCAAAGATCCCTATATGAGTGTCTTTTACGTAGGAGACAGGCACTCAGAATAGGGCCTTGCCAATTATTATATAAAAATAAATGGCTCCAAGAATTGTGATAAATTTTGCAAAACTAAATAAGCAATTAAAAGTGTTTGTAGTCCCACGCGATGGAACCTTCTCCTCGCCACCGGACTCTCATCCGGAGTTCTACGCTGCCAGCTCCAGTCAAATAGGCTCGGTGGGGCATGGCCGCTGCATGGCTAGGGGTTGCAGGGCCGTGGGTTTCACCTCATCCTGCTGTGACCTTGGCGGGCCTCCATGAGTCTACGAGCGGACAATGACCACCCGGGACATGCTTCAATGTGTGTCTGGCTTCATTGGGGCATACACTCTGTATATCGAGGATCACGGGCTGGGGCGGAACTTATGACCCTGAGAATTCCCATTGGCTTAGGACATCCTATGTGGGAGTGGCCTTGCGTGTATATGGAGTTTGAGTCTGTGTATCCAGTTTGCAGAGCAGAGAGGCATCATATCTAAATTTAGCTGGGTTTAAGCCAGGTTTAAGGTGTGGAGCAACGAACACCTACTGTTCCAACCCTCTGGGGGTGACTCGGGGTTCAAGTTAGCTTCAACACACTATAGCCCTTGGACAGTCCCACAAGTGTTGCCTCAAGGTAGGTAGCCTACATGCAGAACACTTGGCTCTGTTCCCACAATCCACTCCTCCGTATCCCCTCCACACTCTCCTCCAGCCCCACCTCCCCAGGCCCCAAGATCTTCGCAGAGATCCCTGTGCCATTGCAGCTCTAACCAGTGGACAGAACAGGTAGGCTGCCTGCCTGCAGAACACATGGTGGTGTACCCACAACCGACTGCTCCATAACCCCTCTAAACTCACCTTCAGCCCTGCCTTCCAGGCCTGCAAGACCTGCAGAAAGAACCCAACTCCCTAAAAGCCCCACCATGAATGGACCAGGCAACTGAAGACCCATCCCCCAGCACCTTCGCAGCACACAACATCTGAGGAACTAGTACAGGCCACACCAACCAGCCAGAAGAACAGCACAGGTCAGTTCAGCCAGCCAGAAGAAGAGTAGCCAAGTCCCAGCCCCCAACCCAGGCAGAGAGTCCCTACTGGACCAGAGGCCAAGTAGTCCACTAGAGCTTTGGTGTTCAGGTTGGGCAGAGACCCCCAGCTCAACAAGAGGCAAACAAAACAAAACAAAACAAAAAAAACAACAGAAGAAACTAGGAAAGAAAGAAAACAAGAAACAAAACACTCATCCAATAAAGATAAACAGGAATTTGGCACCTAAACCTTCAATTACCCCAATCCCAGATACCTAAATGCCAACATAAGAACACAATCAACAACAACCAGGGGAACCAAAGCCCAACTATCCTACTACAAGTTCTAAAAGATCTCAAAACCAACTTTATCAAGATAATAGAGGCCCTTAAAGAGGGTCAATTAAAATTCAGTCCCAGGGGGCTGAAGAGATGGCTCAGCTAGTAAGAGCACTGGCTGCTCTTCCAGAGGACCCCAGTTCAATTCCTAGCACCTACATGTCAGCTCACAATTCTCCGTAATCCAGTTCCAAGGGAGATCTGACACCCTCACACCAATGCACATAAAATTAAATAATTTTTTAAAATTCAGTTCTATTCATGTAGTATTAAGACTATGAAACCGGAAGTTCTTGAAAGTCACAGCACCAGGGTTGTTATAAGCTCTTTATTCAAATGAGCTTATTTTTCACAGCCCTAGGTTGAGTGGAATCTGATCTCAGGTTCTGAGGCCTGTTAGCTGCCAGGTGTCCTCAGGCGCATCCTAGGGAAGAGCTAATAAAATGACACATGCTATACATTACCATCTCTTCCCAAGATTTATTGCTCCTGAGAAAGGGTAAGACTGGGTTCTCTATCGCATTTCCACTGTTTGAGAAGATGTGCTATAAGATCCAGCTGAGCAAACCTGTCTCAAATATCTCTTCTTTCTTGGACACATTCATGGCTTCAGAAAGACACAATTGAACAGATTATGTCTCTTATTAATGGGCATGGGCATGCTCATTGGTATTTGAACTTTAGTTTCTATGTGTACTGAGCCATTTGTGGGATGCCACCACCAAGCTCTCACGTGGTACAGATAAACCTCAGGTTACTTTATTAGATGCATAGACTTCTATTCGGTCTTTCACTTTCTAAGTTGAAACAAACAGTTACTCCCTCAAATTTCAGCATGACACATCTTAGTAAGATATACCCAGTGTTGCAGAAGGAGCTATGGTGTGATCATTTCCTCAATGTCAGACTGAAATAGAAGGTATTCTGAAGAATTCAGCTTTGAGGCTTGTTTGGCTTACTGACAGGTAATGTGACTGGTATGGTCCCCTTCTGGGTATTGATTTCTTCACTCATAAAACAGGAATATGAAAAAAAAAGGTCTTATTGAGTCCATGTCCTTAAGGAAACAAACTACCAAAAATGCTGGCAGGGATGATATGGGACCTCATATCCTGCTGGTGGAAACGTAAATTATTCCAGCCACCCTGGAAATCAGTGTGGATACCCAAAGATATCTAAGTCAACATACAATAATTATAACTATATGTCCATGTTTGTTGAAACTCTACTCACATGGTACAGGTTATTAGGTCAGCCTAAATGCTGAACAACAGATTAAAAGGATTAAGAAAATACAATATAGCATTAAAATAGAATTACCTTTGGCCATAAAGAACAAAATTGTGTCATTTGCAAGGAAACAGATAAAACTTGAGACCATCATGTTAAACAGAATATACTAGGCTCAGAAAGACAAAAACAGTGTTTTCTCTCACATGTAGATCCTAGATTGTGTATTATAAATATTTGATGTGATATTAAAAGGCAGACTAGAAAATGGAAAGGGACCAATGGGAGGAGAAAAAAGAGAAAAAGACACCACATGCCTGAGTCACAGAACATGGAGAAATCAAGCTGGTATTCACCCGGAAGCTTCATCCCTACTGGCCAGCTTTCCTAGTGTGGGAAGGTTCTATGCAAGCTACCAGAGGAGAAAAGCGATTTCAAAACCAACTTTTCGAAGCTGTGAACCCAGCAAACTGTAATAACGACGTGTTATTAGACATACCCACTAATACAGTCATAGAGTGAACACCATATCAGCAACCAATAGGCTCTCTGACTGGATTTAAGTCGCTCTTAAAACCAGATGAAGCCTACATCTGGCATCATTATCAGACCAAGAATCTATGGGTACATAGGTCATAGGCCTGAGGGAAGGACTTACTATTATTATTCTGCTAAACGTACATAGTATTCAACCAACTCTTAATCACTTGCTATTACATCCATAGATTAATGCGACTCTCAACCCTCATCAGAAAATCTTCTATTTGCAGTGGATAGTAACTAACATAGATACCCACAAGTGGCCAAGGTGCAGAGAATAAGACTGTGGAATTCTCAGCCTTAAATGAGATGTCTATATCATACACACCCCCTACTGAGCCTCAGAAATCATTGTAGGAGAGGGGACAGGAAGAGTGAAAGAGCCAGAGGTGGTGGGCGACCAGGAAACAGTGTCTTCCAAAAACAACAGGGGAGCTGCACAGATGAACTCACAGCGGCTGCGGCACCATACACGAGTTCTCCAAAAGTTCCAGGCAAACCAAATCCCAGTACAGAGATGGGACGTGGTCACACAGCCCCACCCCTATCCAGGGAGCATTGGGTAATGGATAGCTGCTGAGGGAAGAGTCAGTTTCCTTTAACAGTGTAGCCCCTGGTAAGTTGAAAATACTCCGGTGAAGTGCCTTGCATTCAAGAAGATACAGGCGGTATGAATTAGACTTAATAAGTATAAAACAACAAAGAGGAGGACACAAAGTTAGATGAGAAAGGAAGGATGGTGAGACCTGGGAGGAGTTTGCGGCAGGGGAACATGATCAAAGCACGTTGAACAAAATTCTCAAAGAACTAACAGAAAAGTTTTAAAAATAGAAAGAATATTATCAAAGTATACGCCCTACTTTGATAGTAAGTTTCTACGTGTATGAAAGTGCATTCATAAAAAGTTTAAAATATATATGAATTATGATAAACTACAAGAGCACCCCTGCTATAGAAGGTGATATGTGAATGGCATCCAAACCACTGTGCAGCAGGGGAGACAGGCACCCATCACATGGTAGCCCACCTCAGGACTCATAAGAGGAAGTGTGGTAAATCAGAAACTTCTTTCCCCTGGTGTCTAGATCTTCCATGCTTGGAGGGGTCCCTGTAAATCATATCCAGGTGATTCTGGTCCTCTGAATCTCATTCTTGAGCCATAAAGATATCGAGTGTCTATATTCCTATGTATATCCTGCTGAATATTACCAAGAAAAGAGCCCTTTCTCTGTAGATCCTTAGCATAGGCCAGTGCATCCAAGAAAATTTCCAGTTCTAATTATCATAGCTAAACGGAATTGTTCTGCATGGAACAAATGTACTCGGAACATCAGTGATATAGAACAGGCAATGGCCAATCATCGCAGATCCTATGGAGGCAGAATTGGAGATAAATACTATCCTGTAACCAGGCTATGGTGGAAAGCTGCAGCATTCCACACCATAGTAATCCAGAGGCGTTTCACTGTGTCTCCCTAGAGTGCTGTAGCCCATAGGAACACAGGTTAGAGGCGTAAGATAATAAGACAAGGAAGTCTCATCTGCTTTTGGTTCAACAAGTAGTAGAGGTTGGTCAGGAAGTTAGATGAAGGGTGGGAGGAGGGTTGAGTTGGAAAACACACACACACACACACATGCACACACACACACCCAGCACATGTATTTGTGGCAGAGCAAAGACAAACCTTAAAGTAAGTCAACCGAAGGAATTTTTGTTAGAATTGGCTGTCTCATCATCCCTTAGCCTCAGTCCCAACTTGATCATCATAAGGATTCTTAAATTTTACAAAGGCCCCTGAGCTCGAACCTCTTTTGTTTGTTCATTTGGCCTATGCCAGGTATTTCATGAGGATCTTGAAAGGCTGGCTAAAACACTAAATTATATGTGACTAACGACCTTAAGTTGTTATTTTTTCAGGGAGCTTGTTTGTTCTTAAGGCGTCAAAGCCTTGATCTAAAGGGTAGAGTTTCTTTGGGAGAATTTGAGATCACTTGTAGGGGTTGGTTTGGGGGAACCGTGCCCAGCGGTTAATTCTTCCCGGATAATTCACATAGTGAATCTGAGTTACTTTTATTAAGAATGAATATTTTACCTTAAAGAGCCTAAGAACTCCTCAGTCTGTATTTCCATGTGGTTGCTGCTGCCTTTTTAAAGCCTGGGGACAGAACTTAGCTCGTTACCTCATATGTAGCTTTCTTTGTCTCTATGATAACTGAGTTTAAATAAATAAGTAAGTAGAGTAGACAAAAGGAATTATGATTGTCCCCATGTGCCACTGTGAGAACAGTTAATGACACCTTAAATGAGAGCTTTATGAGTTTCAGGATGAGTGGACACTGGCTGGAGCTGGTTGGGCAGTAAACTGCAAATCTGTCTCTAACACTTGGTAGTGGCTTCCTGGTGTGAAGGATGAGGGTGGGGGTTACCATGGAAACCACCTTGCTCTGAAGTATTGTTTCTGAATGCTATGCTGGATAAAACTCTGGACATAAGACTCTTGAGCTGATCCCAAGGTGTCTGCATTGACACCTTGTATCCATCTAACCACTCTGCCGTCCTTGGCCCTGCATCCTGAGTGATAAAACATGGCTTCCCCATTAAGATATTCCCATTTGCTAAATAAATGACATAAAAGTGCGACCAAAAAATGTCTTATTTTAACATGACACTAATGTTTTATAAAAGTCCTATGCTATCTTTTATCTACATGGGCCTTCCCAACATTCCTATGAGATCAACACAGAAAATAATATACCACCTGATGTATAAGCAAGCAAGACAGGACACAGAAAAATTAGTGTCTTACTCAAGGTGGTCAACGGAGGGACATATATGTGGCAGCTGAGAAAAGGGCTGAGCTCAGACCTAGGTTTAAGGTCTTGGTTTTACTACTCCATCATAATCTAATATTAAGTAAAATATCCCTGACATTCTAGCCTCAGTTTCCCCCTTAATAAAATAAAAAGAGTGTTAAGGGTTCACATGAAAAGGCACATGGTAGTTAGGAAGCCTTGAGATAGTCCAATCAGAGACACCTCAGATTAGAAAGAGGAATGTGAAGCAGCTGTTTATTTTGATTTAACATACAAGAAGGCTTTGCAGTTCTATTTCAGCGTATGGCTTCACGCAAAGGCAAAGTCCTGTAGTCTCTTTTTTTGTGTGGGAATAGCTTGAAGGACTTCTGATGTATTGAGTTCACCCATGTCACTTCATGCACAATATCAAAATCTCTCCCCTGGCTTAGGAAAAAAATACAGCATTTCAAACAAACATAGATGGCCCAGACACTCTTTTGGAATGTATGTCTCAAAGCTCAGACCGCACAGTGAGACATTGAGAGATGTGTGGGCTTGGAAGCAAATCCAACAGCTGGCTCTTTTTTCCCAAAATGCTTCTTTAGTTCGAGTTTTTAATGAAGAAGTAGCTTAGGTTACAGACTGTGGCAAAAGTGGCAAACAGAAGGCGTGGTAGAACAGAGAACACACTTGGGAGTCTCAGACCACTAGTTATTGCTGAACAAATCAAACAGTGATGGAGGGTACATGCTGAGGTGGCCATCAAGAGAACATTGTGGAACCGCCCATTGAGCACTTTGGTTTCAGTCCATTTTCAGTTCGTTTCCTCCATCAGCCTGGTGTTCAATTCCATCTGTATTGCCATGCTAATTGTATGATGATAAGATTATAGGTTGCATTTATGACCTTCTATAATTCATTTTAGTAATAATCTACACTGCTTTAAATAATACACTGGTTTTAAATACTAAAAGCATTCAGGGTGGAAACTTTGGAATGTGCTTTATATGGGAAGGTAGAAATCTTTCTTTTCGTCTGACTGAAATCGATGTTCTCTGGCTCAACGATGAAGTAAGATATACAGAATGGTATCATTAAGTTTCTCAAACACAAAAGGGCAGGGGAATCTGGGAGCTTCTTGGGATAACTCATGTCCTTATGTGGAGTAGGAAGACAGAACTAGTTCATGTTTTAGCTACTGTGCTAGATTGCTTGGTCCCTGTGCTATTTAGATTTTGTCAACTTCACAAAGGAAGAGGGAACCTCAATTGAAAAAAAAATGTCTCCATCAGACTGGCCTGCAGGCAAATTAATAGATGTCTTCTTGATTAATGATTGATGTGTTAAAGCACAGCTGACACTGTGCGCAGTATCAGCCCTGGGCAGGTTGTCCTGAGAGTGAAGAACAGCAAGCCAGCAAGCAGCCCTTCATGATGGCTTCTGCTCTAGTTCCTGCCTCGACTTCCCTTTACAGTGGACTATAAAATATAAAATGAAACAAATCCTTTACTACTCAAGTATAACAGCAACATAAAACAAACTAAAGAGACAATCCTATTTAAGGAGATTAAAATATTGGCTTTTCAATCTAGGAATCTAGCTCCACGTGCATTACAGATGCCCCGTCCTCTATGTTCAAAAGTAGATCCCCAATGTCAAGGGAAGTACATCCCTAGCCTCTACACAGCTCACGCTGAGCTTCAGAGCATCAGGAATGGCAAGGTGCTTGTGCTGCCCATCTTAAAAGCCGAAGTTGACCTTCATGGTAGTAAAAATAAAGAATGTCTATTCCCTTACATTAGTAATATCTCCCACTTTTATACAAGACCATATGGTTTTCTTTCTCATTACCTAATTGAATGTTCACACTAGTTCTGGGCCGTTGACAAATAGAATAGTATCCTCAGCCCCATCATAGCGCAGGAAGAAGGAGATGTTGAAAGTGGAAACAATGGGAGTCACAACACCCACACCCCCACCTTACTAGTTGTTGGGCACTTACTATACAGGCTTTATGTTAAATGTTGACCCTTTAAAGAGAATTTCCAACAGCTTCCAAAGAGATGGGAGTTCTGGAGTCCTTTTGAATACTAACCCCAAGGCTGGCTGTAGGCAAGGTGGCAATTATGACTGAATAGATTTCCAGGACATGGAGAAGATGGTGACAGGAAGATGTGTTGAGTTAGCCAACAACTTATCAGATGGAGCACTGCCTCTTCATGCTGGCAGAAACGCTTCAGCCTTCAAACACATGACTTTAACACTATTCTAGTCAATGAGAATAGGAGAAAAGCAGAATCTGGAGATGAGATATCTCTTTAGGCAAACAAGGCAAAACTTGCATATATATTGGCATTCTTCACATTCGGTAGGTAAGGATGTAGTCACAGATCCTGTCCACCTGGTTGTAATGTGATACCAACAAGTAGTCGTGTCCCTGGCACATACATTTCTACAAATAGTGACAGATGAAATTTGAGGGGCAGATAGAACTAAGGAGATGAGAAGAACCTGAAAAACATTTAAAACATAGTGATCAGGTAAAATGTCTGAAGTAACCCCAGCTGCTCACTGAGCAGGAGCCAGCACATGCTACAGGAGTGGCTCCTTTGTAGCAGCTTGGTCAAGATGCCCTGATCCTATCCTGTGATGTTCTAAGCTAGCTCTAAGCCACCTCACCATGCGGCTTCTGCACTTACTAACTGCATCATGGAGCTGGCTGAGCTTAGAGAGAGAAGCCTGTGAGGCAAAAGGCAGAGTCTCAGAAATGAGAAAGATATAGACTCTGTGGTTACTGTTCTCTGCGATTTTTCTCAAACAGTGGTGTCCTAAGAAACGTATCTCATCTACCATCCGCATCTGCACTACTTCCCGTCTTACAAGTAAGTCACCAAAGGCTCACATACTCTTGGAAAGGTCATTTCAGATACAACTTCAACAAAAGGCAATGAAACACGATGGAATTTTGATGTCAAGGTAGGTCATGGGTCAGGGAGGTGGGGAGGTAGCACTAGACCCTGAAAGCTGGCCTTGTCCCAGAAAACAACCTACTAACAGACATCTACATACTATAACATGAGAGGGTTTTTATAACTGAAAGATGCAAGGGCTATTTTGCTGTTTTGAAGATGGAAGAAGGAATCATGAACCAAGGAATGCAGGATGCTTCCAGAAGCTGGAAAGGCCAAGGCTTAAATCCCCTACTTTCAGGTACTCCAGAAGGACTCAGCTCTGCTGACACTTTAATATTAACCTGATATGAACCACTTTTCTCTCTCAGCTCCAGCACTGTGAGATTACGAAGCTGTGTGCTTTTAAGCCTTTAACATTCATGGTAACTACTGGAACCAAGAAACACATTCACCACACGGCAATCTCTTTCATTTCCACCCGATCCCTTCTCAGGGGAGGCTGATGAGACAGATGGTATAGTTTGTTGACGTCTTACTTGTTTTAAAAATCAATCCTAGTATATATAGAAAAACATGAAGCATCCCATGCCCTACTCAGATCACATGAGCAGTGTATGGCCAGTGTGGTGCTCAGACACTATTGAGACTGTCCTGAATTCAGACAGTGACCAGAAAAAGATCTGAAGACGCGGTCTCAACTTCCTCACCTGAGATGACAGACCCTCATAAACAGACACAGAAATGTTTTTTACAGACACAGCTGGGAGCCAGTCAAGGTTAGGCAGCACCTGCAATTCTCCAATTTAGCAATGGGTAGAACGTTAGCATCTATCTGCACAGCGGTATGTGATCATGGGCACTGTTCTACACGATGTCCTCTTGTTTTATCAGAGAGAGATGACTCTCAATTATCAGATAATTAAAGCATCTCTATTTACCAAAATCCAAACAGAATGTGATAGCCAGTGATTTTCTTTTTGTTCAGTGGGAATCTGAATTCTATTATTCTAACTGGGGAAAATGAGGTTGTCCTAAAACTAGCCTCACTGCTTTAGTAAAAGGAACTGTTTAAAATTTAAGATGTGATAAAATAATACTGGTGGGGAGACATTTCATGGAATATCATATATGAGCGGATTGCCTGCTACACACCTATCATAACTGCAGCACAAATAATCAATTAATGCTACCAAGCTTCGAAAGCTTGCTTGTAAATTGGATGTCAGTGAGCAAGGTTCCCAGAATCCAGACTAGGCAGACACTGGGGACCATGGAGGCTGAGACCTGAGGAAGAGCTTGAGAGCCCTGTCTTCATGACTTGTGCACATTTAAACATGACCTCACCTAGAAATTCCACCTTGTAATAGCAGCTGAATATCACGTGCAGGGGATGTCACATTCTTCTCTGCTCAGGCTCACCGGCTACTTCAACACACTTGCCTAATGTGCTGAGGTAGCTTTTTCATTCAGAGATTTAACTGGGGACATAAAAAAAAAGCTGCTTTGAGTCTTTCTAGAGAACATGCGGACACAAAAGAGCGCCTGGATAGTTTATAACTAAGACGTGGATATCCCCAAAGAGTTGCAATACACTAACAATAGATACCTGCACAGCTATGATCACTGGGATACTATTCATAACGGCTGAGTTATGGAATCTCCCCAGGTGCTGATCAATGGGTGAATGGATAAAGATGATGTAGAGTACTTATGGAACTGTGAAATTACGTCATTTGCAGGAAAATGGATGGAACTGGAAGTCATAACAGTAACCGAGATAAACTGATATCACAAACCAGTCATCAGATAATCGTCTTTCACATGGAATCCACAGGAGGAGAGAACATAAACTAGAAGAGAGACTGCAGGGTGTGGAAAAGGAAAACTGAGAGATTGCTAAGAAAGGGTAATACAAGGAGAAGATGACTGACATATATTTTTATGTGTGCAGAGCCAAACCCTTTTCTTTGTACAGTTGATGCATTCAAATCAAGATTTGAGAAGGTTAATAAATCTCACACTGCCTTGTTTCCTAAGAAAACTGGTAATAAGTGATTGTGTCCACTAAGCAATGTCATCATGAACACAGATGAAATGTGTGAAACAAGCATGCCGTTTGGCCACATTGATAAGGGGATCATCATCACTGTCATCTTCATCATTACCAGCCTTCTCCATGTCACTGAGAAGCTATTCGTTCTTTATCTTCTCCTCCACCCAAGCAAGGAAAGCAACCACACACAAACCTTCCTTAAAAGGAGCAGAGAAGCATATGATCAATTGTCTGGTACTGGATGACATCAGTAGTTCCAATCTCAGGCATCCTCCTTCAGGAAGACTTGTAACACAGAAACTAGAAGATGCCTGCATGAAGATGCTGTCACTTTCCCCTGCCAGATGCTGAGAGTCTTCTCAATAGGTTCCGTTTCCTGCTCAGGAGTCTATTTCACACAACATGGCTGGAAAAGCAAGGTTTTACCGCTCCCAGCTGAATGCTCGCCGTGGCTCTTTACAGGTATATAGTGACACCCTTTGTTGTTATTGCTACATCATTTCTGGCTTTCTGAAGAAGGGATGAGTATGGCAAGAGATGGGAAGTCTCTGGAATTGGGCACCTCTTTTTGTCTCCAAGCATTTCAGGAGAGGAACCTCAAGTTGGTGATAGTCTTGGGTGTAGGGAGAAGACTTGTGCTTTACCAGGTTGTGTGGTTCTTGGCAAGTCACTTCTCAATTTTAAGGGAACAGTTTTGCTGAGGTCATCCTCAACTATAACAGATTGTGATACTGAGGCTCAAGTAATTGAAGTAAAATATGGCCAGTGAATTCACGAATCAATAGCTGAATGAACTAAGGAAAATGGTGTGGAATCTGAAAGAGTGATTTGCTAAAAGAAACTCTGAGAATAGCCAAACAGAAATTTTGTAAATAGAAATTATGATGAATCAAACAAAAATTACCTCTGCAATATCTTGGTAATGGATCATGTCAAGCAAAAAAAAAAAAAAAAAAAAAAAAAAAAAAACCAAAAAACCAAAAAACAAAAATTTTTTTTAAAAAATCAGTAATCATCTAGACAGGCTGATGACTTATCACCTCTGAAAATGAAGAAAAAACAAGAATTAATATAATATGCAAAGCTGATGGGCACACAAGATCAAATTTATGCAAAACAGAAACACATGCAGGAACCAAAGTTCTGGCTAAAGGGATAAAACACTGTTCAGCAAAGATCATCAGAAACTGTCTCAAATCTTGGAAACCCAAGGAAGTATCTAGACCTCCAGATAGAACAACCAGAAAAGAACCTCCCTGTGTCATCACACAGTTGATCCGCCAAATGTATTAATGGAGAAAGACTATCAGAAGCTTTGAGGGAAAAGTCATAGCCACACAAAAAAAGGGAAGCAAAACAAACCAAAGGAACACAAGAAATGACAGATTATGCTGAAGACTAGAATATATCTATGCAGTGATTTCGGTCAACCACTAAATCCCTCAGATGAAAAGGGGAGAAGAAATCACAGCTTATTCAGAACAATAAAAAGAACGCAGCTAAGTGGCAGGAATTAGTGTATATCTTTATTGATCATTATTCAGGATGCAAGTAATCTTGATTATCTAAATAAAAATGTAGATGGTAAGATTGGATTTAAAAATCAAGACCCAACAATTTCTGCCTGCAAGAAACACATACCACTAAGACCCAACAATTTCTGCCTGCAAGAAACACATACCACTAAAAAAGAAATATACTGACTAAAAGTGGCCTTTCCTATAGGAAAGTCCCATAGGTGAGTGGAATCTGATGGAAAGTAAGAATTGATGTAATTTATCATATTCATTTCCAACAAAGCAGATTGTAACTAAATTCAATCAGAAAAGATACAGACACTCACTACACAGAGAGGAGACTAATCCATCAACTGCAATAAATATATAATACATGCACCAAATTTCATAAGACAAGTGGAATTTGTCGTAATACTACTGGAAATAGAGGAAGAAATAGACTGAGATATATCAAAAGTAGATTTCAATATACCACTCAATTCAATGGACGGATCATACACACACACACACACACACACACATCACCAAAGGAACTATAAAATTAAACTGTACCATATATCAAATAGACTTCACATTGTAATGAATATTCCATCTAACAACTAAAAAACTATTCATCTTAGGAGCTCATGAAACAGTATAAAATACATCACATTTTACCTGTAAGTCTTAAAAAGCTGACCAAAATTAAAATAATACCTGAAATTATCAAATCACAGTGAAGTAAAACGAGAAGCTGACAGTAAAATAAACTATAGAAAATATACACAAAATGGAGATTTAGTAATAATATGCTTGAATTTTCTACAAGCCATGGAAGAAATCTCAAGAGTTCAGGGATTGAAACTTACTAGAATCAAAAATGAAATGCCACTTACACGGATCTGTGAGACACAGCAAGGGCAGTGTTGAGTTGTTATTTGCCAATCAGATTAATATAAAGACAAAGGCCTCCATCTGTGGCTTAGGATGCAACAAGGAAGCCCAGCATTTGCTTGGGGCCAGGGGTGGGAAAAGAGTCCACTAGGAGAAGCTGGAAACTCAGCTTTTTTGCATGGATACAGAATGTGACTTGGCATCATATGGCATGGGTGGTAGGAATGGATGACTGACATTAAAACTAAGAAGGGAACCATTTTTAGGAGGGATGGGACAGACTAATGGAGAGATGGGTGTGGCCGTCCCTGTGTAAAAATGTCGTAAATATATATTAGATATTGTATGCAGTGAATGCACACTAGTGGGAAAAGGAAAATTCTCAATGAGGAAGCAAATCTTCAGTCCCATGGGCAGCGTTCTCCTTGTATTACTTTTTTTGAGTCCTCAGAGCCAGAAACAGACATCAACAGAGCCCGGTGTTATGAGAAAAATCAAATATCTAGCTTTCTGATTTTACTCGCCAGCGTCCATACTTGCTGGCATTGCTTCAGTAGGTATGCACGAAAACTGAAGGTACAGCTCTGTGTAGCCCTGCAGCCAGCCCGTTCACCTCTCCGGCCCGTAACCTCTGATCACCCACCCCTACCTTTGACACCACTGGAGCTTATACACTGCTCTCTTCTGACTTTCTGCCCCACCATGGACAGGCTGAGACACGGATCAGGGCTTCTGAAACATTTCTACTGACATCCTTTCGCTCGTGAAATACGTGTGTCATCTGGGGCACGTATGTATGTAAGTATGTATTCCAAACATTTACCGACAATAAATAATGAAGTCAGTTTTAAAATAATCCTTTGGAATCATGTTTACTATTTATTAAAGATTAAAGCAGTTTCATTAAAGATTAAAGCAAGTTTTCATACTAAGGAGAAGAATGCGCTTTTTAATTTTTAACTAAAAATAGAGTTGGGCCGAATATTTTATACTCCAGGACATAAAGCATCTTCAATGTTTTTCTCCTCAGACTATGAACATACTGCAGAATGGTAGGTTCAGAGCCATTTCAGAAACTGTTGGAACTTTTGTCCTGATTAGTTCCACACCAAAATTCACTTAATGATTTTTTAAAATGAAACGGAGATTTTAAGCCCATGTTACCTGATAAGTTGGAAAATTCTTCTTTAGCTAAGAAAAAACGTAGTCTCCTTATTTAAGTGTGTGTGCCTGCATGCGTGTATGTGTGCCGTGTGCAGGAGTCCACAGGGGCATCCAATGCCCTGCAATTGCAGTAACAGATGGTTATGAGCCACTGTGGGAATGATGGAGAACAAACTCAGGCCCTCTCTGAGAGCCCCAAGTGCTTGTACCACCACACCACTGGCCATTGCTCCAGCCCTTCTCCTTGAACTTTCAATGCAGGAGATGAACCTTTTTTTCAATTCTGTGTAGTTTACAAACCCATCATTGTGGTTTTAGAATCAAGATGTGAAGGCAAACATTTTTAAAACTGTGGATATTTCTGATGATTGGTAATAACTCTTAACATTACACCCTAAGGAAGATTATTTTCCATTTTAAAATCATCAGCAGCTGCAGAAATTTCTGGAGAACTATTTCTACACTATTCTTCCAAATGTTAACTTTTACAGTAGGTCCTTCAATTTTATCTTTTTACATAAGTAAGCTGTGTACTCATTTTTGAAACGACATAGTTAGAAGATACAGTTTATTTTTTTCAAACCTAACAAACAACACAGTTTCAAAAGCCATACGTCCATTATGGAAAAAGTAAAATCTGATTTCTACTCAATGAAAATTATAACTTCATCTTTTATTTCAATAACCTGTGTAAGCCTGAGGTCCTGCTTGTTTATGCATATAGTAATAAGCTTTGGAAATCAACCCTATACCTTTGCATAGATTTGAGAACAAATGACTGTTAAGGATATAACTCCTAAAGAAGTCACAGATTTAGATATCATCACAAATCCAGCATCCTCACCCTGCCTGTTCCAGCATCATCTGCACAAACACTAACACAGTGTTGCCACCAGACACCTTTCCTTCATGAACAACTCATTCACTTGAAGGGAAATATCTTTCAATATCCTGTGCCCTTTCCAGAGAGGGACAAAACAACAATTCTTTACCGAAGGAGAAACAGATGGTTATGTTCCATTTTCAGTATGAGGTACACTGAGAGTTCGTCAGAGTTACAGATGAGCAGGAGGCACTGGGTCTCTCTCCCCTAGCTGGCTGCTGGCTTCGGCTCATTTCAGAACTCTGAGAGCTGGAGAGTTACAGGTGATCTGTAACATGATCAGAAAAGAAGGCAGTCTCAAGCCCCAAATTGTTTATTAAGTAAGGCTTTGAGTCGTAAACCAACGGCGTGGGGGTGGAGGGGGGGCGGAGTTTGGGAAGGGGGAAAGCCCCAGCCTGTGGGAGACAAGGACAGAGATTTCTCAAGATGTGAGAATTTTGTGAGCTATGTGAGAATATTGAAAACCTCCTTTCCCCAAACCTGCATGCCAGCGTCTTCTCTGTTCTGTCCTCGCTTTCTGGAGAATGCCATGTTACAAAAGGCCTCATTTCTCACTAGCTTTCCATCTTGTTACTGTTTTAACAGCCACATTCATTCCCTTTTGACAGTAGATATTTGACAAAGGAGCCAAGTACACACAATGAGAATTGGGTATTCTCTTGGGTTTACAAAAAGTGAGAATAAGCAGTGCTGGGAAAACAGGCTGCTGTAATGCAGAAGGACGAGTTTAGACTGTTTCTCACCGGCTGCAAAAAGTCAATGCAAAATGTATTACAGATGCACGCGTAAGACAGGAAACCGAAACTACCGGAAGAAAACAGAAATACTTCTGGGCAGTGGCCTGGGGTGGGATTTATTGGTTATGATATAGATATGAAGGCGCAAAGCCAGAAATGGACAATCAGACTTTAAAAGCCCCACTGAGCAGAGGATATGGACAACGGAGAAAAGGGGCAGCCCACAGAGCCGGAGAAAATATTTGCAAACTATAGATCCATTAAGAAGTTCCTATCCAAAACATAAAAGAAACTGGATTTCTATAGCAAAAACGAAGAGGTTAAAAAAATAAATCTGATTTGAAAATGGGCTAAAGATCTACACAGACATTTCCCAAAACAGAATGTTCAAGCGGCCAAACAGATATGTGGGGAAAATGTTCAACTGAACTAATCATTTAGGGGAATGCAAATCAAGAACACACACACACACACACACTCACACACACTCACACACACACACACCATGAGTGGCTACCATCAAAAAGACAAACAAATATCTTGGTAAGAATGGAAAGAGAAATTATTTTTGGGACATATTTATCTACTTTTATTTTATGGGTGTGGGTATTTTGCCTGCAAGCGCATCTCTGCTGTGCCTGTGGAGGCCTGAAAAGAGCAGAGGATCCTCTGGAATGGAGTTACAGGTGGCTGTGAGCCACCAGGCGGGTGCTAGGTCCTCTGCAAGAGTAGCGTGTGCTCTTAACCACTGAACCACCCCTCCAGCCTCATGGAAATGTGAATTCTGGAGCACCTCCCTTGTTATGTAGGAAGAGTCCACATTGGTCTTGAAAGCAGGAATGTGGTATTTCTCCCTGTGAACAGGGACCAGTTGCTCCTGTTCCTTCAATGGAAACGACTACAAGGCAGTGGGTACTCTGTGGACACAGCTCCCCACTGCCTCCTGGTCCTCAAGCAACGGACACTATGTGGTTCACTTGGAATGAGGAAGTTATAGAGTTTTTGTTTGTTAGGTTAGTTTTTGTTTAGCAACAGTACTTAAATTTTGTCACCTATTTATTGACTTTTTTTTTTTTTTTTTGAGACAGGGTTTCTCTGTTGTAACTCTGGCTGTCCTGGAACTGACTCCGTAGACCAGGTTGGCCTTGAACTCACAGAGATCTGGACTGATTGACATTCTGATGAGTTAAGTTTGTTCTCCACCAGGCTCTTGCTCTGCCACCTCACTGAACAAGAGCAGCGATGTGTATGTCCGGACATGTGTGAATGAACAGCGCTGGACTCGGGATGATTGGACAAATAATGCAGCCATCTTGGAATTATTCTAGTCGAATCCCCCATATACTCTTCTATTGGCATGTTTGTGTTAAAGAAGGGCTTGGGGTCCTTTTTGTTCCTTTGTGATCCAAGTGGATTCATTTCACCTGACATTTATGTGGATGAACTTTATATTAAACCTCTTAGCAAAAGATCAAGATACAGGAAAGAAAAGAGACCTCTTCCAGATATGAGGAATCACAGTTTATTAACTTATTTATTTATTTATTTATTTATTTATTTATTTAGTTAGTTAGTTAGTTAGTTAGTTAGTTAGTTAAACTCCCTCACACACACCAAAGCGCAGGAGGGCAATGGTTTTTTAATTTTGTTCCATGCTCGTGGTCAGCAAATGTTTGTTGGGTATCACTGTGCAGCAGTCATGGCCTGGGTCAATGTAAGATGTGAAGCAGGCTTCCTGCTTTATAAAATAGCCAAGGTCTAGGGAAATGAAACACACATTTTCAGCTTTCCAGCCTCCTATCTCTGAGCAATTTTATGAATTTTGGAAGGTATTGGATACTGATAACTGGAGCTTTGAAATCCTCCCCCATTAGCCAGGATAAAAACCAAATTGATTCTGAGTTCCCTTCACTAACTATCTAACTATCTGCATGGTTAACAAATGTGACAGAGCTCAAGTTTTGTATTGTAATCATCACAAACAGAAATAGGACTAGAATGCCCAGAAAGAGATGATCCTGGACTGCCATGTCAAAGGATCCCCTGTGGGCGGGGAGGCAGCGGCGATGGTACACAGACAGTATTCATAACTGAGGAACATTTCTGGCAGGAGTCTAGACCAGAAAGTCTGAACTTGGAAAACTGATTAAACAAATTTAAAAAAAAAAATTTTTTTTTGCTAGGAACTTTCATTCACAAATAAACCATTCAAAATTCAGCAAATGAGAAAGACGTCAACAACAGAAGGAGAGGATTCATCCAGGATTCTCTAACTTCAACAGCACCTGTCTCTGGGTAGATGGGATACTGATGTTAAGAAACAAGAAGAAGTGTCAGGGTCGAATTTCTAGAGCCACAGTAACTGACAGTCTTCCAGGGCTGAGAAATAATTGTCTATTCGTTGAGGACCTACTCTGTGCCAGTCATTGCTCCAGACATTGTCAATAATAGCAGCAAACTGAGTTGGCAAGAGCAATCTACCTCAGAGACGGTCAGAGAGTCTCCCCTCGGGAGGGGCTCTGACCTGAGTGCTGAATGATGAGAAAGAGCCAGCCTTGTGAAACTCTAAGGGACAGTGAAATCAAAGTTATAGCAAAAAGATACCCCAAAGTATCCAAAAAAGAGCAGGAATGCCTGAGTGTCTGGGAAAGAAAGAAGAGACGATGGGGCTCTGTATGTGTGTGTACGCGTGTCAGTCAGCTTTCTGTGACTAGTACAGAATATCTGAGACGATTCACTGATGTAAAGAACTGTCTCGTTTTGCCTCCCTGTTTGTTGACCTGGTTGCTTAGATCTACGGTGGGTACCGTGGGAGTGCTGGGGATGGGAAAACCGTCTCATACCATACGAAAGGACAGAATGAACGGTATGGAGCCTCACCGTTCTCTTCATGAGCCTGACTCCCACTAGGCCCCACCTCTGTAAGGCTCCATCTCTGCCCAATAGCACTGCTGTATGGGCCAAGCCTTTAACATATGGGGGTTTTAGAGATGAATCCTCACAGGCTAAAGAGACGCAATGGCTGGCAGAGAATAGAAATGGAACTGGTGAGTTAGTGACGGCTCAGTCAATAGTTACCCAATAAATAACATTTAAATCAAGAAAAGAACTCTTTTCACTTAGAAACTATGCGTCCCTTAGGGACATTCATTCTAGCTCAGATGCATGCAGTGTTTGGAGATGCCCATACTTGAGGAAGTGTGGACCTATCTAATGGCTCTGTTGCTCAGCACGTTCCTAATGAGCCTTTATACTTTTCCTACCCACGATCCCAAAGATGCTACCCAAAGGAGATTATACCTGTGCAATTCAGAGTGGAAGAAAAAAATAGGAAACCTCCTAAAAACCATAAGCAAAACAATGCACATATACATTCGTCAAAATGTTGCAGAGCAAGTGTCAGCGTGAGACGGATGCTTCCAGAGTTGACCCCACTCAAGGACGTGGAAGCAGCCTAAATGTTCCTCAGCAGACGAATGAATAAAGATGATATGTATGCATAATAGAATACTATTCAGTCATCAAAACTGTTCACCCCGCCATTCAGGGCAACAAGAGAGGGAACTGGAGGACACTGCGCTAAGTGAAAGAAACCAGATGCATAAAGACAAATGCCATGTGATGTCGCTTGAACGTGGAGACTAACAAAAAATGATCTCACTGAAGCAAAAGATGAAGGACAGTGGAGGGATGGCTCGGCCTCTTCTAGAGGAACCGTGTTTAGGTCCCAGCACCCACATGGCCTCTCATAAGCACCTGCAACTTCTAAGGTATCTGGTGCCCTCTTCTGGCCTCCTCTGGCACACACACAGTGAACAGGGATGCATGCGGTCCAACACTTAGATATTTCAGATAAATGAATAAGCAAACAAGAAAAAGAAAGGCGAGTGTGTAGGGATGGAGAGTGATGGGAAAGCGGCGGACGTGTAATCGTGGGGTTTCAGCTAAATTGAAGGAGTAAAATTTTAGTGATTTATTGCCGAACAACCATAATGTACACTTCAAATGGTTGAAAGAATATTCTCAACGCAAAAAAAAATGTAAGTTGTCAAGATAATGGAAATATTAAAAGGGCTGGTTAAATCTTTCTACAAGTTCTACATAGATGAAAGCAACACATTTAACACCACAAATGAAGAAATTCTGTACCAGTTAAAAAATAAATTAAAGCCAGGTGGTGGTGGTGCACATGCCTTTAATCCCAGCACTCAGGAGGCAGAAGCAGGCAGATCTTTATGAGTCTGAGGCCAGCCTGATCTACAGAGTAAGTTCCAGAACAACCAGAGTTGTAACAGAGAAACTCTGTCTCAAAAAAAAAAACCAAAAAATTAATTAATTAATTAATATTTCTTAAAGCAAAAGAAATGGTGGATCTGGAGAGATGGCTCAGTGGCTAAGAGCACAGACTGCCCTTGCAAAGGACCAGAGTTTGGGTCACAGCACTCACTTCAGTGGCTCACAACCACTTATAACTCCACCTCTATGGAAGTCTGAGACAAACGTTTGGCCCCTTCAGTCACCTGCAGGCTCACAAATATACAGATAATTGAAAATAATAAAAGTAAATATTTCGTTTTAAAGAATGCAAAGAAGTTAGGAAGTGGGGCCCGGATATGACGCACTTTCTAAACCCTTACAAAGAGGAAGGGGAAAAGGAAGATAGAGAGCTTGGTATAACTGATTCAGACCCCCCGAGGAATCTCTGCAGCTTTCTACAGAATACCTTTTTTCTTTTCCTGTGTAAGCTATTTTCATCTTCTGTTCCCTGCAGTCAAAAAGTGTATAAGCAAGATAATACTGCCATAATGCGAGGCAGCGTTACGTAAGCACTAAGACAGACTATCACAGGAATGCTCTAGAGGAGCGAGAAAGAGCAAGCTACCCTGATTTAGCAACTGAGCTGAGACTCCAGGAGGAGGAGAGAGAGGAGGAAAAGAAAGAGAATGAGGAGGAGGATATGGTCGGGTACACATAGCCGTGTCAGGCTTAAAAATATGTAGTGCAGAGCAGAGCAGCCACTGTGGCATTCTCTTGAACATTCCTGCCTATATCAGCATCACATGCCAGGAATGAGGCTAAGTATTGGATTCTATTTAGTCCTTACCCTGAGCCCTATAGCAACTTCCTACAGGAACAATGATTGACGGGCTCCGTTTTCCTAGGAAAGTGGTACCCAAACAATGTGAGTGATTCTCCTAGAGATACGCCAGGCACTCGGTATTTAACAAACGAAAAGATGAATGGGAACATATGAATGTCCGTCCTCATTTAGGCCTCTGATCCAGACTCTGGTGAAGAAAATGAGACCACGGATTCAGTCTCACACATCCTATGACCTGATCTTGCGTCACTGTGTTAATATTTCTAAGTAAATATTTGAACTCCAACATGCCCTTGGCACTCATTTGAAATCGCTTCTTCCCTAAACTGCATAGGTTGAGAGCACTTCCTCTGTCACTGAAAACTTCAATTAAAAAGTTAATTATATTTTACTTTCTTTCCTTCAGAGCAGCTGGGGCTAGAAAAGGAGATTCTCAGTAAAGTGAAAAACTTCAAACATAAACCCCCAACCCAAGAAAAGAGGCATGGTCGTTTCTCATAACGGTTACCTAGATAAGTCAAACTGAACTTGGAAATCTGAGTGGCTGAATGAAAGCACTGTCTTTGACGGCAGGAGAGGCAACTGCAAAGCCATTACCTAACACTATAATAACTGCTAATAGCCTTGAAAGAGCCTACCCACCTCCTCCAGCAGTTACCTTCTGAGCACCTGCCCTGAGAGTCTCCCGGAACGCAAAGCCAATGCTCAATCCGTCTTCACAGCATTGCTTCCAGATCACCGTCCTGTTTTTATGACCTCATCTCCCAAATAGGGGGATTGGGACCCAGTACAAGCAAGAGGCTTGGGTCTGGCCACATAGCACATTAATAAAATCTTCACCCTTCCTGGCCTGCCTAAGTAAGACCCACTATACTTTCTAGGCAGGTTCTGACCTTTCAGACTTCCTCAACACAAAACCAGTGTGTGGAGACAGAGTGAATGATAGCATCTTGTTGGCATTGGTTAGCACAATTACCAACCCATGTGCAGCAGCATCCGCTCGAATTACGATTTGCCTCCCTCACTGCCTCAGCTAAACGGCTGGTTTGACATGGAACTCAAGTGATAAATCTACAGTGGTCTAGCTCCTCTTCCTGGCAGAAGACTGGTGTCGTCATTCCCCTCAACCACTGGTTCTACAAATACCTTACTCACACTCAATGCTTTTCTAAAGACAGTTTACTTTGCTTTTTCTCCAAGTCTCAAATCACCAGGATGGTGCCTCTGTGGCATACAGGCAAACAAGAAGCTAGGATAGCGGGTCAGTCTGGGCTAACGGGGCTTTAGGTGACTTCAGGAGGCATTCACATGGAAATGAAACTCAAAGCAATTGGAGATTTCACCCCGCCTCAGTTAGAATTGCTAACACCAGGAAAACAAAGAAAAGGAGGCCACAGAGATAGTTTAGTGGGTTATTGCTTGTTGCATAAGGACCCGAATTCAGAAACTAACACCTATGTAAAAGCAGGACCTGGCTATGTACATACCTATAACCTCAGCTTTGTTGAAGGTGAAGACAAGAAAATGTCTACTGCTTGTTGACTACCAATGGATGACCCTGCCTCAAGGGAAAAAGACAGAGATGATAGAGAATGTGGCAGTCTTCCTCTCTGAGGAGACTAAAACCTTCCATACTAGAGAGAAACTCGTTAGGACATAGGATACCAAAGGTGGTGAAATAACAAGACATTTCTGGACAGAATGTTTACAAAGAGGTGAAACAACAGAACGTTCTAAAGGGAGAAGACACACTCCATCTCGTAGTGGAACTCCTTAAAACAGGAAATAAATAACTCAAAATAGCTCAGGAAGTCCCTAAAACTGGCTTCCTGGATTCACTGGCTTCCTCCCTCCTCAAGACTATATAAACAGTAAAGACTGCTGAGACTTGCTCTCAGACAAGCCAAGCAGCAGAAGTAGAAGAAGCAGCAGTTGAACTGACCAGAAGAGACAAAGACCAGCTAAGCCACAGGGAAAAAGCACTCTCCAGCCTGCTGAGTTGCCTCCAACTGTGCAGTGTGCTCCAGGTTTCCAGCTGTAGTGAGCTGTCACCGGTGCTTTGGTGAGACAGCTGTCTTTGAGTCATTTCTGCTCCTATGAGTAACCTCTCACCCGTACGCCTAACTAGTAATTCCAACCAAACACAAACAAACAAACAAACAAAACCCCTCATTGTTTCACCAAGTTGGGTTTTGGTGGTATCTGTACTTCGGTTTCTCATCAACTCTCTATCCAGTGAGTCTGTTCACATCTCCCCAGGAATAGTGTCTCACAACAGCAGGACAACTGATAGCCTCCTCTTGCCACTGCATGCACATGTATACATCACACGCACACACACATACCCCACAGACATACACACGTACCCCACAAACATACAACACACATATACATACATATACAAACATTAACATAACCATAAACACATACACACAATAGACAAACATATAAACACGTATACATACATACACAAATACTCACGCACTCACACTACAGACATATACACACACAGTACAGACACACATACATACCCTTACACACATATGCACACACAATTTACACACATACACACTCAGAACAGAAAGCAACAGAGCTGATGAAGAAAGGAACCCTCAGTTCCTTAGGTAGGAATGTAAGTTAACCCAGCCGCGGTGGAAATCTGAATGGAAGTTCCTCATGAAAGTGAAAATAGTGAACCGATTGTATCACTCGTGAATATACGCCCAAAGGAATCAACGTTGGCTGACCGTGGAGACCCCTGCACAGCTGTATTTGTTATGGTACCACTCACAATACCCAAACCAAAGAATCAGACTATGTGCTCATCAACAGGTCTGTGGGTAAGAAAATATGCTACATATCCATGGAGGGGCTTCCCTCAGCCACAGAGATGAACACAGTGACAGCTTCGGCAGCCAGTAGATGGACCCAGAGATTATCATTCGGAAACAATAAGCAAGACTCAGAAAAACAAACAGCTCACTTTTCTCTCACACGCAGAAGCTTTTCTTAAAGGCGTCAAGTGAGAAAGATGGTGTCTTGGTTATTTTTCTACTACTGTGACAAAACACCAAGATCGAAGCAACTTAAAGAAAGCATTTGGTGGCGACTCATAGTTTCAGAGGGTTCGAGTCCGTGACAATCATGGTGGGGAATTTGGCAGCAGACAGGGGTGACACTGGAGCTTACATCTCACCCACAAGTAAGAGATGGAGAGAGCTAACTGAGAATGGTGTGGGATTTTGAAATCTCAGAGCCAGCCCATAGTGACACACCTCTTTCAATAAGCCTACACCTCCTAATTCTTCCTAAGCAGTTCCATCAACTAGAGACCAAGAATTCAAATATATGATCCTAAGGGGGGCATTCTCATTCGGACCACCACAGTTGACTACCTGAGAACAGGAAGGAGAACATAGAAGATGGGGGTTGACAGGGGAGAACAACAGAGAGAGACAATAAAAAGATTCAAAATGATACAAGAACATTATATGCATATCTGGAAACTTCACAGTAAAATTCATTATTTTATGCAATGAATCTACATTTAAAAACCCAGACACAAGACAAGTTAAATAGTCAGAAAATATGGAAACACAGTCCTGGTCTTTGTGCACTCCTATGGGTTCAAGAGTAAGGTAGAATGCACACATGCATGCACACATGCAAACACACACACGTACACACACATGCATGGACATCACACATGACAGAGTGTACCATTGTTACCATGGCCTGTTTTGTGGCCATACTGAGGCAAATCCTTTTTTATTTCCCCTTCACCTACCCTGTCCCACCTCCATGGCCTTCTTCTGTCTACCTCTAAGAAGTCTATCTTCTGCTTTCATGTCACACACAGAAAGAGAAAATGAGAGAGAGAGAGAGACATACACAGATACATACATATACATAGATACGTATACACACAGACACACATACCCACACAGATACACACACACACACACACATACACACACAGACAAACACATACAAATATACATAGTATAGGTTCTACATGTAAGAGAGAACATGAAATATTTGCTTTTAATTTTTCCCTTCAATTATCTTCTCTTGCTTTTCTGCTGGAAGACCAGTGATTGAAAGTCAAGCTCAGTTAGCAATGTGTCTGGATGGTGTATAACATGAGTGAGTGATCGGTAGTTACAGGTCTAAAAAGGAGAATTTAATCAGAATATTTGAAGTGAATAGTTGAAGATGCTTATTCTGAGAGGTGGATATGGAGTGTTCTAAGCACCCACAACTGCCCCCCTATGTTTCTGGTCTGGCACTGAAACATGGGGTTGGAAAGCAAGTTAGCCTCTAGAGTTGGGATGGCTTTGAGAAGGATCCACCATCTCCTTAAACAGTTTGTCCGTGCCCTGCTTCTTGCGAGGTAGTAAGCCAAACTGTAAGGATCGGTAAGTAATTAGAAATAAATTACCCTGTGGAGTCTGCATTAGAGTAGGAAAGATGAGCACTAATAAATAATGATTTTATAAAATTTACTTGCTATACATTTCTTTTAGGTTTATTTATTTTACTTTACGTGTATAAATGTTTCACCTTCATGTATGTGTGTGTACCGCATGAGTGCCTGGTACCCGCAGAGAGAGCATCAGATTTCCTGGAACTGGAATTATGGACCTTTATAAGCTACCATGAGGGTGCTGGGACTAGAACCCCAGTCATCTGCAAGAGCAGGAAGTGCTCTTAACTGGTAAGCCATCTCTCCAGCACATATTTCTCATCCTTTTGTCCGCATGCTTTATGAGATTGCATCTTATTATATAGTCCAAAGTGCTACTGAATTCTCCAACCATCTATCTCAGCCATCAGAGCATGTCCCACCAAATACACTTAGTAGTTAATGTTTCTTTACAGTTATTTATTCAATGTCTGTGTGTGTGTGTGTGTGTGTGTGTGTGTGTGTGTGTGTGTGTTCATATGAGTACTAACACTCAACAATTAAGAGCACTGGCTGCTTTTGCACAGGACCCAGGTTTGGTTTCCAGCACCCACATGGCATTACACAACTCCAATTTCAGGGTATCCGAAACCATCTTCTGGCCTCCAAGGGAATCAACCATCGATATGGTATATGTACACATGTATAGTCAAAATATTCTTTTCTGGGTTTTTTTCTTCTGGGACAGGGTTTCTCTGTGATAACTCTAGCTGTCCTGGAACTCACTCTGTAGACCAGCCTGGCCTTAGACTTACAGAGATCCGCCTGCCTCTGTCGCCCAAGTGCTGGGATTAAAGGCGTGCGCCACCACCGCCCAGCAGTCTTGCACATAAAATAAAAATAGGTAAACTTTTCAATAAAGAGGACACCTTGAAAGGAAATGATGTATCGCGAAAACCGCCAAGTAAATAATCCCCCCAATCTGCAAATACTTCAGTGCAGCATGATCTGTACCGTGTGGCATCTTGGAAAAGCAAGGCCACAGAGGTAATAAGAAGATTAGTGGCTGCCAGGGCTTGGGGTCTAGAGTGGAGGAGCGGGCAGAGGACAAAGGTGTTTTTAGAGTAGTAACTTTTTTTCTGAATGATGCTGTAATAGAGGTTACGTGTCATCAAAATCCACAGAAAACACCATGCCCAAGTGGACCCCAATGCAAACTGTGGTCTTAGGGTGATAATGATCTGTCAGTGTTGGTTTATGAACCACAACAAATACATCCCTAGGTGTGAGATGCAGATAATGAGGGTTCTATATAGTTAAGGCTGTACTTTCTTTCCAATTTTACTGTGAATTTAAAACCGCTCTTAAAAGTAGAGTTTATTAATTTTAAAGGAATGGGCCACAGAATTGCTTTAACCCAAATCCAGTTGATGATGCCTGGGTTAGACCAGAAGACGTGATGTCGCTCTTATTTCCATTTTTCCCCATAGCCTGGGATCCTAGATGAGAAGAGGGTGCTGAGATGAGAGCATGTGTACAGAGGTGTAGGGGACTAAATAGCATTTTAACTTTGCCTCGGAGTTGGTTTATTGATGTGGGGTTTTTATTCCTCTCTCTCGTAATGATGTAATGTTCCCTCGCCTGTTTATGCTACCAGAGACTCATGTGTCAGTTTCTGCTTCTGTCCAGTAAAGAACATTATGGTTTGACTCTGAAATGTCTTTGTAAGAGGTTCATGTGTTGACTGAGCCACTCTGACTAGCTCCTTCTGAACTCAGAGCTGTACTGACTCTTCTGGTTCAACTCATTTGTTGTTCTACTTTATATTCTTCTCCAAGCTGACTGGTTCAAACTGATCTTCTGAGCTGGATTACTTTTTCTGACTGAATTCTTCTGACTATGGCTGATTCTCTGACTGCCTCAGACTGAACTGCTCTACTCAGCTTCAAACTGATTCACTCTTCCTCTCTGATACTGACTTCTGAGGAGCTGCCTCTATGTCTTTGCCTCAGATTGCCTCTGTGTCACTCTCTGAGCTCTCACTGTTCCATACTGTATCAATTGGTCTCTCTGCTTCTTTGTCTTATCCCCCCAGTCAGACTCCTTCATTGTACTGACTTCCTGAGCTGAGAGCCTGCTTTTCTATCATGAGAGTTGGGCATGTCCTCACTCTGACTCACTCTGCTAACTCTCTGATTTGTCACTTTGCATGTGCTTCACTCTGACTCATTTCAGACCTATCTGACTCACTACCTATCTGACACTGACTCCTTTTGAGCTCTGCTTCCTGTCTCCCAAGTGCTGGGATTAAAGTTGCACATCACCACTGCCTTCTTAATACTGGGATTAAAGGTGTGTGCTAACATTCTTCCTACCCTAGAGCAGCATACTGGTGGATTAAAAGATTAAAAGGAATATTTTTCCTCTACATGAGACTCTTTTTAAAGTCTTTTTATCTCCCCCACCTTGAAAATCTTTATGCAAATGTACTAAAAGTATTCCATCAAGTAAAACTTTTGACTATATAAAGGCTCCCCTGAATTCTCAGAACTTCAGTGAACTTTCCTGTTTGCCTTCATTTCTCTTGTACAATTCTTTTAATTCTAGCCAGTTGTGGAGGATTCTGAGGTTGGACCCCAGCCAATAGAGAAAAGACAGTCCCCACTTGCATTAGAATAAAAACCTTGTGGACTTCCTGCCTCTGTGTGCTTACTAGCCAGGTTTGAGTTTTTGCAAAAATCATTGCCCAGCTAAGGTACTTTCACTCTGTTGGATGTTTCCTGGTGGGATGTGGTGATTATTCTTTGTTCCTAACTTGTCTTTGAAAGGTATCAGTTGCTCAGATCTCTTCCTGTGTCACCCGCTACCTATCTGCCATGAGGCGAGTGGTTTAGCTCCAACACAGGCTTCCCACGGGGAAGCTCTGCCTCAGACCCAGAACAACGGACTAGCTGATCATAGACTGAAATTATAAGCCCAAGTAAGCCTGGTTCCTTGAAGTTGTTTTCTTGAATATTTTGTTATAGACACACACACACACACACCAAAACAAAACAAACAAACAAAAAACCAAAAACACATAGCACAGAAAGCAAACTAGATGAAATCCTACGGGGATGTTTGAAATCTCAACCATTAGCTTGAGACTAGGAGTAACTTTTGACCACAGAACAATCTTTGTATTGGGCGTGTCCAGCGTTTTCATCATTCCCAGTCCTCCTTAAGGCCCACGGCACCTGCCTGTATAGGACCCAACCCCCCACACCCTCCCTCCCCCCCTCAAATTAAAAACAAGACCCATTTCCTGGGTAAAAGCTGTCTGAGCCAGCTACAGCTTTCTTTTGATTACCTTTTATCTGTATGCTGTTTATGCTTCATGACTTTAAGCTTGCTTTTTTTCTCTCTGGATCTCTTACTTATCTTTAGGGTATGGAGCCTGGATGCTTTTAAATCAAACAGATGTTTTTTTCTTACGGTGGGGAAAAATGTAGCTATTTTTTTTTTAATGCTAAAGATAAATTCTAACAACTTTAATTGCTTGGGGGAGATGGAGTGTGAAATTTTATATGCCTCAAAGTGAAGAGGAGACCCAAAAGGCAGCGAGAGTCTCCCAGTCCTCAGTCTGGGGCTGACATGAAAGAGCCCTTTTCTTTCTATCAACTGCTCAAGATGGATCAGAATTTCCTCTTCCCCCTGAACACTGCCATCTTGGCTGCTTGCCCACAATTTCCTGACAACCATCATTTTCTCATTGTTTAATTGTTTCTAGAACTTTCATGGTAAAGATACTTTAACTCCCATCTGGGAACAACGGTGATGGTTTCTATTGTTGACGAAGCACAGTCACCATTTATTTTAGATAACTATTTAATGTAAAAGCATTCGGATGAGTGTCTGGCTGATATGCTCCCTCTGGTCAGTCTTTCTCAGATAGACCAAGGGGTGTCTAGAGGAGAGGTTGCAAAGAACACCAGGTAAGATCGGAGAAGTCTGGCTTCTTTGCAGATGTGAGGAAGAAGGTCCCAACAGGAAGAAAAAGTTGCACGATACAAGTTTCACCTTCAAGTCACATGACTGTCTGATGAGCTTGCTCTGTTACTGAAAGCAAAATTTCCAACACCTAGTCTCCTAGACTAACAACCTACAGCTGAGGCAGGTAGTCCAGCGGACCCAATTACTCCTTTTTGAGCTGCCTCACTAACCTTGTACCTTGATGGGCAAACACTAATGAGAAACATCGTCTCTCAGGGTCAAAGGCCAGCAGCTTATACGCCCGGGTCCTCTCTTTGTCAGGCTGCAAAGCTGAGCCCTGGTTGCTCTCCTGAGCTTAGACCCATCTCTGCTGACAGTGCAGAGATTTACAGGAACTGGGATCCTGTTCGTGTGAAGCTTTGTACTTTTAGTATGGATTTATACATTATGCCCATGGGAATGCAGCCTCTTTGGAAACAGTTTGGCATTTTTTATATACAAATTGAAACGTGTAGTCATAGTTGTGTGGTTGTATGTGGTGGTATATACCTATAATCCTAACTCTGGGAGGTAGAGGCAGGAAGATCAAAAGTTTAAGACCAGCTTTCAGTGCATAGAAAATTCAAGGCCAGCTCCAGCCTCATAAAATAATAATAAGAACATGCATAGTTACTATATTAATAAGTCAATGAAAACTTAGGTTTATATAAAAACCTATATGTGGGGGGGGGGAGTGGCCTGTGGAAATGGCTCTGAGGTTAAGAGACTTGCTTTCCTTACAGAGGACCCAGGTTCAGTTCCTAGCAGCCACATGGTGTCTCACAGCCACCAGTAACCCTAGTCCCGGGGAATCTGACACCCTCTTCTGAGCTCTGCGGGTACTACTCATACACACAGGTGACCACTTATGCACATAAAATTTTTAAAAAAAAATCATGATTCTGGAAAGATGACTCCACAGTTAAAAGCACTAGCTGTTCTTCCTGAAGACCAATTCCAGGGGATCCAACGACTTCTCACAGATTCTAAGAGCACTGCATACACAAGTTTGAGTATTCCTTAAATTTTTCAGCTAAAAATAAATGTACCTGAAAATTCACTGTAACACTTCTGAATGTATAACTAAGGGAAAAGTTAGCTTACCACAGAAATACTTTGTATCCATGCAGCCAGGACATGGAAAGAGCCTTGACATTCACCAATAGAAAAATGGATTTTTAAATGCCAGGTTTGTACGCACAGTGAAGTTTCTTTCAGTCATAAGAAGGATGAAATTACATCGTGTCATTTGCAAGGAAATGGGTGGACCCGGCGGTCATCCTCTTAACCAAAATTAGCCAGAAACATACAAATATGTATGACATGTTCTCTCTTAATGTCTGAAAACAAACAAAAAGGTGTGGAAATATCCAGTGGGTTCCTAGGAAGATGGAAGGAGTCTGGAGAAAATGAAAAGAGGCAGGAGAAGGTTGGAGCGAAGACATATGATGAAAGGTTTGCACAGGCAATTGTAGAAATATGGAAATATCACATGCAATCCATTAATTTGACCAATTAGTAAACACTGAATAAATATAACCTATAGGAGAACCAGCATGACTCACGGCCCCTCCCACTCCGTGTGTCATCCTGTAATCTCTTCTGCACATATTCCCACCATTTGATACCATTTGCCACAGTACCTCATTAGAGCCAAACAGTTGTCACTACCGTGCTCTTGAACTCTACTATGAACTAAGTAAACCTGTTCCCTTTATAAACCACTGAGCCTCGGGCATTTTGTTATAGTCTCTCTCTCTCTCTCTCTCTCTCTCTCTCTCTCTCTCACACACACACATACACACACACACAATGCACACCTATTCAGCAGATTACATTAGAATAATTAAGCAATTGTTTGCGAAACAAAACTAAACAAAAACAGTAAGAGAAATAAAGCCATATCTATATAATTTTATTCATTAGATCTTGGAATCAGTCACATATTTTAACAGATGAAACCATGAGAATGCTAAAATAAAATGTGTAGAGAAAATTTAACTATGTGTAGAGAAAATTAATTAGGACATTCTAAAAGTAGCATCAAAAGTAGCAAAAAATACATGTCTTTGAAACGATTTTTAGAAGCATGGTTTGGGCCAAAGAAAAGGACAACAACAAAAATACTGTTGACAAGGTAAAAGCAATATTCAAAACCAGGAAAATTTATCAATTCATTACAGGTAAAAGACTAATATTCCTAGCATGATATATGTAATAAATCAATTGGGAAAAAAAGTCAGGCACACAATAGAAAAGTGCTGTGCAGTAGTTTATTTCACCTCAAAGCATTATTTCCTAAATGGGAGAAAAGAGGTTCATAAAGAGAGAGAGAGAGAGAGAGAGAGAGAGATTATATGACACAGGAAGTAAAACTTACAAGGTCTAGGAAGTCCCTGGAACTTGAAAGATACACAAAATCCCCCCATAAGGTTATATGTGTAACATCTGTTGAGGGTCTGAGCTGTACAATAACCTGACAGCTGTGCAAAGAAACTCAAGGGCTCAGCTCTCCTGAGTCATCACCCACACTGGGAGGAGTCTCTGCTGATGCGGTTCTGTGAGTCATCACACTGGGAGGAGTCTCTGCTGATGCAGCTCAGTGAGTCATCACACTGGGAGGAGTCTCTGCTGATGCAGCTCAGTGAGTCACGCCCACACTGGGAGGAGTCTGTGCTGATGCAGCTCTGTGAGTCACGCCCACACTGGGAGGAGTCTGTGCTGATGCGGTTCTGTGAGTCACGCCCACACTGGGAGGAGTCTCTGCTGATGCAGCTCTGTGAGTCACGCCCACACTGGGAGGAGTCTGTGCTGATGCGGCTCTGTGAGTCATCACACTGGGAGGAGTCTGTGCTGATGCAGCTCTGTGAGTCACGCCCACACTGGGAGGAGTCTGTGCTGATGCAGCTCTGTGAGTCACGCCCACACTGGGAGGAGTCTGTGCTGATGCCGCTCTGTGAGTCATCACACTGGGAAACTTGCTGGTTCCTTAAGGCAGACTCAGGTGGAATCGCTTCATTGGCCTGCCATTGGTGCTCTATTTCAGGTGAATAAATGTTTGTTCATGTTTCTTCAGGAAATGCCACACAATAATACCCACATAGAGTTTGCAATTCATTGGGAAAAAAAAAATCAATCACACAGAAAAAAGTAGTTAACAGAAATGATTGGAAGAAAATTAATATAGATGGCCGTTGGGCACATCTATCCCTGTGAACAAAATTTCCCATGTTCTATGGGAGCACAGGTGAAAGTGTTGGAAATCATGCAGAAATCAAGAATTAACAACCACGGGAAGCCACTTTTACCCAGATTGGGCTACACGGAGGCTTAGTGTCAATGCCACAGAGAATGAGCTGGAACCCTGGTGAGGTGGTAGGAAAAACAGGGACGAGACTGGGCTAATGAACTGAATAGTTTCCAAGATGGAAAGCTTTATCAACAGAGATGAACCTCCCTTTGCCCTTTGGTCCTCTCTTTTGTTTTACCACTGCTTCCTCATGACCGAACTTAGAAGATAGATGGCAAGGGAACCTGGAATTTTAAGTTCCCTATAATCCAAAAATAAGTGAAAGAACAGCCAAGTAACCCTGACAGGACATGGGCTCCCATTTCTACGTAATTTGAAGTCTATACCAGGGAAGGTGTTGGAGGGCTTCCCTAATATAGGGGGGAGGGGCTTGAAGATTAAAGCAATTAAAGCTGTTTGGTGTTGCAAGAGAAGCCTGGAGACAACTGGATTACGCCTTAGCTTTAGGCCTAGGCATTTTAGTGTACTTTTGTTTCCCCCCCCCACCGAGTCAATCATCCAGGGCGCAAGCAGATTCTGTCAGGCCTGCAGCACTCAGCAGGCTCTACTCCTGCCTTGATTGAAGGAACCGAGAAAGGACCGTGGGGCAGTAACACTGGGGTAGGAGAGGGACAGCAGAGGACAGCCGTCTTAACAACTCCAACCATGAAGCTCTTCCTTCCAACCGATATCTGATTCTCCTTCCATCCCATATGGCTTGCGTTTACAACTTTTAAATAGCCAGGTCCCTTATGGAAAAATGTGTTTCTGAAAGATAAGTGCAAAAATAGAATGGAAAAGGGAATTTGTTACTCAGTTAACATGGCAGCTGATTCCAAACCATATTCTTAGGTGAATCAAAACTGCTGAGGCTCCAGGAAGTTTGCTCTGGGCTGCCAGCAGGCTTCTGGATGGAGAGCAGGGACATTTTCCAATTGAAAATCCAGGGGAAAGAACACCATCCTAATTGTACTAGCAAGTGCTGCTGAAAGTCTGACCTCCTGGACTGCTCCTGGCTCCTTTAGGCCCTTGGAGCATTTACTTTTGGTACTGGGAGCTTGCTCTGCTTAATTTGATGCACTTAACATTTTATGAGCAAACCCTGATCTCTCTCTAAAGTGATGTCAGGCCCTTCAGGAGTACCTGGCGGGGAGGTGGCGGGGAGGCAGCTCAGGCCAGAGCAGTCGTGGGGCTGCCATGATCAATCTCCAGGTGCTGTGGCTTTGGTTAAACTAACGTTGGAAGTGTTCAAGTTGAAGGTTACTCTCAGAGGAGAAAATCTCACAGGTCACATACCCCAGCCCTCCTGCTGCCCCTTGTCCCTGCCCAGTACCACTTCAGCTCAGCATGCAGAAATGGGAGTCAAATGGCCCTTCCCAGTCTCACAGCAGTGTTGACATGCGCATTTCCCCGGCCCCATCTCTTGTACTGAGACAAGTTCCCAAGTTCATCCTCATGGAAGCCAGCATAGTAGTGTGAATGCTCTCTGCAGATATAAAATCAGGAGTATTTTTTGTAAAGAATAAAATGATAAAGTAGTTGATGTTCAGCTAAATATGAGTATATGGTCCAGGAAGGCAGACCCAGGTTATCCTGAAGGATACACTCCACTGTGGAAGAGGGCATGTGAACATTTATAGGCATAGAACAAAACAAGCAGACACTAAGAATAAATGCACTGGTGTGAGCTTGGCTGGGGGTGGAGGGGTTCTAGTTTGCTTCTCTGTTGTAATAAAACACTGACCAAATGCAGCTCGGGGGTGGGGGTGGGGTTATTTCATCTTAATCTTCAAGGTCACAATTTACCACTGAGGGAAGTCAGGACAGGAACTTGAGGCAGGAACTAAATCAGAGACCACGGAGGAACATTGCGTATTACCAGCTTACTTCCTCTGGCTTGCTCAGCTACCTTTCTTAATATAGCCCAGAACTATTTGTGTAGATATGGCATTGTCCACAGTGAGCTGGGCATTCCCATATTAATCAGCAACAAAAAAGAAAGAAAGAAAGTCCCCAGAGACCCATATTGATTGATGCAACACAAGCGGGGCCCCCTCTCCTCAGGGGACTCTAGTTTGTGCCCAAAACTAGACAGCACAGTGGGCTATAGCAAAGCGAGAAAAGCTTTCCATAGATTTCAGACGCCTTCTGATACCATTCTCTGATCTAGAGGTAGCGCATGATAGAGATTTTCTAAGGCTACTGACATACTCTAAGAGGTTTGCCCAAGTCACAAGAAAGTTCATATCTTAATTTTGTTTCATGTTTCTGATAAAAAAAAAAAAAAAAAAAAAAAAAAAGCCTGAAAAGCATCTTGGGGAGAAAGGGTTTACATTACCTTACAATTCCAGATTGCAACTCATCAGAGCAGGCCAGTCCAAAGAACGTGAAGCAGCTGCTCACGCCATGTCCATAGTCCTGAGACTATGTCATGAGTCATAGTCAGAGAACAACCAATTGGTGTCTCCACGCTAGTTTTCATCGGCTAATCGTAAATTTCCACTCTTACACAATTCAGGATCCCCAGCCCAGGAAATAGTGCTCTCCACACTGGGTAGGTCTAGATTATGTCCAGTTGATAATTAAAACCAACCATCACATTTAAGATACGAAAGTTAAAGTGAATTGGTTAATAAAGAGCCTATGATTGCTCAAAGCAGATGTTGCTGTAGATTCATCATGTTCCCATCTGCATCGCCATGGTCAAGGTTTCCAGATTACAGGATTCTAATACAGATGTGGCTTCTTTGGAGAACTATAGCACCACACATCCAACATAACTCAAGATAGAATAGTCAAGGGTCATTGTAAATCTGCCTCAACCTCTTCCTCCTCCCTCCAGTGGTGCCCCCAAACATGCTCTGAATTTCCCTCCCTTCCAACAACTCTCAGCTCTTCCTGCCTTTTATCTATGTGAAGCTTTACCTCCTCTGAATTTGAGGGCGGCAACATTGTGTGCTGTGACATGGGAGACAGTCCACCTCTCTGCCAGGACCTAGAAGGCTAGTTACTATCCCCTTCACTCCTGCCCAGCCTAGCTGGCTGTGCTCCTGCCCAGGACTCTGAGGCCAACTGAGTGCCAAAACCCTCATGCTTGGCTCCATAGCTTATAGATCAGCAGCATGTGGATAGGTGAGCATGTGCTCATTGTGTTTCTCAGACGCTGCAGCAACAGAAACATTCCTCTACATGGCCTTCCTTGAGTTAAAACCTTGACTGCCATTCTTACCTTCAAGTTTTCTACGCCCAAGTCTCAGGCTTCACATCAATTTTGGTTCATGTACTATCTATGGAAATTAGCTAGATTCAGTGATTATTTTTTTAAGATGAACATAACCTTTTATTCTAGTTAAAAATTGGTTCAGTAGCCAAAATATATTTCATCACTTTCACGTTTCCTTTTTATTAGTGTTAATTAATATTAATTATACATCATAATAAATTTCATTATAACAATTTTACATGCATACAATGTATGCTCACCATCTCCATCCCTTATTACCCTTTTTGCTTTAATTTTTTTAATAATTTATTTATTTTTATATGTTTGGGTGTTTTGCCTGCCTGTCTGTCTGTCTACCACATGTGTGTAGTACCTGCAGAGGCCAAAAGAGGGCATCAGATTCCCTGAATCTGTGGTCAGCAATGGTTGTAAGCCACTAGCCAGGGCCCTCTGCAAGAGCAGACATTTGCTCTTAACAGCTGATCTATCTCCCCAGAGCCCATCTATCCTACTCTTTCTTTCTCTTGCTCCCTCTGTTCATCTTCCATAATCCCAGTGGTCCCTTTTTTATTTCTCTGTCCTTCCCTATTCCCCAGAACACATTCAGTATTTGAATTTACAGATCTAAGTTACTTTGCTTGAATAATGATCCCTAGTTCTACTCATTTTCCACAAACAACCTAAATGCATTCTTGCTTATGGCTGAATAGTGTGTGTGAGTGTGTGTATGTGTGTGTGTGTGTGTGTGTGTGTGTGTATGTACCACTTCTTCATCCATTCGTTCACTAATGAACTCCTAGGCTGATTCTCTAACAGCCATTATAGATAATGCTTCAATAAACATGGGTATGCAGGTGTTCTATAGAAACTAACTGTGACTTTTAGGGAGTCGGGGATATGCCTAGGATTAGTTTAGTTGGAATGCTGATTCCGTTTTATCTCGGTACGTCCACTATAACTTGAAGGCCATCTAGAGTATCCTACTTTGTGAAGCTTTTCTTGATTCTGCTATCTAGTCTGGGTTCTCTACACTCCAATAATGCAGTAGCCGCATCCTGGCTCTGTTCTCTTCTAGTTTTGCTTAGCCTTTGTTCAAAAAAGCCATTGTCGTTTTGGAAGACACAGCTTAGAACTTTCCTCAAAGTCTCAGAAAATACCTTAAGGCTGTTAAATGAAATGAAAATGAAAAAAATTTTCATTTTTTAACAAACTGCATAAATATTGTCAGAAAGCCAAGGGTAATTAAGGGCACATGAAGTGGGGAAGGAGGCCCTTAACTTGGAACCTGGTTAAAGCCTCTGTCAGCTGAGAATCAAGAATTCCACAGGGCTGATGATGGCTCAAGTAGGGAAAAGTTCTTGTCATATAAGAATGATATTTGTCCACACCACAGCAACCTCCAAATGTTGGTACTTGAAGACACAGAGATAGAGACAGAGACAGGCAGATCTCAGAAGCTCGCTGGCCAATCAGCCTAGCTGAATTCATGTGCTCAGTGCTAGGAGACTCTGTCCCAAAAAGTAAGGTGGAAAGCAATAGAGGAAGACATCACCTCTGGCTTCTGCAAGCATGCACACACACATGCAAGCACATATATGAACATAAGCACACAATACCAGAGACAGAGAGAGAGAGAGCGATTAAAAATAGTTCTCACACAGTTAACATTTACTGTGATGGTGATACAGAGACAATATTCTTTTCATATAGTAGTATTTTCAAATGTTAGAATTGCAATGGGTTTTGCTTAAAGCCTGCGTGTCTATGACCTTAAGTATGGCCTTACTCCTTTCCTAGATATTTTCTGGGAATGTCACAAAGAGAACCACGTATGTCTGTTTACAGTAAAACCATCCTAACTTCCCTTGTGCATAACCCTTCGGAATCACGATTTCACCTATCAGCTGTGATCTCACTCAACGCCACGGGTTGCTGTACTGTGGTCTCATTAAAAGTTAAAAGGTTTCCTGGGACTAGAGATGGCTCAGTGGTTAAGAGCTCTGGCTGTGCTCGTAGAGGACTTCAGGTGGGTTCCAGCACCCACATGGAAGCTTATGCCCATCTGCAATTCCAGTTTCTGAAGAGCTGGTACCCTCTTCTGGCCTATGCTGGCATGGCACACACAGTACATTTACATAACATGTAGGTGAACACTCCTTCCCATAAGATAAAATTAAAATTAAAGGGTTTCTTAATCCTTTGTTACCAAAATCACATGCTTGGCTATCGTAAAGACAACTACGTGCCGAGCTAGTCTCTTGAGAAGGCCATGCCCACACTTGGGTCTGCCTTATTCTTTCTCTAAGGTATGCCTACTCTGTCTCTTCCTGTTAATCCCTGCGCTTAAAATCTCATAAGAAACCCCAATGCTACTTCCACATGTCATGCCCTTCCACGTCTCTCACCTTTACAAAATGCCAGAAACACACCACAGTCTTCTGTCCTAGGCAGACATCAGAAAAGAAATGAGGTTAGGAGCACTTGCTGTATATATATAGGACCCTGGGTCAATGTCCAGCACTTATATGATGGCTGACAACCATCTGTAGGAATGCGTGTGAGATATATATATATATATATATATATATATATATATATATATATAAAACACATACATACATATATAAAAGAATCTTAAACATAATATTTTAAAAATTAAAAAAAAGAAACCTTGGGCCAGTCCCTTTCAGTTTTAGAATGGAGACTAGCAACTCTTATAGGGTATTAGGCTTGAGGTTACAATCTTCAGTTGTGTTTCAATGTGATCTCTGCAATCCTGCTTCTCTTTATTCCCAGCTTGTGAATGAGAATTACTGGAAATAAGCTATGTCTATCAAAGGCTGATAGACTTATGACAACCGCAGCGATGTGAAGAGGTTGAGATGTCACAACCCCGGAGCCTAATTACACTTTTGCTTGGGCTCTCTTTAGCTCCATAAATAGCCATTCCTTGTCTGCTTCTGTGTGGGACCTAACATCCTATGTCTAGCGGATTGAAAGGCTTAGCAGACCAGTAGATTCCATTAACCCGAAGGCTAAGGATGCTATCAGGTAGCATCTGAAGCCTACAGCTGGGCTCTCTCCACATGACTGTTATCAGCCTCTTTGATGTTCCCAGGAAAGTATTTGAAAGCTGTCTTCATTTATGACTTTCCATGGAATCTGGGGTAACCTGAATCTGTGTTCTTGAACCACAGCCATTCATATCTGGCTTCAGAATAAACTGCCTCTTCTCCTCTTTGAGATGAGAGTTGTGTTTTTGCAGTAACACATTCCAGCTGCTTGATTCGTGCCCCAGGGCTCGCAGATCCAGCTTAGCTTCCTCCCAGGAGTGGTTCTAGGTAACTTCTCTGTGATCTCTGTCTTTTTCTACGACCTGAATATTTGTCCCAGTAAAAAGGCTAGTGAGAACTTCAGAAAGGGTTCTTGGGCTGGTAGCACACGCTGAGCATTGGCTGTACTGGGAAGTCTGCTCATAAGGCTTCACAGCCTGGGAGTAGACTTTCGTCAAGTAAGTTGATACTCTTCATCTTGCCCATTTCCTCCAAAGGCCTTCTAGCGCAGGTGTTCCTTTTCTCCTTGAACCCTCCTTGAGTGGTGAAAATGAAGCCAGGCATGCTAATGCTTTGATCCACCTGATACAGTCAGGAAGTGGGAAACCCTTCCCTACATTCTAAGGCCAGAATTTTCATTTAGTGAAAGAAAGGAAAGCGTGGAAAACAGAGCTGAGTCTACATGACAGGTCTGACAGAAACGAAGATATTCTTAACAGACACTTGCAGTGTCTCTCAATCCTGTTGAAACACTGGGCCCCAAAAACATGAGCATTTCCCCAGGACTCTCATGCTGGGAAAGGGAAAAGTCACCGGCCAAAGGGAGATGTCTCCAGGGAGAGAATTTACAACGTGTCAGAGAACCTTCCAGATGAGACTGGAGCTGAGCTCATCATGGCTGAGGGCACTACAGAGTCACTTCCTACCTAAGCTCTAGTCTCCTGTCAGGACCTCAGAGACAGACTGGAGGGCTGGGTGGCTATTTTCACTGTGTCTTCTTGTCCCTCTTCTCATTGCAGCCACACTGAATGAGTCTCCTTCCTCCACATTTCACTATTAATTTGATTCCTTTAATTGCTTCTTTGAGGAGAAACAGCTGAACCTGGTTTGTTGGGATACAAGCTGTGGCCCCCAAGTTTGGCAACATCTGTGCTAAAACTACTAAGCAGAGGGAGAGAAAACAGCATGCAGAAAAAATGAAGACGCGTTTATTTGGGCCTTGGAGACTGGATAAAAATTTATCCCTGGAAGCAGAAGGATGTGGGTGCCATAGGCTACCTCCTATTTATTTTACCCAGACTCTGTCTGTACCTGTATGGGGACAATCTGACCTTGTTGAGACATGTGTTAATCCAGAGTAAATATCATTCTGCTTCACACTCAGCGTCCACAGGTAATGTTTTTCTCAGAGACATAAACACTAAGCAAAGGGGCTTCACACAGGGCAAGAATGCACCCAAAGTCCCTGCCACCCAGGGCTTAAAGCAGCCTGACTACTGTCTTATAATATATATCACAAATTACCCAAACCCTATCCTCTATCCAGATACAGAATGTAATCCTGTAATGTAGAAAAAGTCACTTGTGGTGCATTCCTCTACTAGTGACAGATAGCTTAGGTAATAGTTTAACTAAGCCTGCTTCCTCTTAGTACAAAGCTGCCCTTATTTTGAAAACCGTAAGAGCCTTTGCTTTACCTTGTGGGGCTCTCATAGTGCTGCTGCTGCCATTAATAATTCCAGTCTCACTGCAGGCGGTACTAAACTTGGCTTTGGGGTTTCTAGGTTGTATAGGAAAGGAAGCTGAGAGAGCCATGGGGAGCAAGCCAATGAGCAGCTTTCCTCTACAGCCCTGTTTCAAGTCCTGCCTCCAGGTTCCTGTTTGAGTTCCTGCTCCCACTTCCCTCAATGATGGACTGTGATGCAGGATTGTAAGGCAAATAAACCCTCTCCTCCCCCAAGTTGGCCTCTCACTGGTGGATTTATGTAAGCTTTCTACCACTGAGCTATTAAGTAATCATTAACATCTCTAGCAGGTTTCAATAAAGAGCCAAGATAACTTTCTGAGATGGGAAAGGCCCTGTCTAAGGCAGGGGGGGGGGGGTCTCGCCTCACATGCCTCATAGACCTCAGCCTCTCGTGGCTCCAACCTGCTTGTCCTGGCGCTGACCGGGAACACATAACATCTAGGTATTTTATTGAAGGGAAGCACCACCCACCATTGCATAGGTCTTAATGCATAATGAATAGAACTTCTATAGTGCACCAACACCCAACTTCAGCTGGCTGACATGATGCCCTTTTACAGGCTGGTCAAGTCCCTGGGCAAGGTCTTCCCTGACTGGTGCTTAGACTGAGAGAAAATCCCGCAAATTTCCTCCTTTAGCACTAACACAATCAGATGATTTCAACACAAATATCTCAGTAGGCAGAGTCAACATTAGAACAAACACTGCTCCAATCAAGAACCACTGGGTAGACAATTGCTGGTGCTTCAAATTCACATATTTTCCGCGTGCCAGAAACCACACCAAGAACCTGGTTCCAATAGGTAAGAAAGGTGACTTTCGGGCGGTGGCTCAGGCTGCTGCATAAGCAGCTGCTCAGAATTCTTATTACTACAAAGAAGTGCATGTAGCTTTATAATATTTGAGAATAAGGTCAAATATACCACAAAAATCGAGCTACATATCCAACTCTCTTTTTACTTTTTATGTTAAGAAAGTAACTCACTCTACGGCCTAGGCTGGCCCTGAACTTGCTACCCTCCTGCCTCTGATTCCTTAGGAACTTGGGTCTTTGATTCTTTGTTGAGTGACGTTTCCATTTCTCATCCAAGTGTGCGCAGTTCACATTGAACGCAAGATGCCAGCCATGGTGTAGCAAATTTCCTTTTCCAGTTTCTAGCCCCTTAACCACATCTGTAGCCTCCTGACGACTAGTTCAGGACAGATGGCAGTTCATCTGCAGTAGATAAACTCCTGCAGAGGTAGCACTATGACTCATTCAGAGCAATCACCCTGTAATTCTTCTTCCAGACCACCAGCCAGGCTCTCTTCTACCATAATGCATTGTGAAATACATTGGCCCTTTTAACTTACTGTGTTCCAACCTTCCATGTTGATGCTTTGCTACCCAGTCTTCCCTGCGCATGGTGCACCACGTCTTTGAGACCCTAAATTGTAAGGAATGTTTTAGAATTGATCGATTTGCAATTTCCACACTGGGAGGAGATCAGTCAGTTCTTGGCAGTGGGCACAGTCCCTTCTCAAAGGCAATTATCCTTATGCATAGATCCTGTCTACCTTTTGCAAGCAGCTCATCATGAATCTCCACATTTTTATCATTCCACTTACAATATACTGACTACTGTACTTTATTCATAAACAGCTATGATTTTTGCTTTGAGGCCAGATCATGGACTGGGATGAAATAGTTATGAATAATGTTGAAAGCAAAATTGCTAGAATAACAGATGTCAGAGCGACCCAATTTTCTCTTCTTCTTCCATTTCTCCTTAATTGGCAAGGCAGATAACAGTCGGCTGCTCCTCTTAGGCTCATGCTCATGCTCATGCTCGCTTTCTCCCCTTGTAATTTACAGCTCCTTTGTTACCTTCCTCAAAAGGGAGTTGGGTTTGACTTCTGTGCTCAGCCTTTGGCTTGGCATAAAACAGCATCAATTTCACTGCTTCTGATGGTCTGTGTGTGTGTGTGTGTGTGTGTGTGTGTGTGTGTGTGTGTGTATGGGCGTGTGTGTGTATAAAATGTAGTGACAGTGGGTGTTCTGTTGTCTTCTCTAATATGTATATATGCTAAACCTACCAGATAAAGGTAAGATTGGCTCTCAAACAGAACGTTTTATAAACCAACCCTCACAGAAAGATGGTTCTTGCCAGGAACCTTATTCTCACAATAATTTTGCCAACAATACAGAGGGCGCAAGGTAACGATATGCTGAAAGTAACTTTGCTCGGACGTTTTCTTATGTATCAGGAGCAATCCCAAATCAATCATGTGCATGTTAATCAGGTGGTCTCCTGCTACTCTGAGCCACCAGCCCTTTGCTGGCACATTCTCCGTAAGCTCTCGAGCACGGAACTGTACACCCAGCTCACTTTTTACCTTTTATTTCGGATCATATCTCACTATTTGGTCCAAGTTGGCCTTGAATATGTGATCCTCTGTCTCCTACTCCAAAAGAACTGGGATTACCAGCCAGAAACCCGTGCCAGAGAATCACCATGTTGTTAAGTAACTCAACCTAACTTCAGCAGAAATGATAGTTTAATTCACTGAAATGACTTTGCAGTATATCAGAGAGAGGGCTGAAATAAGTCTGATACTATTCGTTCAAACAGGATCAATTCTAGTCCTAAGACAAGATCCTGTAGACCCCATAAACTCTTTCAGATCTACAGATCCTCCGCAGATTTATCACTAGTGTGGCCCTGTGTCTTAAAGAAGCTACATTGTCACCGCCTGTCACAGCCCGTGCATCTGTCAAACTGCTCCTGGGGTTCCAGTTCAAGGTGTCCACAGAAGACATTTTCTTCTGATCACTCTGTAGAAGGCCATACCAACCAGCAACTGTCCTTTCCCTAGTTCTTACCTCACAAGCTCCCTCCTTCCTCCTGGCTCCCCACCTCTCTAGTAAGGACAATGGGAAATGAGCAACAGAAAGAAAAGAACTTTAGAGTCAGAGTTCCTGACAGAGTGTCAAATCATAGTTAAATGGCCTTCAGAAACTTACTTCAGTTACTCGTGTGTGTGTGTGTGTGTGTGGGTGTCTGTGTGTGTGTGTGTATGTGTGTGTGTATACACACCTGATACACATACCTCCATACAGACACTCATACACCTAAATTAAAAACAACAACAAAAAAATCTTTTTAAAAATACTGCTTTTAAAAAGTTTAAATTGTCTTCAGGATTAATGACGTACTGATTTCCATTACTCTCTCTCCTCAATTGTGGCTCAGAAGAGACATCCTTTTGGTTATTTGCATGCGCAATTTTTCAATAATATGTTTCTATTTTGAAGTTGATTCTATTTGATGCCCCACTCTGAAGGTGGGGTTAGTCCTCATTCATACTTCCCAGGCTTAGGGATGTCTCCTATTACTCCCCACCCAGTCCATTATTCTGGCTAGTCAAATCTTGAATGTTTATGTACCAACTATCAACAGAGAGGCCATATGACTAGTGTGTCTTTCACATGCAAACCTTTCTTTCATTTTTGTCCTGCTAAGGGTGTTCTTGCTGGATAAGCACTTGACCCATGAGCTGCACCCCTAGCTCCTCTTCCTCTGTTTTCTTGTAGTAACTTTATCCCCCTGAAAGCGCAGGCTGCTGTGGGAATCTCTTTTAAGTACAATTTAGACAACAGGTGTTTCATTAGCCTCGTTCTCATGAGGATAGCTGCTTCTTTCTTCAATCTCCCGTTTATCTTCCAGGATTGGTACATGAATACCATCCTCCAGCCTCTCCTCGCCATCATCCAGGAATTCCCGTCCCCTCGCCTCTTTCTTAAGTCAGATCCGATGCATTATCTGTGACAAAAAGCCTCACGTCTTTATATAGAGGGACCTTATAAAGAGGGAAGTTTCTATTTGACTCAAGAGTTTCAGAGATTTCAGTCCATGGTTGTTCAACCTTGTTGCTTTGTGTCTATGGAGGTGAGTACATCCTGGAAGGGAGCATGGAACTATGAGCCCCTAGAGCAGACAGAAAGTAACAAGAGATGCAGGAGAGGGGATTTCAATATTCCCTTCAAAGACATGCTTCTAATGACCTAACTACCTCCCACTAGGTCCCGCCTCCTAAGGGCTCTTTCCACATTAAGTTGCAAACCAAATAGTGCCATCTTGGTCTTGGGTCTGTGGTTTATCAAGTATTGAATCCTTCCCTGCCTTAGATTTTGTTGGGGCTACATTCATTAACTTCCTGAGAAATCGAAGGAGAGTTGGATACTTTGGCAAGATATAGAATTCTAAGTGTGAGTGACTGCCCTCCTCGTTGTTTTTGGGTTTTGCTGCTGTTGTTTTGGTTTGAGTTTTGTTGTTGTTGTTTTTGAGGAAGTTTTGCTATGCAGTCCAGGCTGACCTAGAACTTTTTATGTAGACCATCATGGAGAAATGCCTGCCACTGCCTCTTGATGCTGGGATCAAAGGTAAGCACCAACTTGCCATGCCCAACCTACCTTTCTGCTTAAATGTAAAGGCCTTTCCCACAGGCAATGATACACACACACACACACACACACACACACACACACACGTGGTTTATCATATATGTGGTATATTGTGTGTGTGTGTGTGTATGTGTGTGTGTATGTGTGTGTCTCACTGGTTTAGCTCCTTTAGAACCTTTCAAAGTCTTTTCCTTATCCCATTATTTCAAAAAATTTACACCTTTCATGTGGGTCTACATATCTTCTCAGTACTAGCCTTCATAGTATTTTAATCTTCGCAGAAAAGCTATGGGGATTCTCATTAGTGTGGTTGTGTAGTCATGGAGGTCCTTGACTACCACATGGTGATGCACATGGCACATGTAAATAGTCAAAATGCAAGAACTTAATGCATCTTTATTTACATTTACTTTTTGAGAGTGTGTCTCACTATGTCAACCCAAGCTTGTTCAAACTTATAGCAGTCCTCCCGTCTCTGCCTCTCAAGTGCTGGGATTGTGAGCTCGGACCGCCTCCCTCAGCTAATACTGTATTCTTAGCTGTTTAAAGTGTAATAACTTAAAACTGGACATGTCTTGAGATCTTTGAACTATAAGAGAAACAAACAAGCAGAAACACACAAGCAGAGGGCTTGCTTTGCGAGTCACTCACACACACTGAGAGCACAGTTCCCTTCTTGTCTCTTCTCTACCATGAAGGGAGCAATCGAATGCCACACTCTCCTTGTGGTGGGCTACCGCTGCACTGTGCCAGCTAGGTACCTAGTGTTGCAAAACAAATAGCAACAACAAAATACCGGTAGCCTAGAATTTCAGCTCTCTTTCCGGAGTATGTCTGGAATCATCTCTTCCACGTGTGTCTTACTTTCCCTTCAATGTATTACCTTTCTCTATGTTTTCAGGCTTGGACAGCTTAGAGATATAGCAATAATCACACCTATGCATGAACTATTATGCATCCTCTTGTTGCGTAATATGAGCGCCTTCTCTGACTAACTGCTAGCACACTTAGTTCTTCTGCCAGACTCCAGTGTTTGTTTCTCTGATCTCCTCTGCTACAGCCTTTGTGATGCGGATTAGTTGAGTGATTAGAAAACACAGGCCATGAATGGCTTGAGCCGCCATCTTAATTGGTAGCTATTTTTGTGTTTGGTTGGTTTTGTTTTTTTGTTTGTTTTGTTTTGTTCTGAGAAGGTATCTTAATTTGCTTTATATCACTGCAATAAAGATCAAAAGCAACTTGTGGAGGAAAGGGTTTATTCGGCTTACACTTCCTTGTCATAGTCTACCATTGAGGAAAGTCAGGGTAGGGAGTGAAGACAGGAACCAGGAGGCAGGAACTGAAGCCAGATCACAGAGGAATGCTGCTTACTACCCTGCTCTTATTGCTTGCTCAGCTTGCTTTTTTATACCATCCAGGACCACCTGTTCCGGGAGTGGCAGTGTGCACAGTAGGCTGGACCCTTCCAGATCAGTCATGGATCCAGACAATGCCCCACAGAATATCAACAGTCCAATCTGATTGAGGCATTTTCTTAATTGAGTTACCTCTTCCCAGACAAAACAAAACAAAACAAAACAGCATAAAAGGAATCTTAAATGTTTCACAGGATGTTCATCTTTAACCACAAATACATACATTATTAAATACATGGAAATACACTTCATATTTGACTTTTTAATGAGTGAGTGAACTCTAACCGTGTCTACTGCATTCATATACCATAGTCCCTGCAGTAATGTGGACAAGTAACACTGGCTGGAGTCTGTGTAGGCCAGACACTGCACCGCATGCTTTGCATGGGTTTCCTTTTTTATTTTCATTATATTTGAGATAGTTATTAGCACTATCATTTCACTCTTCTAACAAAGACAGAAAAGGTCACAGAGTAAAATAATTTCCTCAAAGACATATAGTTAAGAAGGAGCAGGATGACATTTGAGTCCAGGTGACCCAACCTCAAAGTTAAAATTCACATTTTACCACACTAACTGCATCCTAACATCCCAAAGAGAAAGCTTCTCCTGAAATCCCCAGCTAGGACTCTGAATACTAAAGATGTGTACATTGAAAATGAATGGATTCTGGTGTTTAAAAATAAAAGAATTGTATAGCAAAGAAAATTCTGTTGAAACCTAAAACACATAGATAGACAGAAGGAAAAAAAAAAGTTAAACAGCTTTTGTATAAATTGAGTCATTACTGATCTTCCCAAGGCCAAACATCTGATCTCATCTGAGTGCAAAGCCAGTAAATAAAATACATGTACTTTGAGATGTATCAACTTGTTCATCCATTTATGCAGTCAGTAATGGATTCCTTCATCAACTCATCTCTAGAACAAATATTTATTTTAACTGTCATGGCCACGATGTGCTAAGTGTTATCCAATTGCTTTCCATATCTCTCAACCTAAGCCTGGAACACGAAACACAGATATGATGGCTCTCTGGCTTAGAGTGATGTCTCTTTCAGTACCCTTTTAGTAAAAATGGAGGCAGACCCTGACTTAATTTTAAACAACTTTGCTGATGTCTAATGGGCTCAGTTTTTCTCTCAGCTAGAGATTTATAGAAGGAAAAAAAATAATAACCAAGACCTCACTAGGTCAAGAATCTAACCGGAATGCAAACCAGTGCAGAGGTGGAGGAAGATGAGCCACACCTCTGCAGCATAGGATGCATCGGGAGACAGACCCTGCTCTCTAGGCAGTGGACCCAGATCCCACCCTAACCCCCTTCCTCCAACCTCAACCCCTTAGGCTCATTGTGGAACAATGGTGCCCCACAACGAAAATAAGAGGGGAGTTTCTCTTAAGGTGCTATTGGAATTTAATTCACATTTTCCTCTAGTATGCCTCTGGCCCAACAATTACTCTGAAAGAGTTCAAGATAGAAATGGTTACGACTTGCACATACATTCCACTTCACCTTTGATAACGTCCAGATACAGCTGCAGAGAGCATCCAGGGTAGGGTAACCTAGATTCTGACTCCAGTGTCTCATGCTTGTAAGATGCAGTGGAGAGGGAATGCACATTCAGGATGTGCGTGTGGTAACTTTTCTTATTGACACTGCTGTTATTACCCACGAGAGCTTTGTGGTAAGACTATTTCTGAAAATATCACGTGTTCTGATCATAGCACTTGGAAAAATCACACTGGTGCTGACTAGAAAGTGTTCTGCAGGTTGTTGGGAGGGACAAATCACCAAGTCTTACCAACATGTTAATCCTGTGAGCTACAATATATATAAAGATATACTCATGCATACAACAGCGCTATGAATGTTATGGGGGTAACCAACTACTTTAAAATTGAATTTAAATACTCATCTACACGGGGAAACTCATATCTTACCTGCGACTGGGGAGCTCATAAGGTTGAACCTACTACTCTATTTTTCTAAATAGACATAGTATCAACCTGTCTCCTAAATATGTATCTCTATTCTATAAAGCTGATAGAATACGCATAGATCCGTGTACCTCTCGGTGTCCATCAGGGAAGAGCCTTTGTGCAGTGGACAGAGAATCGCAACTGGTCAGCGTGTGGAGGAGTAATGTCTATGTTCAACCGTAAATGGGCCATCTACATTTCAATCATTCCAACAAGGCTCAGGGAACGCCGTCGAAGAGGGGGCAAAGCGACTGTGAGAGCCGGAAGTTGGAAGAGACTAGGCAAAAGGTGTCTTTTGGTTGTAACAGAGCTGCTGCATTCATGAGCTCGTGGCAGCTGTGGCTATTGCACAAAACCTGCACGAAATTAGGCCAATCAATTATCTAGCATGAATGAGGAGCTCGTGAGCACCCACCTCTAGCATGACAGATGATGGCTAGTCAACAAGAGAGAGTCCGTTTTCTTTAGGGGTACACCTTAAAAAAGACCCCAGAATGTCAACCATGATCTGACTCAGTGGGAAAGAAAACAACACAACAAAAGAAGAAGTTGGGAAGGGGATGGAAGAAGAGGACCTGGGAGGACTTGGAAAGGGGAGGGCATGAATATGAATAAAACATACTAAAATATACTGTATGCATGTATGAAATGCTCAAATAATAAAACTTTTAAAATTCTGTCAAAAGAAAAGAAAAGAAATGGTCAAAGTTTCCAATGCCCAACATAAGAATGAAAGTTAGAATGAAGTCTGTTTTCCCTCGAGCAGATCATGAAGTAAGGGTAAGTTAGACTGGCTAGCAGTGGTGGGTGGGGTAGGGGTTTGGGCTTGTTCACATGTTCATGTATAGAGAAGTTGTGGGACTCTGAGAAGCTGGACATTGCTCATGGGCAGGGTGTCCCGTTGTGGAAGTTTATTTTTAGTTGTGTTTAAAATAATTGTTTTTGTGCACTACTACAAAAAGGAACGCATAGGCCTTGGCGTTTTGTATTGTCTGCAGGTGTTGGATTGCTGTTGGGGTTGTTTAATTGCTTGTGATCTGCATGTGCTACCGATAGAACACCTAAGGAGTTCGGAGTGAATAAAAACACCTGAGCTCAGGTGCTTAGGGTTCCACTGTCGAGTATGCTGCTTGCCGTGACGGTGATGCCCTCTGCTGAGGTCTGGCAGAGTTTGCACTTATGAATGTGCCTTCTTGTCCTCCTTGCTGAACAAACAGCAGCATACAACAACAGTGTCCAGGTTCAAGGTGACCTAAAATAAGAATTTGCTCAACTGAGTGATGGGTTAGAAGAGAAACCCAAAGGTAACCCTGGAGAGCAGAACACTATTTACTTAGGTAGAACAGAGATAAGACTACCCTGCAGCTTCACAGTGGGATAAAACAAGTTCCACAGGAGAAAAGTGAAAATCTGTGATAATTTAGACGCAACACTAAAATTTACCCTGCAATGGTTAAAGATATATGGGTTAGAAGATATAAGTTGAATAGCTGTAGAAACAAAAATGTATGGACCCCCACACACTGCTAGAACTCAAACTCGGGGTCTTATGCATACAGAGTAAGTGCTGTAACACTGAGCTATACCCCAGTTTCTTTTGCTGGGAGACACTCTGGTACTTTACTGGTAGTGGGTTAGTAATAATTCTCCAGCTTATGAATTCAGAAATTAATTGTGTGAAGTTGTCCTGTGTCTGGCCAGAGCGGAGATGGAGCAGGCTTTACCTGCCTCCAGCATCCTGCCAACTTTCATTTCCCTTTTCAGCCTTAGGAATACCTGGAGGGATGAGTCCCTAGGCCTCGGTGTGCATATTGGATGAGACTGAGCAAACAGGGAGATTGGAAAAGAAGTATCTCCCAGCAGGGATGGAACAGGAGCAGCCCAAGGCCGCAGGACAATGTGGGGAAATGAGAAAGGAGATGGTGTTAGATGCTGAAGGGGGGGGCCAGACTAGGGACCACTTGTAAATTAGAGATGGAGGTGACAGCAGCCTCCACCTGGGCCAGGAGTTTACAAACTGAATGAAAGCAAAAGGAGGGTTGGAGCTGGGAAGAGTAGTAAGCTCAGGAGCCCTGGTCTACCATCAGGGCAGAAAGAGTCCCGAGGAGGGAACTGCTGCAGACTTTCATGGACCAGTGGGGTCACAACTCTTGTTTCGAAAACTCTCATTCGGGGAAACAGAGAAAAATTAAGAGAAGGTGTACATACTCCCTACCTGGTACAGAAGAGCAGCAACTCTTGCCTGGAATCTAAGCAAGATGGAGTGAGAAGCGGCCACAGGTGGATGGGGATGAAGGTATTGTGATGGAGAATAGCCTAGGCAGTATAAATGCAGGAGGATGGGGGACTTGGGCAGAACTGTATTAACAGGGAAGGTCTCTCCATCTTCACAATGACTCCACAGAGCTCTCAGTGCTCATACTGTGGCAAAAGTAATTTTCCTTTTCCACGTGTGCTGTGATGACCTGCTATGTGGCTATTTGGGCAGCAGACGCCTCAAGGGATCTTGAATGGGTGTCGAGCCATCAGAGGAAGATGAGACGAAGGTGGAAAGTTCAGTCATGGCATTTAATTCAGAGACATATAAAAAATGGGTTCCTTCCCCTTGACAAGCCTCACCGGGTTCTCCCCAAAGGGATGCACATGAATCAAAGCAGGGTCCATCACAGGAGCAGCGTTGAGTGGGGTGTAGAAGTGCAAGTTGATGAATTCGAGATTTGAATGATCAAAGAGAGTGACTGAAAGGATGGAATTTCAGGAACAGAGGATGGTACTAGCTAGGATAGGCCTGCCACCATGTTGTTCACGCATGTCTATGTGTGACTGTGGTAGCCAGCCGTGCTTTGATGCTCGGATCTCAGCAACTCAGATGAGCAGCACAGCTCACTAAGCAGAGCTTTATGACACAGACCACCTGGGGTGGAGAACTGGCTCCTGTACCAGTTGTTCATCTGCAAAGTCCCATGGCTGGCCAGGGCTTCCTTTCTACCACAGGCATAATCATGCTGGCCAAGTTCAAAGACAGCAAGCATTCAAGAAAGCAATGTGTGAAATGTACATTGCATATTGTAACTTTCCCATAAAATTGATCTTTTAGTTATTCTTCACTCGATTTAGCGGGGAAAGAAACCTTCTAGTATGCCCATTTACTCTTGTTTGGAACAAGCTAGTATAGCAGACTCCCTCTAGTGCTCCTCAGACCTAACTGGTCATCTTGGCCTTCTCTCTGTTTATGAGGACCACAGATGCAAACACTCTGGACATGCTGGGAATGTCTATCCTTGGAGGTAGCATCATGCAGACAGTGATTATCCTGTCTCTACTGGCTTGCAGGAGTGTCCCAAACCTACCTACTTAGGGAAAACCCAAAGGAGGTCAGTCAGCAAGGCCTTGAAACAAGAGAAAATTTTCTTTGCACATTTCTGATGTCATCATTCTTCCTGGTAGATCCTTTCTATCTCAGTCACCAAGGGTGGCTCCTATCAGCAAATTTGCACAAAGAGACTTATGTCAAGCAATGAGACTGTCTCTTCTTTCGGGTGATTTTGACTCTAGTGTGGACAGTGTTACTTTTGTTCTCCGAGCCTGGGCTCCTTGCATTCATCCCAGGCTATGATGGAGTACCGTAAGAGCTATGTCAGAGGATGTGCAACGAGGATCTGTTCCTATGCACTGTAGCACTTCAAATGGACGGGCAGACATTCTCATTGATGATGTCATTGTCATCAGAAGCCCTGGCTTCCATATTGTGATGGTCCATCTGGATTTTTGACTTGAATGTGTTGAGAAATACCTAGGACGTTAATAGAGGCCACTCCTGATGTGTCTATGAGGTAACTTCCAGATAGGACTAAGAGGTAAGACTCACTCTGAGTGTGGTGGCATGAGTCCATAAGCTGGACCCTGGATGGAATTAAGGAGGAAAAGAAGAATATAATGTCTCTATCTGTCTCTGTCTCTTTCCTCCTTCTCACTCTCCTTCCTTCTCTTCCCCTTTAGCTCTGAAAAACACAAGCTCCAACTTCAATGTTCTACTCAAACGCTCCCCGCCCTGAGAGGTGAGTTCCTAACTCCACCAGAGTCTCAGTGACAGCTTAGTTTGCCATCCCTGCTGGAGTTTTGGGTTCCAAAACTCCGTTTTATATACACTCTGGGCAGTGTGTACTTATTCAATTGGAGTGGCCAGCATAATGATAATAATGATATCTCCCTCTCTCCATCTGTGTGTGTGTGTAGACAGGCTAGTGAGATGGCTTAGCAGATAAAGTCCTTTGTTCTGAAAGCCTAGAGATCTGAGTTCAGTCCCTGGGACACATGTCAAAGGAGAAGAGAACCAATGCCACAAATTGGTTCTGCCCCCCACATGTGCTCTGCAACAAATGAACCCATCCCACATACTAATATTTTAAAAACTGTGACAGTTTACCTCATGCGTGATACATGACCCCCCATTGTGCATGAAAGTGTGCAGCCAGTCAAAGTTCCTAACTAGCAAGTCAAAGGGTTTGGACAGCTCTTGCCTAGGAAGTTCACAGACACAAGATTTGACTCTCCATCAGTCATTTTCCCACAAGCCTTTTGAAGTCTCTCATGGCATGGATGGTTAGATGCCCCACACTGGCATCAGCATGTAGGGGAGACCAGCCGTTTGACAAATATCAACTAAGCTACATCTTTAAATTCTGTCGGGAATTATTAATAATGACTTTGATTATTAGTAATGATTTAGCAGCTGCTTTGGGTCACAATTGACCTGCCTATAAATACCAAAAATATGGTCTCAGCCGTTACAAGCTCAAGGCAAATATTTAGAAGTTTGCAGAGGAGCAAATTATATATATATACATATATCGTGTGTGTGTGTGTGTGTGTGTGTTTGCCTACTGTGTAGGTTCACCAAGAAAGACAGTGAGGTGCTTTCATACATATGAATGCTTCCAGACCTCAGCAGAGGGAACCACCATCTTGGCAGGTACCATATTCAATAGTGGAACCCTGAATATCTGAGCTCAGGTTTTTTTTTTTTATTATTCAGGACTCCTCAGGTGTTCTACTGATAGCACATACAGAGTGCAAATAATGTGCAATCAAACATACTTCACATAAATCCACCTGAAGACACCTGAAGACAATACAAAATGCCAAGACCTAGGCAGCCCTTTACCCAACAGTGCACAAAACAATTATTTTATATATAACTGGAACTTCCACAACATATATATCATACACACACACACACACACACACACACACACATACATAATACCTAATCCCATATACATAATCCCAAATATATATACATTCAAATGTAGGTGCATATATATTTGGGATCATGTATGTAGGATTTCATTTATGTGCATATACTATGCATATACTATGTATAATATGTTATGTATTATACATGTATACTATAATATAATTAGTTTTGCCATTTCCTATGCCATCTATGAACCTGTTTTCCTAACTTCTTATTGCATAGCTATAACAGTTTTATATACCAACAAGGGCAGTGGTTCTCAACCTGTGGGTTATGACCCCTTAGGGGATTGAATGACCTTCACATGGGTCACCTAAGATCATCTGCATGTCAGATAGTTACATTACAATCATAGCAGTAGCAAGATTACAGTTATGAGGACAGCAATGTCGGGGGTCACCACAGCATGAGGAACTGTATTAAAAGGTTCACAGCTGAGGAAGGTTGAGAGCCACTGGTCTGCAGCGACGCATATAAACGGACAAATTATTCTTGCTTTTTGTTTTTGAGGCTGTGATGTGAAACTTCTCTAACTGCTAGGCGTGGGATGAAAGCTATTGGAAGTGACCAGATTAACAAAATAAAATAGTGGAGCCATGGAACCTGAAGAATGCACATCCTGCCCTAAAATATTTCTGAAAGTCAGAGTGTGGGTGTGGTTCGGTGGTAGAGCATTTGCAAAAGGCCCTTGGTTCTACACACAGCACCAACCGAAAGCATTCAGATTCTAACAATTTACAATAGCGTATTGCTCAGCAACATAAGACGTTCAGCTAAGTGAATGCAAAATTCTACGATGTTCACAATGAAGTGTTTTTAAGATATAAGCCCCACTGTGCCACCAAAGAAGAGAGAGAATTTGGGGAAGATGAATGGATTGGGTCACTACCTAAAAAGGTAACAGTTTTCTCTCGGACCCAAAGATACAAGTTCCATCCTTTACAGCCAACACCTCCATCATCACATCATCTAGTCTGCACTGTGACGTAGAAAGGCCGCCTCTCTGTTGAGATGTCTCCAAAGCGGTCTGCCAGAGTTCTTCCATGGTCTCCCAGAAAACCATCGCTCATTCCTTAAACTCTCCAGCTGCAGAATCTGGAAAAGCAGGCAGCTGTACTTCTTTCCTTCTTTAAAATTTTTATTTGTTTAATGTGTACGAGTGGTCGGTCCGCATCTAAGTCTGTACACCCTGTGCCTGTCTGGTTCTCAGGAGACCACAAAGTGGGTGTCTATTCCCCTTGGACAGGCGTTACAGATAGTTGCGAGCTATGTGGGTGGTAAAATTGAACCCACTGGGGGAGAGCAGCCAGTAAAGTATTCGTAACTACTGACCCATCTTTCCCGCCCTCAGGCAGCTGCGCTTTTATCCCCAGCCCTTTGTGAATCTGCCCTTCCTTTTTGTGCACATATTCAATATTTTCTCTGTTACTTCTCTTATTTCCAACCTACACACACACTCGCCTTCACATTTGGACATAGCTCCCTCTACATTAACTACCAACACCGTGACCAAGGAAACTTAGGCAAGAACAAGTTTATTTCGGCTGATGGTTTCCTAAAGGTAGGAGGATGTAAAAAGAACAAGGGTCAGTAGCTCCTGTAGGGAACAACATAATGACCTTGCCAAGAAACAAATCAAAAAAACTAGCAAACAAACAAACAAACAAAAAACCCATTTACGATACCTTCCAAAGTTAGGTTATGTACGATTAAACCTCATCAAAGTGGTTAAAGACTTGTACAGTGAAAAACTACTAAAGAAAGGAAATGAAGCTAGGAGAATATAAAATACCCTTCCGTGTTTATGGGTTGGCAGAAGCAATACCATGAAAAGGCTATATTGCTGAAAGGGTCTGCTAATCTATGCAATCCACAATAAGATTCTAATGACATTTTTTCACAAAATTATAAAAAAAAAAAAATTCTAAAATTCAAGTGGGAACACAAAATCCCCAAATAGCAATGCATCTTAAACAGGATGAGTGATGCTGGCAACATCTCAATACTAGAGCTGTGACATCAAAGACAGCTCTTGACTTGAAAATCAATGAAACAGCATAGAGGACCCAGAAATAAACCCACCCATCTGCAGCCACCTAAAATTTCAAAGGGTATCAAAGACATACACTGGGGGTCAATAAGTGGAAGTGGGAAACCTGAACAACTTCGTGGAGAAGAATGAGTGAGCTTGGATGCACCGTCTCACTCTGTACAAAAAAAAAAAAAAAATCATTTCAAAATGGAACAGAGACTTTCCTCTAAGACTTAGACGCTGAAAGTGCTGGCTGAAAAACATTCAGGGTACAAGCAGAGACCAAAACTTTCTGGAAAAAAATTATCCAATAGCACAAAATAACTCTAATAATTACTAAGCAGGATTATATGATATTAACTTCTGTCCAATAGAGAAACAACTATGAGGGTAAAGAGTCAGCTCACAGAATGGGAAAGACTCTTTAGCAAAAGTATCCATCAGACAAGGATTGATTTCTAGGATATGTAGATAATCATAAAAATTAAACACTAAAGCCAGACCTTTAATCCCAGCACTCAGTAGGCAGAGGCAGAGGCGGGACGGTCTCTGTGAGTTCGAGGCCAGCCTGGTTTACAGAGTGAGTTCCAGGACAGCCAGAGTTACAACAGAGAAACTGTGTCTCAAAAAAACTAGATAGATAGACAGACAGACAGATAAAATAAATGGCAGCAGCATATACTGGTGAGAATGTGAAGGATCAGAAACCTTTATATACAATTGTACAGCCACTATGAAACTCAGCCTTGAGTTGTCTCAATAAATAATAGAATTACCATATGACCCAGCTGTATTACCAAAAACTCTTAAGTCCCACTACAAAGACACTTGCTTATCCATGTTCACCGCCGCCTCATTCGCAACAGCCAGAAAGTCCAATCAATCTACCAACAGAAAAACGGATGAAGAAAATATGATACGTGTTCTCAATTCAATTTTATTCTGCTTTAAAGAAAAAAAAATGAAATGACACCACTTACAGAAAAAAAAAATACAAATCTGGAAATTACTATGGTACATTAAATAAGCCAGAAAAGACACAAGAATCTTAGATCTGCGTGTGTGTGTGTGTGTGTGTGTGTGTGTGTGTGTGTGTGTGTGTGCGCACGCACGTGCGCGCGTGTGTGCATGTGTGCACGTGCACATGCAGATCATGAAGCTAGAAAGGGAACCATGAAAGGTGGAAAGAGGTCTTAAAAGAATGGTTTAAAAAAAGAGAGAAAAGGAGGTATATGGCAGGAAAGCACAGTGACACTTGGGGGAGGGGAGGAAAGGTGCCAATAAGAGGGGTCTGGGACCCAAACATTGGGTGGAGCTCAGGGAACTCCAAGGAAGAGTGGTGGGGAGAAGAGATTTGCTGGGACCAGAGGGGTAGAGGATGTTAGGAGAACAGGCCTCTTGGAATAAGACTGGGACTCTTAGGGACTCACAGAGACTGAATCGGAAAAGCCTAAATGGGTCTGCGATCAGTCCCCTGCATATGTCTTATGGTTGTCTGGCTTGATTTCTTGTAGAATTCCTAAAAGCTGGAGTAAAGGGGTCTCTAACCCCTTTACCTGCCCATGGGACCCCTTATGTCCCGCTGGGCTGCCTCATCCAGCTTAATGCAGGGGCTCTCCTGCGCAGCCCTGTTCTGCCTTGTTATGCCCTATTTTATTGGTAACCTTGGGAGGCCTGCTCTTTTCTGGGGGGAAGCAGAGTTGGGGGTTGGATCAGGGGGAAAGAGGAGATGGGAGGGAGCTGGAAGGAGGGGAGGGAAGATAGGCTGGGTTTGGGATGTATTATACCAGAGGGAAAATAAATAAATAAAATAAATTTTTAAAGAATTTTTAAAAAGAGGGGCCAGGGGCATGCGAGGGAGGGGAGATGGGGAGACAAACCAATAAGAATGAAGCATCCATGAAAAATATCACAATGAAACCCTGACTATTCACTCTGACTTAAAAAGATAAAATAATAAATAGCTCTATAATTACCCAAAGAATTTACATCAGAGGATAAACAACTCCCAAAATATTTTGAAAATGTTTTGAACATCAACTTTTAAATTGATAAGTTTTTTTTAATAGAAAGAGCAATATTTTCAGATAATATGCATACGCTCGGAACACTAGTATAAAATTATCACATTGCCAGGTGAAAGGTCATTCTTCTGATTCATTGGATCTCTATGCTGTAAGCTCTGGGTTATTTTTAACCTCATCTAAAGACCAATATTAAGTCATCTTCTATGATGAGAAACAGATGGGGAGACTACAGCAGCCCTCCGCTGCCACATCTCACTCCAGAAGCCACACGCGTTGCTGCAATTCATGCTCCAGAAGCTGGCGCTTCCTGTGGGCCCCGCTTAATTGCAAAGGATGCTCGGTGTGATGGGTAACCTTGGTCGTCATCCTGATACATCTGGGAAGAAGGGAGCCTCAGTTGAGAAATTGCCTCCCTTAGATTGGCCTGTGGGCATGTCTGTGGGACATTTTCTTAATTAGTAATTGACAGAGGAGGGCCACAACACTGAGGCTGATATCATCCCAGACAGGTGGGCTGGGACTAAATAAGGAAGGTAGCTGAGCAAACTATGGAGAGCAAACCATAAGCAGCGTTGCTCTGTGGTCCCTGCTTCAGGTCCTGCCTCCAGGTATGAACCTGGATCCCCTCGGGATGGACTGCAACCTGTAAGCCAAATGAAATCTTTTGTTCCCAAACTGGTTTGATCTGAATGTTTATTATGGCAACAGAGAACAAAGACATTTTGAGACTTCCTTGAAACTAGGGTGATTGCTGGTGAGTATGCCTTCTTGTGCTGAGGAGTTTAAGTTAACTTGACACAAATTAAAGTCATCTGAGAGAAGGAAGCCTCAATTAAGAAAATGCCTTCATAAGATCCGGCTGTAAGCAAACCTGTAGGGCATTCTCTTAATTAGTGATTGATGGGGGGGGAGACAAAACTATTGTAGGTAGTACTATCCCTGGGCTGGTGGTCCTGAGTTCTATTAGAAAGTAGACTGAGCAAGCCATGGGAAGCAAGCCACTAAGCAGCATCCCAACATGGCCTCTGCATCAGCTTCTGACTCCAGGTTTCTGTCCTGACCTCCTTTGATGATGAACAGCAATGTGGAAGTGTAAGCAGAATAATTCCTTTCCTCTCCAATTTTCTTTGGTCATGGTATTCCTTAACAGCGATCGTGACCCTAACTAAGATACCTCCACGTTGGGATGATACGTCACCAGGAAGTAAAGGTTTTTTTTTTTTCTTTTTAATTGTATTCATTGAACATTGCACGCAGTTGAGAGGTCACTCAGTAACAATGTGCTTAGTGCTGAGCATGCATGAAGCCCTGTGTTTAATCTCTATCATATGCACGTGTGCAAACACACAAAGTCTGAAGCTTAATTGAGTACCTAGCATGATCTAACAAGTGTGATCTACATTAGGGAGAAGCGTTATAAGAATAAATCAATGGATTCTAAGATATGATACAGTAGCCAAAGTCAGCCATATACATCTTTGGTATGATGAAGAAAGCAATGTGTGACATTTGATGAAAGAGCTAGAAGAGTTCAGAAGAAGATATTTCCTTCTGCGGAGGAAAATGAGCAATGAGAGGAGGTCCCAAGATGAGATGGGAAGTCTGGAAGGATGAATCATAGTTGGATAGGAAGGGAAGGGCAATTCCAGCAATGGAAACAAAAGTAGCCAAACGGTAGAGGCACGAAGGGAAGGAATGCACCTGCTGGGGGCCAAGCTGTACAGCGGCAAAACAAAGATGGGAAGATGCGTCCAGAAACCAGAGCATTCCAAAAGCCATGTCCGAGAGCCTGGACTTTAGCAACTATTTTTCATTGCTGTCATGAAATGCAAATATCATGACCAGAAATGACTTAATGGAAGAATGAGTTCAGTTCGGCTTACAGTTCCAGGGGGACAGATGCCATCATGGTGAGGAGGTGTGGCAGCTGGTGGCAGGAGCAGGAAGCTGGCTGATTACAAAAGCCATGCAGAAAGCACACTGGAGATAATATGAGGATATAGGACCTCAAAGCCTACCTCCAGCGACAGCAATGTGCTCTCACCAGCAAGCTTGCTTCTCCTAAAGGTTCCATAACCCCTCCAAACAGTACCACCACCTTGGAACCAAATGTTCAAGTACCAAAGCCTAGGGGGAACATTCCTCATTCAAACCGCCACAGTAATCAAGTATCTTCAGCAAAAAAGTAGAAAGGCAGAAGAGATCAGTTAGCAGTCTTTTAAGGATGTCTAGGTTTCTTCGGTTTGACCCCAGATCCAGTGGGGTGAGGCTCAGGCCCAGGAGGAAAATGAAGAAATAAGGTCGAGCCTAAGTTTTTTAAAAAAGAGAGTAAGTCACAGACCTGTTTTTAGACTAATGAGGTGTAAAAGCTGGTACTGAGGAATAGACAAAATGTCATAAGTTCAATGTCAATTTTTTGTTTTTGTTTTTTAACTCAAAGATTATTTTGGACCTTAGCTACAGAGTTGATAACATCCAGTTGGAAAATGCAAATTTATTTTATCATTTAGCTGACTCTCTCCCTTTGTGTTGCACATGAATGCCCCCGGTTGGTTCTGCTACAGACGTCTCAGCTGCCTCCAGCACTGCTTCGCGGGCCACAGGGAGAGTAAACCGAGATACTGCATGCCAGTGTCTCATGTGGGATCTGGCCTATAAGAGGCTTCGGTCCGTGTTTGCTATTGCTATTATTATTATAACAGTGACGATGTTAAGCTTGCCTGCCACGACTTGCTATCAATATCAACTTTTAAAGTTGCTATTGGTGTATATTTGAGGAACAGGGGAATGGGCTTCGTAGAGACAATTACATGTATATCATGGACTTTGACCATATTCTCTCATCTACTCCATACTCTCCCCTGTCTCTCCTGCCCCTTCCTTCTAGTCTTCTTCCTTCCCTCCTTCTCAGTTTCCTCTGGTTAATAAAAGAATGTCTGAAAAGAATGTGTGTGTAGACACTTGACCTTCTCCAGATACTCTTCCCTACTGAGTATCAAAAACTTAATTTGCCGTCAAGAAGCCGTTGCCTTTTAAAGTCCGTATAGCAAGCAAACAACTATTTGCCAAGAAAGCACATTTATCATGATTATATAACAAACTAGCAGGCTTCATGGAAGTCAGTATAAATAGTGTACGCAAAGCATCAAATTAGAGCTGGTGAGATGGCTCAGTGGTTAAAGGTGCTTGCTGCCAAGCCTGATGACCTGAGTTTGATTCCCAGGACTCCTGATGGGAGGAAAGAACTGACCCTTGAATGTTCTCCTCTAATCTCCATGGACCCTGTGGCGCCCATGCATGTGTACACACACACACACACACACACACACACACTAGTATGGTGGCACACACCGTTAGTCTAACACTCAGGAAGCAGATGCAGGTAAATCACTGTTAAGTTCTAGGCACACCAGGGCCGTGGAGATAAGTTCTGTCTAAAAAAAAGCAGGCAAGTAAATAAATATAATAAAGCTTTTTATATTATCAAATTTGGTTGTATCTGTCAATGTGTAACCCTTATCTGATCGGCCCTAGGCATGAAAACACCACACAACAAGTGTAGAAAGGTAAATAAACACTGCCAACCAATAAGGAGACTAGGAAGTCACCCACGGTAGGGATTACCTTCTTCACGTAATTCACGGCATTCCGGTTCTGTTACATGATTCAAGTGCAGTGAAATGACAAGTAGCTAATGTCTGCGCACTCTCCATGTGCTTTGCTTGTGTGATAATGCAATACAGAAGGTGTGGCCAGAAACCAAACCCAAGAGAAAACTGTACTAAAAATACCAAAGTTCAGCCTGGCATGGGGTTGCACACTTGGATTCTCAGCACTCGGGAAAGAGAGCCAGGGGGATCCTTGCAAATTCAAGCTTAGTCTGGGATATAGTAATGAGACACTATCTCAAAAATAGATAGATAGATAGATAGATAGATAGATAGATAGATAGATAGATAGATAGATGAATAAATAAATGGAGAAATAAATAGAGTACTAAAATGCAAAACGTCCTGGAGAGTATGCTTGAGCAAGGATGTTGCCTAATACATCTCACTAGTGAGTTCAAACCCTTGCCAGCGTGTTCTGTGTGATATCACCTAGCAGATGCAGATGGAGTTTGGAGCTGAACAATCTCTTCTTGGCTCTGAGGCCCTGGATACTGACTTGATCTTTCTTAATTGTCAGTCATTCACAGGACATTGGATCAATACTGCCAAGGTTGTAAAAGCACAGTTTTACTGACAGTACATAAAAATGACCTAAAATTCAGTAGATCTCATTTAAAGTTACCCCTCACCCCATTCTGCACATCTGTCACCATGTCATAAGCAAACCAAACAGAACAAAAGAGAAATCCTGCCTTTTAAAAAGTCTTATGAGAATAGGGCCTACTGGCGCAGGCCTGTCACCCCAAGAACTTAGGAATCTGGGGCAGGAGAAGCACAAGCCCAGAGCCAGTTTGAGGTACAGAGTGAATTTAAAACCATCCTGGGAAACTCAGTGCAAACGTGTCTCAGAATAAAAAGTGCAAAACCTGTTGGGAATCAAATCTCAGAGACAGAGCACTTGCCTAGCATGTGTAAGGTCCTGGGTTCCATCCTTAGCACTGGAAAAGAAAAAAGACTTTTACCAACCCAGAATGCACCATAATGCATTTTTGTCAGTCTACCACAAGAGTAATATTGCCAGAAACTCAGGCAAAAAATATGAGGCTGAGATCTTTGCTTTGCTTAAGCAGTCTTTCCAAAGACTGAAAGACAACTTGTTATATAATCCCTTTCTTAGTTACTGTTCTATTGCTGTGAAGAGAGACACCATGGCCAAGGCAACTCTTATAAAATAAATCATTTCATTGGGGCTTGCTTACAGTTTTAGAGAGTTGATCTATGATCGTCATGGTAGGAAGCAGACAGGCATGGCACTAGAGGGGTAGCTGAGAGCTTTACATCCTGATCCACGGGCAGCAGGCAGAGAGAGAGAGACTGAGTCTGGCCTGGGTTTTCGAAACCGAAGAGCCCACCTCCGATGACACACTTCTTCCAAGGCCATGCCTTCTCCAACAAGACCATGCCTCATAAGCCTTCCGAACAGTTCCACCAACTGGGGACCAGGCATTCAAATATATGAGCCTACAGGAACCACTCTCACACAGACCACTACAACTCTCTTTCCATGAAACAAATTTAAGTGCAAACGATTAACAGCCTCACAGGGGGAAGATGATAGCTTGTGGGCCAGTGAGGTAGCTCAGCAGGTAAAGGCATCTCCTGCCACCTGATGACCTGAGTTCTGTTCCTACGACCCATGCAGTGGAAGGAGAGAACCCCTCTGACATTATCCTTAGGATGTGATCTTATGCTTCTTACTACTGCTACCACCACCAAGAGAAACTAAATATAATAACAAAGAAAAATCACACTTTGAATTTTACTTGTTTCAATATTTAGAAATAGAAGAGTAACAAAACCCAAGTAAATGAAGCTCTAGTCATAAAGAAACAATTAATATATGGTTTGGGATGATAGAATAAGCAATAGGGGTGTAGGCCAAGTTTCCTCAGGAATTTCTTGATAATGACCAGATCTGAGAATTTTGTATCCAGTGAGCATGCGTACGCAGGCATCATTCAGAAAGGAGGTCACACTTAAAGGAGAAGACAGGAAGAGGTGGAACAACCCATCATATCCCCAAATGCTTTCAGCACACCACCCCCTCATCTTTGCTCCTGTTTTAGTGACTTTCACATTTCTGTGGCAGAAAATGCCGAACTGCACGAATCAAAATGAAAGAAGAGTTACTACAGCTCAGGGTTTTAGAATCCCTAGTCCATCCCGTCCAAGAGGCATGGCTGAGTTCATGGTGATGAGTGTCTGTCGTAGATCTCAGGTTATGGCCGATCAGCAAGCAGAAACACACTAGATTCAGCGGACACGTCGATCTTCAAACCTCACATTCAGTGACTTACTTTAGCCAGAAAGATAAGACCTCATTTTCCAAAACAGCACCATCAGCCTGGTAACCAGCTCTTAAAACACGAGTCCATAGGAGACAGTCCATATTCAAACCATGCGTGTCACCTAGGCCTAGTTGCTGAGAGCTGGATCCCACACGCACACTGCTTTTAGAGGCCACAGTAAGGAGCTCTGAATGTCAATCTCTAACCCTTCAAATCCATCTTTTCCTGGGAGACCCAGCACATGCACACACATCAGAGAAAGAGAGTCCATGACAGACCAAGGTAGCAATTGCACCAAAATCCAACTTGGTGAACAATGAGTTTTTCAAGAGTAATTAACCCTAGAGTACGGGTGAGGGGCTACTTATAATGAGCAGGAATAATTCAAAAGCAACTGCATCGCCAGAAATGCCACCAAGCACAGGCGAAGACTCATACACCTGCGACCAGGAGCTCTTGGCACAGCTTGCAGACAGCTCCACTGCTCAGCTATCTCTTCGCTCTGTAGTTCAGAGTCCAGCATGCTTGCAGTTCTTTACTCCTTCTTTCACTGCTGGGGAGGGGCCCTCAAGAAACTTCCACTCCTAGAATGTGACCTTTTGGTGATCTCCTGAGGCTCAAGAATGTGGTGGTTTGAGTGAGATGTCTGCCATAAATCTGAGCATTTGAAAACTTGATCCTTAGTTGGGACTGTTTGGGAAGGATTAGGATGAGCGGACTATGTTGAAAGAGGTGTATCACCAGGAGTGGGCTTTGAGATTTCAAAAGGCTCCTGCTACTGTGCCTTCGTTCGACCATCACAGACTCGAAACCTCTGAAATTGTAAGTTCAATTAAATGCTTTCTTTCCTAAATTGCCTTGGTCATGATATTTGAGTTTTTGTTTGTATCTGTTTCATTTTTGAAACTATTGTTTAACTACAACGTTCCTCTCTTCCCTTTCCTCCCTCCAAACCTTCCCATTCTTCTTCAAATTCATAGCCTCGTTTTCATGAGTTGTTATTGGATGCATATACGCAGTGTGTGTGTGTGTGTGTGTGTGTGTACCTAAATATAACCCGTTGGTTCTGTATAGTGTTACTTGTATACGTGTTTTTAGTGCTGATCAATAAATAAGACAACAAGCTTCCCCTCTCTCCTAGAGGGAATGTTTCAACTCATAGGAAACTATTGTATAGTCTTAATTGTGATGAATTTTATAAAAGAACATTCTTCTACAGCACTGGAATCAGGATCAGGATACAGAGGCAGCTAAAGGTGAGTCTCAGTGCTGCTCTAGGTGCTGGCAGGTCCCCTGTGTTTGCTGATTACATTTTCTAGGTGCTGAGCCTGCTTCCTAGGCCCTGGCCTGGCAGTACCTCCTTTCTATTTTGCTCTTGATTCCTAGAAAATTTTGTTATTTTTTTTCTTTAAATCTAACTGACCAATACCTGACAGGTTATGTTTGTTTGTTTGTTAGATTTATTTTATTTTTAACTCTATGTGTGTGTGTATACATTTGAGTGTAGTACTCATGAAGGCATCAGATACCCCTGGTGCTGGAGTTGTAAGCTTTCTGAACGGGCACGGGAAATTCAACTCAAAACCTCTGCATGAGTAGTACATACTTTTAACCACTGAGTCATCTCTCCAGCCCCCAAATGGGACAATTTTGCACTACGCTCCAGCCATTGGCTGAATGTGCAATATCTCTCTATCCTAATGCCCAGAGACTACAAAGATTAAGAATTCATTCTGGCCCCACATGGCTATAGAGTGTATTGGATAAAACACACTATGTCATTGCAGATTGAGTAGTATTATAGTAACAGGAAGAAATGAAGGACTTTTAAGGGGTGTTTTCGGTGTGTTACATTATTTAATAGCGAGATTATTTCCCCAAGTACTGTGGCTTAGGAAGTGGCCTACTGTGTCAGTCAAATGTCATACAATCATAAAGGGCATGAGAATCTGTGTACATGATGGATACATCTTAAACAAGGACTGGTTGGCAGAACAAATGTGGTCCCCATCCCTCAGTGCTTGCCAGAGCTAGCAGGAAGGATAGAGGTCAACAAGGACTCTGAAAATGGCCTGCAAAGGTATGAAGTAGGTGAAAATAGAAAATAAAATAAACATAAAATCCCACTAGATTCCCCAAGCCCATACTCATTCTTGAGATGCTGCAGCACAGAAACAGACCAAGCACTCAAGGCTAACGTTGTAGAGGTACTTTGCGGTTTGAATATTGAAATCCTGTCAGATGCAGAAACTAATTCACTCAGTTTATATTTTCAATTTTTACTGTTTGTATCCTCCCTTTGCCATTATTACAATTTCAAGAAAGCAGCTTTGTTCACAATAGCCATACACCAAAGAGAAAGAAAAAGGAAAAAAAAAGCCCACCCATTCAAATTTCCATCATTTTCAAAAATGGATAGTGAATTGAGCAGTTTTCATATAATGAGATATTCAGAGCAACAGAACACATATGTATGTGTATACAAAGACACACAATATTGTATAAAAGAAACAATAGGCCAAAAGTTTTATAGATATGAGGATTTTGATTTGCAATTCAAAAGCAGGTGTTATGGTTTAAATATGAAATGTTCCCCAAGAAGACACTGGGGGGCATGATTGCCAGCTCTTGGGCTTTGGGAAAGTGATTGGATCCAGAGAGAGCTCTGACCCCGGGGATGAATTAATTTCCTTGATGGAATGTGACTGATTCCCATGATGGAATCTGGTAGTGTTCCTGGGAGAGGTTGAAAGGCTAGACATGGGGCTTAACTGGAGGGCAGGAGTAAGGGATATGCACAGGAAGTATGAATCCTGGCCCCTTCGTCTCTCTTCTCTATCTCGTGGCTCCGTGAGGCAAGCAGCCTTTTCCAGCAGCCACTTCAGCTCTGCTGATCTCTGCCTCCTCTTGAGTCCCCAAAAAAGGTGGAACAGCTAATCACAGCCTCTGTAACTTTGAAAGCCCAAACAAATCTATGCTTCCTCAAAGGAGTTCTCTTCGGTAGGTGTCACAGTGACGTGGCAAAGGGTCTGCTACTGATGGCCAGTGCAGTGATTATCTCCGTGGGATTATTAACTGGTGAAAGACGCTGGAAAACATTGTATTTCTTGATGGGTGATGGTTACAGAAATAGATACTTTTATAAAATGGAGTGTGACAGCTTCCATTTTCCTCTCAGAAATATCGAAGGCTGTCAACTACCATTCCCATCTCCCTGGAATATGAGAAGGAGTAGGTGCCTGGAGGAAAAAGAAGATGTGAGCACGGGTGTGCAGATGCAAAAGAGCCAGTGGTCATGGGTAAAACCCAACAGGATAGCCCAGATTAGGGTGCCTGTGGGCCCGTGGCTTAGAAAAGTTCCTCAGAGTCCCAACTGTGGGAGGAGAGAGGAATAAACTCTTGTTTGCCTTTTAGATTTCTCTCCATAAACTCTCCCTCTCCGAGGGAGAGGCTGAAGAGTGCTCCTCTACAAGGTGGAGTATCCCTACAGGGAACAGTGAGGGCTGCTTAGGAGCCCGCCTTCTCTCTGGATGTAAGAACAGAGCACTTGTGAATGCGAGGAAAAGCAAGGGAAACCCGGTCCCTTGATGCACTTGGAGAAACTACATTTAGGAAGGGGACATAAAATATATCCCTTCTGGACAGGGAGTATTGTAGACGGCCTGAAATTCACAACCCAGAACAAGAGACAGGTGTTAGAGTAAGACTGCTTGTTTGTTTATTTATCTATTTATTTACAGAGTTAGTCAATTAGTCAGTCAGTCAGTCAGTCAGTCAGTCAGTCAGTCAGTTAGTTAGTTAGTAACCAGAGCATGAGAAAAACCATTCCTCAGCTCCACTACCTTCAACCGACAAGAGACCTTGTAGTCAACTTTGAGCAAAGGAGGCTCACTCATAAGGTACAGTCATCTGGGGACAGCTCTTCTGGAGCTGGAGCTGGAGCAAGGTTCCAGTGCCTCAGACTTGCTCCAACCTACCCTAAATGCCACTAAACAGAGCTTTGGGCTTCTAGAACAGCCAGGAAGGTGCTTCCATGCAGGGGTTTAGATCAAGACACAGCCACTTTGCCATCTAGCGGGAAGGAGGGAGATACCCTTCCCTTGCAATATCAACACTAACGCTGAGCCCAGATATCAATCCCTGACTTATTTTTAACCCTTTGCAAGAGCTGAACTCAGACAGAACAGACACCTGACACTGAATCTGAGGCAAGGGTGCCATCTGGAGGACAGAGGAGATAGAAACACTTGCTCTCAGGAACGGAGGCAGCTGGGTAGAGCCACAAATTCATGAACTGAATCAGGTGTGCTCTGTGTGAGCTGGAAGAGAGCTGGAACACCTCCTTCCCCAGGAGGAAGGGCAGAAGCTAAATAGATCACCCTCCCAGCAAGATCCTTCCCCTACTCATAAATCCCAAAGGGTGTTTACTAAAAACAACACAGAACAAAAGTCACCCATACAAAGAAGTCTGCATTACAATGCAGACCAGCAGAAGAGGGCCAGCCCCTCTTAGAAGTGCCCTGAAAGTCAGCTAAGGTTCCCTACCTACTAAGGGGCAGGGGGCACAAGAGATCCGAGAATTACAGAGACTGTTACCGTTTGAACAAGTGTTTGAACGCTTGGTCCCCAATTAGTGGAACTGTTTGTGAAGAATTAGGAGATGTGGCCTTGTGGAAGAAGATTGTTACTGGGGGTGGGCTTTGAGATTTCAAAAGCCCATGCCAAACCCATCCCTCCCACCCCACTGCCTTCTGCTGCTGCATCAGGATGTAAGCTCTCAGCCCCGTAGCATGCTCCCTGCCATAATGATCATGGGCTCACCCTCTGAAACTATGACAAGTCCTCAGTTGAACGTTTCTTTCCTAAGGTGCCTTGGCCATGGTACTTTGTCATGAGAACACTAAGATAGACACTTTGCCTACCTTAATCCATGGCTTCATGAGAACAAAGGATGGCTCTGCCCTCCCGCCACTGAGATAAAGTTTAAGACTCTTCTGGGACAGCTCCGGCCATTAGAGTAGGGATCTTGAAAGAGATAAAAAGATTCACATGCCTGTAATCTGAGTCACCTGCCAGCCATTCTGGGCTTTCACCAGCCCATCTCTGACTCCCAGCTGAGCTCTGGCCAGTGTTCTTGTGCCTCTGTAAGAGCTCTTTGTTGGGTTAAAAACCTATCACCAGTCTGAAGTCACCAGTGGAGTAGCTGTGAGTATCTGACAAAGTAGACTTCAAACAAAAGTCCATTATACCGAAGGACTTGACTTTCAGAGAAAATGTATCAACCCTAAGCTTGTATGCGCTAACCCAGAAAGCTTTAAAATACATGAAGAAAAGCACCAAAACAACTTGGACATGCAGGATCTATTGTTGTGGTTGTCCACATGCCTCCCTCTGTCAATGCTAGGGAGACTTCAGTGAGATCCCTGTATCAGCTAGCTTCCCCTAACTGACACTTACTGAATGCCCTTCCTAGCCCAATGCACTTCTTTAAGTCCAATTGCGTACAGTATGCCAGCCGAGATACTTACTGCATGTTCTGAAACAGGAAAAATCCTAGGAAGCATAAGACGAACGAGTTATATGAAATGTACTCTTGGATTCTGAAAGACTTAAACTAGAAATCAATAACAGGTCCTTAGCAGACCTACATTTTGTTAAGTAGCAATAAAGGCTCCTTAAGACAAAAACTCTGACTGATCAAGATAATAGAATCTTTGGTCTGGGTAGAGTCCTAACATTTCAGTTGGGCTGGGTCAATTATTTGGCCAAGGGACCACCACAAAGAAGGCCGGCTCGCCTTGAGCCATACTTCAGAGATAGCAGAATAATTATTCCTGAGTGAGACACTTTACTTTCCTGCCCCCAGGAAACCTTCCCAGGCCTCAGTGGTTCAGCTTCACACCTGCCCACTTTTCTAAATTATTCAGAAAAGTGCAATTTCCCTTTTTTCCTTTCTCCCTGTTGACTGAGCCTGCTTTTTCTAACCCTCTGGGCTTCCCCAACATTTTGGGCTCTCTTACTTTTTTCCTACAGCTCCTTTCTCTGTCATGTGACTGTTTGCTTGCCTTTGTTTGACCCCTGTGTTGGCTTTTCCCCTCTTCTCTTCCTCCATGCAGCTGCTCAGGTTTATAGACTACCTGCCCCGAGGACTTTTTTTTTTAAAACTGTAATAAAATTATTCTCAATCCGTTCTTAGTCTTTTTGGTTATTTGACACTAAGAATCCCGAGAGGTGACCCCAATTTCCCTTGCATCATCTAGTGACCATAAGGAGACCCCCAAAACCCAGTAACAGTATTTTGAAATTAAACATAATTCCCTATGCCATGGAATACTTTTCAGGTATAAAAAGGATTGAAGTCCCTATATTGCTACAATATGTTCGATATGGATGAAACTTGAAAACATTACATTAAGTGAAAGAGGCTAAATCCAAAAGGCTAGACCTATTTTTCCTTCTTTCCTCTTTTTTTTTTTTTTTTTTTTTTTTTTTTTAATTTTCTTGAGACAGAATGTGTCTACGCAGCCCACAGTGGTCTTAGAAGTGAAAGTAGAAATATCCAACCACAGAGACACCAAACTGGTATGACCAGAACAGAGAATTTGTAGTCCTCCTGCCTGTGTCTCTCAGTTGCTGAGATTACATGCTTGTGCCACCACGCCCCAACACGTACTGCCTTTGTATAATGAAAGGAATATTTCTCCTCTCATTCAGAGTCTGAAGCATTTTCCTGGGCACAGAAGGTCCTCACAAGTACTTGTGAAGGCTGAAGTGGAGGTATTCTCCACTGGTCACCAAGTCTGCATCCGGGGAGAGAGAATGGGCTTGTAGACAGTCTGTGGAAGCCCAGCCAATCCCTGCCGGCATCTGAGAAGACTGAAAAACAGGAAGAGAGTGATCCGAAGTACCCTGAGGACTGGTGATGGCTGAACCGGAGAGTGCCGTGGACAGAGCGTGGGAGAGGACACCCAGCGAGTGACGCCCTGTGCTGCGATAAGACTGGCAGCAAGGATTGGTAACATTGCAGCATTCATTCAGATCTTTACGAAAGCCAGTTCTTTTTTTATCAAGATTTATTTACAACATAGTCTGCTTCCAGTGTGTGAAAGGCACCACAGACCGGTGAGATATGCTCACAATCTACAAGTCTATCTACTCTTCTTTGCTTTCTAGTATGCCCCAGGTCAAAAAGACCATTGGAAGTGGTTTTATCTAATTTTTGAGACAAGGTCTCTTTGTGGTCCAGGTTGGCCTCAAACTCAAGATCTCCTTGCCATAGCCGCCTACATTCTGGGATTCCAGCTGTTTTCTATACGCTTAGCTCCAAGCGGAGTTCAGCACTGAGACGTGTCCAACCACAGAGACATCCAACTGATATAACTAGGTAACACTAGCACCTTTGAAGCATCCAAAAAGAAGACGAAGGCAAACGTCCCCAAACTTCAGAAATTTACTTCATCTCTGAAGAGAAGAGTGTCTCAAATCATGACTCTGGGCAGGGCTTTCATTCAAGATGCTAAAGGAATGAGAATCTTGCAATGCTTTCTCAACTTTGATTAAAACACTCCTGTTGTGGCTCGCTTTATGAACACCTCTGTGCCTTCTCTTAGGGGTTTCACTCATTCATTTAATCAAGAAATATTTTTTTCTGAAACTATCCTGAGCACCAGACAGTAGAGTCGCCCTCAGGATAGAATCAGGACCAAGACAGCTTGGACCTCGCGAACCCTTAAGTTATGGAGCAAAACCCCAACACTAAGTATTCGCCTTAATAAATGCACAGTGTAGATGTGGATCAAATGCCAGGAATGGAAAGTGTGAGGAGCCTTTCAGGGAGCATCTTAGATACAAGCTCAAAGAAGATGTTTGTTTTTGTTTTTGTTTTTTTTCAGAAGTGATACATGGAGGAGTCTGGCGATGGGTCTGGTGAGGCTCGGTCATGTAAATGCCCGCCATTCTGACACACAATCACGGGTGTATACTGGGCTCTCTTTGTGCTTTCAAAAGGTTCCTTTCATGTGTTCTTTTAATGAAGAATGATTTTGAACATTTTTCATTTGTTCATTGGACCCTCCTTTATCCCTTATTGAGATGCTCAACTCATTATTCTGGGTTATGTGTCCTTTAAACATTCTTCAGACAGGACCGTCTTTTCCAAGGTTGTATTTTGCCAAAAATATTCTGTCAGCTGCTTACATTTCCATTTTCTAAATGGTCTCTTTAGAAAGACGTAAGTTCTAATTCGGAAAACTTAAATTTATCATTCTTTTTCTTTTTATGGCCAGTGTACTTTGTGTTCTAATGGATCTTTGCCTATTCCCCAGTCAGAGGGATTTTTTTTTTTTTCCTTCTGCAGCCCTCTGGAACTTTAGAGTTTTGTTTTTAACTGTAAGGACCAGGAAATTCTAACACTTTGGTCTGTGGCTCATTTTACGATGATTTTCTAAATGATGTGAAGAAAGGATTGAGACTCGCATTTACCCATATGGACGCTTAGTGTTCCTGTTCCATTTATTAAAAAGGCACTGCCTTTCCCATTACAGTGCTTTCAAACTCTATTGGAAATCAATTGACGATACACATCTACTTCTGAGCTACGTATGGTGGGCCATTGATCTGCCGGCTCGTCCTCCAGCAGAACTACAGTCTCTTGACTCTTTGTGCGTTTGTTAAAATATGTGTTGAAGTCACACAGCACCGGAAGCCCCCTCCTTGCCTCCGTCACACAGCGGCCCCACCCCTTACTTCCTTCTCAAAAACAGCTTCGATGTGCAGGCCACACATTTCTCAGAACCACACAGGAAACACTACCTGGTTCTTTTAGTGGGTTTTATTTGACTTGCATTGAAACACGAGCAGTACACACTGGTGCTTTAAACTATCAGATCATTTCATTCAAGAATCTTCAATTATTTCATCAGTTCTTTATGAATTGTTGGTGGGTTTGAGTGTAATTGCCCTGCATAGATTTTTTAAAAAGTATAAATTTTTCTAATATTTCTTGTCACTTAGTATTATTCTAAAGGAAAATTTTAATATGACTTAAAATGATTTTTAATTTATGTTTTCTTTATTTTTATTTTGGATATTTTATTCATTGTATGAGAATTTCATTTAATCTATTGTGATCATAGTCAACCCCCAAGTACTACCTATAACTTCTCCCAGATCCATTCTTGTATCCTTCATTTAACTTCCTCCCTCTCTCTCTGTCTCTCTGTCTCTCTCTCTCTCTCCCATTGACCCCAACCTGTGCTCCTGATATGTTCCTGAGTACGGATGCATCCACTGTTCTATGCTGAGTTTTCTTTATTTTAAAATTTTTGTTATTATCATGTTTTTGAGACATGGTCTAACTTTGTAGTCCAGGCTTACCTGGAACTCATTATGTAGCCTAGGCTGGCCTTTAATTAGTAGTGAGCTTCCTGACAGGATTATGGGTGTTAGCCACCACACCTGGCTTTTTCATTGTGTCTAAGCCAAATATTTCTAGTTCTAGAATTAAGTAATTAGCTTTTAATTGCTTGAGGATTGGTAGATATCTTTTTACTACTAAGTTCCAATTTGACTTCATTGTGGAAATACAGGCTTGTGTAGCTTTAAGGCTTTTCGGTGACTTTCACTTCCCCACTGGTGGACAAGGTTATTTCTCCACAGCCTCACTGGTAGCTAAGGTTGTTGAATATTTTAAAAAATATTTATTGGCCATTTGTGTTTCTTCTTTTGAGAACTGTGTGCTCGTTTCATGAGCCCACTTTTTGATTTGAGCTTTGTGGTTTTGTTGTTTAATTTTTTACGTTCTTTGTATATTCTGGCTATCATCCCTTGTCTGGGCTATAGCCAGCAAAGATTGTTTTCCCATTCTGTGGGCTGTCTTCCAGTTCTGCTGACAGTTTCTCTGACTGTGCAAAAACTTTACATTTCACACAGTCCCACTGTTAGTTCTTGGGACTATTTCCTGTGCTGTTGGAATCCTGTTCAGAAAGCTTTCTTATACTTACAACTTCAAGTGGATTCCCTATGTTTTCATCTAACAGATTTGACATTTGAGATCTTTCATCCATTTTTAATTGATTTTTGTGTAGGATGAGAGACATTTGATCTAAATTTGTTCTGCAGGGAGATGCGGAAGGGATTCTCCAGTCCTTCCAGGAATTTATCTTCCAGTCCTCCACCCCTCGGACCTAAGAAGACCTTGTGACCTTGTGACATTAGCCACCAGGATGGAGAAGTGATGCCCTTTCCAGCCAGAGAGATAAGCATCTAGAACTTTCCTGAACAGCCCACCCACCATGCTTTTCCCAGAAATAGAGTGGAATTTATGATGTGTCCAAAGTAAATATGTATTTTTTGGGAGTCATCTTTGGGGGAAGAGAAGATTCTAGACACAGTAGCACTTAAGCACATGGTTGAAGATTCAACATAACATACTCTACAAGCCAACCAGTTAGTGTGTGTTAATAATTAGATTTGTGTGTGTGTGTGTGTGTGTGTGTGTGAGAGAGAGAGAGAGAGAGAGAGAGAGAGAGAGAGAGAGGGAGAGAAATCTTAGAAGCATTATCTATTAAAATAATAATAATTTTAAAAAAACAACCTTCCCAGTAATACTAAGATATGGGTCTGAAAGTCTTGATCTTGAAATACAAGGAAATGAAAGGGCAGGGATGGTGAAGGATTTGGCACATTCAGAATTAGTTAAAGTGCCATACACTCAGGTGTCAGCCAAAACCCAGAGCCCTGACCCCTCTGCAGCCTTGCCTGCTCTGCCATCCAATGTCCAAGCGCCCCATGTGTCCTAGTACAAGTCCCTCCGCATGAGCATATGCCTTGCCACCTGGACCTGAACAGATGACTCCTTGTTTGTGGCCTTATGTACTTCGCTCTGTCGCTATCTGGGACCTCTGACCCACTTACTGATATTCTGTTTACACCCTGTTTGTCTCATAGCAATGTGTCTACGCATCTAGTCGCCACCTGTTGGTTCTTTATGATTAGGGAAAACACAGTCACTGTGCAGTACACCGACCTTTGACATGTTTCCCATAATAGTTCACAAATTCTTTTTTAAAATTTGTTTTCACACTCATTTATCTATCTATCTATATATCTATCTATCTATCTATCTATCTATCTATCATCTATCTAACTACTCGGGGAGAGGGTGTTGCACATGTGCCAAGCATGCTAGAGCAATTCAGAGGACAACTTTCAGAAGACATCCCTCTCCTTTCACCACGTGGATCCCAGGGATTGAACTGAGGGTGTTAGACTTAGCTGCAGGCACCCTTACCCACTGAGCCATGTTGACTACCCCACCAACTCTTTTCCATCCATATGTACATTTTTGTTATACTTCTGAACACCTGTGCAATGACTGAACCATGAGTAGACCACTATCTTAAATATTAAGTAGAAAACGCGTTCAATAAAACTTGGTTCTGAAGAGCAAAATAAAATATATACTCACAATCATGCCAAACTTTTCTTTCCATGCTGGGGATCAAAGCCAAGTCGTACAGTAGACGAGATAAGTACTCTATCCCAGCCTTTTGTTGTTGTTGTTCTGTTTGCTTGTTTTGTTTTGTTTCTGAGACAAAGTCTCCCTTGCTCCTGTAGCCCAGACTGGCCTTAAACTCCTGATTTTCTGCCTCAGTCTCCCTAATGTTGGTTTGATCGGCATGTACAACTTCAGGTTCTTATCTGTCTCACAGTATTCCAAAATGCTATCTGTTGATTGTTGCAGAACTTTATTTTTAGTTATGTTTAAAATGGCTGTTTCGTGCATTGTTGGGTGAACGGTCGCCTAATTCTTGGCATTTTGTATGGTCTGCAGGTGTTGGCTTTAGGTAGACAATGTTTGCTTGCTCATGATCTGCACGTGCTATCAGTAGAACACCTGAGGAGCTTAGGTATCAATAAAAACCCCTTCGATGAGATGCACAGGGTTCTACTGTCCAGTAGGGCGCTTGCCATGACAGGTGGTTCCCTCTGCTGAGGCTTGGTGGGGTTTGTACCCATGAATGTGCCTCCTTGTCTTCTTTGGTGAACCACACAGTGGCAACCACTACAGTTGATGTTGCTGAATTTTAACAGAAATAAAATCCTGTTTCGAGGGCTTATTACCAACCCCACGGTGCAGGGCATGCTTGGGAAACACAGAGTTCTTTCTAACACCAAAATGCCCCTAAAAAGACGAAAGTGGAGAGGGTGAAATTTTAGTCACTTGAATGATCTCCAGTATTTCTGGCGTTCTGTAGCCATATCAACCAGTTAGGCATCAATGCATACTCAGGAAGAGTCTCTGTAGTTAGTCAAGCACACATGTCAAATTACACAAAATTTATCCCCATAAATTTCTAAATGTTTCTGGAAAATCAGCAGTGCTGGCATGTGGGAACATCTGTCGCCTCTCTCCACCTGACCTCAGGCAAGCCACAGCTCTAGAGTCCTCAGGAACATGCTTTCCCTTTTTAGCTGATGGCATGTACTTAGTTTTCTTATTTTTCCCTAAATATCACAGTAAACCAAGGTCTTTGGTTTTTTTTTTTAATCTACTAAAGATTTTATTTTTAAAATAAGTGTTGAACTTAATAACTTAATAGAAGATTTTTTTTTCAGACAAGAGATGGAACACAGTATTATACAGGCTAGACAAGTGCTTTACTCCTGAGCTAAGTCCCCGAGCCCAGGTTTTGTGAGACGGGGGTCTCATTATGTAGCCAAGGCTGGCCTCAAACTCAAGATCTTCCTGCCTCAACCTCCCGAGAGGTGATGGGATTACAAGTATGTCACAAGACCTGAGTTAAAATACACTATTTAAAATGACAGTCTGAGGGACTGAAGAGATGGATCAGAGCTTAGGAGCATATACTACTCTTTTAGAGAACTGAAGTTTCACCCATCATGAAAGGTGGCCCACAATAGCCTGTCACCCCAGATCCAGGGGAATCTGAAGCTGTTTTCTGGCCTCAGACACTTGTACTTACATGAACACAAACACACACACACACACATACACACACACACACACACACACACACACAGATACACACATAATTAAGTTTTTTTTTAAATCTGAGTTGCCTTTCTGCAGGTCCAGATCAGTGCAGAGTCTTAGGAGACAGTCTCATCACAGGTTTTGCAAACCCACACATTCAAAAAAAGATTGTTTTAATGAGTAATCAATTATGATTCTAATAATCTCTTAGCTGTTCAAATTCAATTATTACTGAAATTTTGAATTAATAGTTTGAATAGTCTCATGAAATTGACTTAAATTAACCTCATTTTTATCCAAATTGTTTTGTTTTTATTCATTAAAATTATTCATAAGGCTTTTTCCCATGTTTGGCTGATTTAAATGAAAAGGTGTGTGTTCACAAAGAATCATCTGTCAACTCACTTTTCTATTTAAACGAAGACAAAGTCACTTTTCAAAAATGTAAACAATAGCTTAGCAGAATTAAGACTTCTCTGTTAGGCCTTGATACTTGAAGACTATCAAAGTGTGCACAACAAAACACTACATTGTTGTGTTCACTGACTGTGATCTATGAACTTCTCAGGCAAGGGTAATTTTAGCCCATAAATGAAGACAAAAGATGTAAATTCTGAGAGAATTCTGGAAGAACATCTCTAGTCACAAAGAACAGGTCATATAGGCTTATAGAAAACACATAAATGAGAGAAGAGAGTCTTCCATATTTGAAAACAACCCCAAGGATCAGAGGATGGTAAGACTCATTACAGACAGTTCTAAGGAGGCTTGGAGTGTGCTGTCACCCTACAGGAACTTGAATGGTCTCATTCTTGGCCTGGATTATTGCTTCCCCTTTTCAGACCGGAAAGTCATCCCCTGTTTTAGTTACATTTCTGTTGCTATAGTGGATTACTCTGACAAAAAGCAGTTTAGGAGAGAAAGAGTTCATTCTGGCTTAAAGTTCCAGAGGGGTGCAGACCATCTTGGCAGAGAAGACACAACTGCAGGCAGGAAAACATGGCAACAGGAAGCTGGCTGTTCACATTTTCATCCCACACAGAAAGCAGAGAGAAAGGACAGGAAGTGAATTTGGCTATAAACCTTCAAAGCCGCCCCCTGTGACACAATCCCTCCTGCGATGCTCCACCTCCTGAAGGTCCCATAATCTCCCTAAGTAGCACTGCCAACTGGTGACTAAGTTCAAATGCATGAGTCTATGGGGGACAGTTCTCATTCATGCCACCAAGTCCTCACTCTTTAAAGCAAAGTACTGCCACTTTTCTCTCACTGAGCCCATCATCTCACAATTGAGAGCTCTTCTGAGTTACAGAACGGCAATTCTGGGCTGTTCACCACAATAGGGTTGTCTCCGTTTCACCAGGTGTGGGGTGGTCGTGACAGCCCTAGGGCAAAACCCTCAGAAACCATCAGGTAAAAAGAGGAGCTTTTACACAGGCAGGAAGCCCAGTGATCTGAGAGTTTTTATAGAAGTACATAGTTTTCTTTTCTTCTTTGGCTGTTAGTTTTTCTTTTTGTTTTTCCTGCAACTTGTTAACCCAGGATAACTAACCCAGGATAGTCTCAAAACTGCGGTCTTTAGGCCTCAATCCCTCTGTGAAGTATGATGATTATGGCAAATGCCACCACACCCTGCTTCAGACCAATTTTTGACTGTGACCATGTGACCTGACTTCATAGCCGCCGACCCCCACCCCAGGCATGCTTGAGGCTACAAGGCACAGATTTATTTGGCTGAATCCATCAAAGAGAAATAAATAACCACTACAAACAGCTCTCCTTCATTTCTAAGCAGACACACCTATTGCATTAATTCCCACAGAATTAATTTTTTTCATTGACTGTACTTCATGCAGTTTCCTGGATCACTACCAAGGCTCCTACTTCCTGACCACAGACACAATTAATAACCCCTGCAGGTCGGGTAGCGTCACTGTGATTGTCACCTGGGCAGCATTAGGGGCAGCTCTTTATAGCTAATTAAAAGGAAAATAGCTGGAATCAAGGAGGCTGGGGAGGAGGGGCCGGATAAATACAGAAGGGCTTTGTATGCGTAATTCAGTACTCAGAAGGAAAGTTCAGTTTTAACATTAGTTGGGTGAAGGAGTGAAAAGTGTAATCTAATTATTTCGAAATGATATGAGCCAAGTCACCTTAGCACTGTGGTTAAGAATATAGAACTACCCTGGCTACCACCTAGTTCCTGTATCATCGTACCGTGAGGTTTATCTCACAAAATCAATCCCTCTCTCCCTCTCTCTCTCTCTCTCTCTCTCTCTCTCTCTCTCTCTCTCTCTCTCTCTCTCTCCCTCTCTCTCTCTCTCCATGTTGTTTTTAAATCTTTTCCCCATACTGTAAAGACTCCTTAGAGAGGACAGGCATGCTCACACTCCCCCTATCTTGGCTACTTTCCCAAGCACAGAAGGGAACTGAACCTGAAAGCATGGTGTCAACTCTGATGCAGGCGTTTCCCCGTGCTCTGTTCTCCCCTGTCCCTGTAAGGCAGAGTAGATACTTGCTTTAAGCCCGTTGAATTTTTTTGTTAAAAACAATTATAATTTTGGAAAGATTCATCTCAACCGTTTAAAATCATTTCCATAAATGTTTTAAACATATATGCTCATCTTTATCTGCCAACCTATCCTGTCCTTCTTTTTATGTCACCCGAAGTCCATCTTCCACTTTCATGGCAGGTTTGTGCATTTCAAGAAAATCTAGGTTCTACAAGTGAGAAAAAAGGTGAGTCCGCCTTATTTTGATGATCTCCAGTCCCATCCGTTTTTTTTCTGCCAATGACATGACTCAGTCCTTCTTAATGGCTAGATTGGCTGTCCATCAAGCCCAGGGTGATGCTCTCTCTGCCTTCCCAGTCCTAAGATTCCAGATGTGTGCCATTGTGTCTTTCTATGAAACAAAACTCAGGTCCCTATTCTTGTGTGCCATGCGATTTACTGACTGAGCCACCTCCCCAGGCTCAAGAGCTCTGACACCATGCTATTTCTCCCTGATCGTGTTTTGTGTCTCGTTGGCCATAGCTCCAAAGTTAGAGCTGCGGCACCCTTTTTCACCTTCTGCTCCCATAAGCAGTCCCTGGGCCTCTAGGCCTCAGCCTGTCCAATCCTTACTTCACCCAGCTGACTCCTAGCACTGTCATCCTGACTTCTACTTTGTTGACATAGTTCTTATTATCTTATTTTATTTCGTTTTATTCTTTTATTTTGAGTTCTTTCTCCTTTGAGGAAGCACAGAACAGGCTTCCTGACAGATAAACAACAGATTTGAAATGTTTTTTTTTCCTCTTAAACAGTACCCACAGACATCCCTGAAACATAAGTGTCTTTCAAATAAAGCAAAAGATGAACCAATGGACATACTTCAACAAGAATGAGAAAGTAAACCGTTGCTTTGCTGCAGAACACGCAGGGTCCTCAAAGTTGGCTGCACTTAGACTTTTGTGGAAGGGCTTTTTGGCCGCTGAAGTATGTCTTCTAAATGAAGCTAAGTGTTTATTTTGGTATCTCTGGAGAGGCTGCAGCAGAAAGGCCAGGTCATGGCAGGGGAGATATTCTGAGCTCACATTTATATAGTACAGGCTCAGGAAGCCGGCTTCAGAAATTAGTTCAGCTATAAATCGTCTAGGCTGTGCTCTGTCTCCAAACACTGCATTTTTCATTACATTGGGGAGCTAATAAATATCATCTTTTATTAATGTAGGGCAGCACCCTTGACTCAGAGGATTTTGTTATGGAAAAAGACACTGTTTAAAAACGTTTGCAGGAGAATCTTGCAGAGAGACTGGGTCATTTGTAGAAAATAAATACAGAATCACAAAGCCCAGGACCTAGCATAATATTGGTCCTTGGACAAATGAATCTCTATCTCCTTTGCCTTTGGCCCCTTTGATCACAGAAAGACAGTGGGTTTGATCTCTGGGGATTGTGGCTGTGGATAATGTCTATTTGGATGGGATAAAGGGACAGCTAAATGAGAAGAACTGTTAGGAAATACTACTGTGTAAGAACTTATGGTTGTGATCAGCAAGGGGTCTGTCGAGATGATGATGGTGATGATGATGATGATGTGTGTGTGTGTGTGTGTGTGTGTGTAGCCTATTGAGTCAATTTAATGTTACTCCTTTGTATATGTGTGCAGGGCTGACCATTTGGGATTGGCTAACAAAGCAGGGGGGCTCTTACCTGGTGAAGAGTGATTCTCTTTCCCTCAGCATTAATTGTGTATAGCTCTTTATCTAGAGGTGGGGCCTTGTGAGATTTCCTGCATCCACACTGGCATGGCAACTAGTGTTACTGTTTTTAATTATGTGACCATATTGTTGAGGTTCCCTGTCATATTTACAAGACACTATCCAGAATCAGGTGCCTGGTCCTCTGTCCCTTACAATCTTTCTGCCTGCTCTTCCCGGGGCCTTAGGGGGAGGGGCTGTGATGTAGATGTATCAGCTGGGGTTGAGCATCTCACGGCCAGTTGCTCTCTACACTTTGACCAGTTGTGGATTTCTGCAATTGTCTCCACCTGCTACCAACGTCATTGCTAGGAAGTCATTTACGAACCCTGTCAGGAAGTGAATCACAACTCTCCACGGGAACAAAGCCTTGATTGGAAATGCCTGTGAGAAGCAGATCTAAACATCGAATATATTAAAGTTATGACCGAATTGACTCAAGGACAAACCACTCCATTCCTCAAAATGTCACACTGTGCCCAAGTCCCGCCAATGGATAGGACCTGCCTCTAACCCTCTTGACTGTGTCTGTGATTTAATCCACATGCAAATTATTCTATAACAGTTCCACAGTTGTCCTGTAAGCCAAAAGATAAAAGTCACCAATGTGGAGTCACACTCCTGTTGGTCTAAGAAGATAGGCACAGTGCCTAAAATATCATGCTACCCTACCCAGCTCCCAGTCGGCATCACTTATTGCTGAATGGTTGTATGAACTTCCTGACTGGTCTTGGACTTCCCATTTGCCATTTTCCAACCAATTTCCGCTCAGCAACTGCAATGACATCAAAGACTGACACCCCAGTCTCAACAGTATGAGTAAAACACTCGTGCTTCCGTCACAGATTCTCTGAAGTGCACATCCTGATCTTTGTGTTTTGTTTGTTTGGTTTGTGTTGTTGTTTCTCCTTTCTTTATCTTTCTTTTATTTATCTTTTTCTTTTTTTTTTTCTGAGACAGGGTTTCTCTGTTGTAACCCTGGCTGTCCTGGAACTCACTCTGTAGACCAGGCTGGCCTCGAACTCACAGAGATCCGCCTGCCTCTGCCTTCCAAGCACTAGGATGAAAGGCGTGAGCCACCACTGCCCGGCAAATCCTGGTCTTTAAATCGTGTGTAATGAACCCAGAATATAGCCTCCTGATTGGCCCACCTTTCAGGCTCCAGACCAGTGTTTCTTTCCTCTCTTTACACATTTCCTTTCTTCTTCACTCCTTGCCTCCACCTAAAACTCAACTCTCGTCTACACTTCTCTACCAACCATCCTCAGATTCCCATTCAAATAAGATGATCTTTCATGATTGTAAGGACAAACTTAGCTGCCCTATTGCCCACACATCTAGCGTCTGACCTTCATAGCAAAGAGCATTTGAGGCTGGCGAGTGGTATTATGGCAGAGTATTTTCCTAGCATCCACAAGGCCTTGGGTTCAATCATACCATCACCACAAAAAAACTAAAAAGGAATTATTTTGAGGCCAGTGAGATGACTCAGGTATAACAGAGCCTGTCACTGAGCCCCAGCCCCATGACCTCACTTTCACCCTAGAACCAATATAATAGGAAAGACTCCCAAAATTGTCTTCTGACTTCCACACAAGTGTCATGGTACGTGTGTATACACAGACAAGGAGGGAAAGAGGGAGGGAGGGAGAGAGGGAGGGAGAGAAGGAAGGAAGGAAGGAAGGAAGGAAGGAAGGAAGGAAGGAAGGAAGGAAGGAAGGAAGATGTATAAAAAAAAATAAAAGTTAAATAATGCATTTGACCTTTATTTAATTCTGTGCTCTCCATGAGTCTTTTGGCTGTCTTTCTGGTTTGTATCCATTGCTTAGCAGCCATGGCAGTGTTATTTCCAAAACAGATGTTCACAAATACGTGTGGAATGAACTTGCTTAGACAGAAGGAAGGGAAGGAAGGAGAAGAAGGGGACAAATAGAAGAGAGATACAGAGAGAGAATGTAATGGAGGCAGCAGGGAGAAGGGAAGGGGATTTGGGTCTGTTAGCACAAGTGTCTAAATAAGATACCTAGAGGAAGCAATTGCCACATTCCCCCACAGACCCAAAATCATGTGGCTATTAAGATAAATGTAACGCTTCACGGAACTATTCGGAGAGTCACAACCAAGCCCAGCTTCAAGTCAAGTCAGTAAGAAAAGAGAAGGACAAGATACATACCTGATGGGTTCAAACGGAAAGGAGCCTATATGGTCCCCATCTCTATCATCATCACCCCTCATCCCACGGTGAAACTCTGTTTTGGAGTAGATGTGGTTCCCTGTGGATGGAGGAGAAATGATTCCTTCTGAGGTCTAGGTCTTATCATTTACCCTCTGTCCTAATAACTTTTCTGTGGCTGTGATAAAATTTAGAGAAGGAAGGGTTTATTTGGGGCTTATGGTTCCTGAGGAATAAGAATCCATCACCATCACATCAGGCATGAACAGCCGACAACTCACGCCTCGGACCACAAACAAGAAGCAGAAGGAGCACACTGGTAGTGCCATATGGCTTTTGACATCTCAAAGCCTTCCCAGAGTGACAGACGTCCTCCAAAACCTCACCAAACAGGACTACCAAAAGAGGAGTAAGTGTTCAAAGGCCTGAGACTTATGGGGACCTCTCATTCAAGCTACCACCCTGCCCCTGAAAAGCTAGAAAAGAACTGACTCGGTACATCCTATTGAGTGAGGAAAATTTAAGCTTCATGAATGGGAGTCCAGTAGCCATATTTATGAATGTGTCCCCAGCTATTAGTATAGGAATTTTATGTGGCACTAGCTAAAAGCATCATTAGATGAACGAAAGAATTAGCAGTAACTGTAGCACTCAAGAGTGTGTTCTTCCGCATGCATCTTTGTTCTTTCTCAGCATCCTCGGCTGTTCATGTCAGCTAGCCACCGTCTCTAACCCCAAAGCTGAGGGGAGAAAGAAGAGTTATGATTTGCTTTCACCTAATGTCTACTAGGAAATGAGGTTCTCAGCCTTAGGAAAGGCGATCAGATTTAAGAAATAAAAGCATCTGTGTCTTGTCTGTGTTTCACTGAACTGAGCCAAGTTATCTGATTCAAGCAAAAAATAAAAAATCTTTACTGTTCAAATGCTATGTCAATATTGCTATTTCTGTCTTCATTTCTAAAGGAAGAGAAATATCTACAGAGGGCAATTGCCACCTGTAAATTGACACCTGCTTTTTCTACACTTAAGTCCTGGAGTTTTAATCATCACAAAACAAATTTTTAAGAATTTTCATGTAGAACGGTAAGTGCCAGTGACTTCAGGAGTTTACAGAATGCTGATATTGACTAGATTCTTTTTTCTGCAATTGAACATAAAGGTGAATTTTAAAAGACTGTCTACAAGGAGAAAGCAACTGAACTGTAGACTTTAATTTGCTTTGTATACTCCAAACCAGACAAACTCTCCAAAGTGAGCCAGATATTTGTTCCCAGGTCACAACCTTCACTGAAGACAGTTAAACAGCCCACAAGGGCTGAAGCTGTCACTCAGCATTCCATCACCTCAGGAATGGGTTAGAAAGTACCTCTGATCCTATCTAAACAGAACAAGCAAGGAGTAATTTACTTAGCAAATTTCTAAAGTCTCTAAAACACAGACAGAAGATTTTTGCATGCTTTGGAGGTAAATTCTCAGTCTAGGTGTAGGAAGAAGCATATTAACAATGCATCCCTGTGTGTAGAAAACACACAGCAACATATGAGCTGCTCTTGAGTGCAAGAGGATTTCATTCTGAAAACTTTTAAATTTCTTTGGCAAACCTAAAGCAGACAATATAAAATGACATAGCTCCTCGTCCTAGAGAAAGCCAGTGGCAACTGAGTCTAGCTCGGTTCAATCCTGTCACTTGTGATTACTGTTGCCATCAAAAGCCACATGGGCAGCCACTTAGCTTTGTTGGGTTTCAGGTTCTCCCCAGGAAGGAGACTACCATGAAGGAGCTGGGTGCCAGTCCTTTCAATGTGCACATGCAAAGCCTACTGTGGACAGGAGAGCCTAGGCTAAGTTCCATTTGGAGGTAAGAGCTTGAAGGAGAACAGTATTTTGACAAGGATATTCAGGAAGAGAATTTTCTAGTAGATCAAGCTGAATCTTGGCCATCCGATGTGTGGATCTGATGTGGTTCTAAGTGGAACAATGTTTCAGGCAGAAGGAACAATGAGTAATCTTAGGAGATGGGGAGTTGCTGAGATGGAGAGATGGACCTTAATAAGACAAGAAACTACCTCATCAATGGTTTATGTCAAGCAAAAAAAGATGCTGGAGTTCATCTGTTCATTATTGAGTTTAGATTCTGGAATATCAAAATAATGACACTCATAAGTGTCTATGCCCCAATGACTTGAGGCATTAGTTTCTCTAATGACTTGAGAAAAGAAACTTTTCAGTTATGATCAAGGTTGAGATGGGGAGAATGCACTAGGCCTTTCTTGGGGGGAGGGCAATGAGTGGGTCAGGGGATGAATAAGAAGAGGCACAGAGATCCTGTGTGTGGAGGACCTTGGACCCTGTGATGTTTCTAAGGGGCAAGGAGGCTAGATTCAAGAGCCAGGAAGCAGAGCATTATGCCAGATGAAGGCAACATGGAAACTCAGACCTAAGTACCACAACTACAAGGAACCAAACATCGCCAATGCATATATGAAGGAGGAGATGGATACCCTCCCCCTGCATACCTGTCATGGGAAGGATCACAGCCCTCCTACACCTGGAAGTATGTCTTCTGAGAGACACTCCTGACTCTGACCTGAAGGGCAGGAATGAAATCGATTTGCATTGATTTCAAGTTGCAAAATGTGTAGTAGTCTGTTACCATAGTAACATAAAACTGATAAGAGAATTTGTCTGCAATTTTACTTTGTAAATAAGTAGTCCTGGATCCCAACTACAGGAGCTGACTAGTTACAGGGGAAGTTCTGTATAACCCTATAGCTTTTCTTAAAAATTGTTCAGTGGTTTGATACACTTATATAATAATATATCCCCCCCCATCTTCCTCTCTCATCCTTCTCCTACCGGAACCCTTCTCAACAACGTCCCTCCTGCTTTCATATCCTCTTTTAAATATTTTTAAATATATGGGGATCGTGCACTGTGTGCCTAGTGCATAAAGGGGACAGAGGAAGGCATTAGATTCCCTGGGACTGGAGCCATACAGTTGTGAACTGCCATGTGGGTGCTGGGATCTGATCCACATGGATTAAAATTTCATTTCAACAACAACAGTAACAACAGAAGGTCCACAAATTCATGGAAATTGGACAACTGTCTACGGAATGATGACTGGGTCAGGACAGAAATAAAGAAAGAAATTCCACTGAAATCAGGAACAAGGCAAGGTTCTCCTCTCTCTCCATACCTATTTAATATAGTACTCGAAGTTTTAGCCAGAGCAATAAGACAATAGAAGGAGATCAAGATACAAAATTGGAAAGGAAGAAGTCAAAGTATCCTCATTCTCAGATGACATGATGGTATATATAAATGACCCCAAAAAAATCTACCAAGGAACCCTTACAGCTGATAAAGAACTTCAGTAAAGTATCTGGCTTCAAATCAATTCAAAATAATGAGTAGCCCTCCTATAAAGAAAAGACAAATGGACTGAGAAAGAAATCAGGGAAACAACAACCCTCACAGTAGCCAAAAACAACATAAAGTGTCTTGGAGTGACTCTATCCAAGCAAGTGAAAGACTTGCTTTAAGTCTTTGAAGAAAGAAATTGATGATCTCAGAAGATGGAGAGATCTCCCATGCTTCTGAATCAGTAGGATTAACAGTAAAAATGGCCATCTTACCAAAAAGCAATCTCCAGATTCAATGCAATGTCTATCAAAATCTCAACACAATTCTTTACAGGCCTTGAAAGGACAATACTCAACTTTTATGTGGAAAAATTATAAATAAATAAATAAATAAATAAATAAATAAATAAATAAATAACCAGTGTAGCTAAAATAATCTCCAACAATTAAAGAACTTCCAGAGGTATCACCACTCCTGATCTCAAGTTGTACTACAGAGCTATAGTAGGAGAAACCTACTATATTGTATTGGCATGAAAACAGACATGTTGATCAATGGAGCCAAATTGAAGATCCAGACATAAATCCACATGCTTATGGATACCTAATCTTTGATAAAGTAACCAGAAATACATACTAGAAAAAAAGACAGCATCTTCAACAAATGATACTGGTCAAACTGGATGTCTGCATGTAGAAGAATACAAATAGACACATATTTGTCATCCCACACAAAACTCAAGTCTAAGTGAATCAAAGAACTCAACGTAAAATCGGATACACTGAGTCTGATAGAAGGGAAATTAGGCAAAAGCCTTGAATGCATTGGTACTAGAGCAATTTCCTAAACAGAACACAGATAGCTCAGGCACGAAGATAAACAATTAACAAATGGGATCTCATGAAATTAAAAAGCTCTGTAAGGCAAATGACACAGTAAATAAGACAAAATAGCAGCCCGAAAAATGGGAAAAGAGTTTTACCAACTCCACTTCTGCTAAAGGGCTAATATCCAAAATATATAAAGAACTCAAGAAACCAGACATCAACAAATCAAATAATCCAATCAAAAAATAGGTACAGATTTAAACAAAGAATTTTCATAGAGGAAACTCAAATGGCTGAGAGACACTTAAGAAATATTAAACATCCTTAAACATCAGTGAAATGTAGTTTTGATGAGATCCCATCTTACGCCTGTCAGAATGGCTAAGATCAAGGACACAAATTACAACTCACTCTGGCAAGATTGTGGAGCAAGGGGAACATTCCTTCATTGCTGTGGGAGTGCAAACTCATACAACCGTTATGAAAATCAATATGGTGAGTCCTTGGGAAACTGGAACTTGACCTCCCTCAAGACCTAGCCATTCCACTCCTGGGCATATTCCCAAAGGGGGCTCTACCCTACCAAAAGGACACTTGCTCAACTGTATTCATAAGAGCTTTATTCATAATAGCCAGAAAATGGAAGCAACCTAGATGGCCCTCAACTGAAGAATGAATAACAAAATTGTGGTACATTTACACAATGAAATATTACTCAGCTATTTAAAAAAAATGACTACATGAAATTTTTAGGCAAATGGATGGGACTAGAAAAATCATTCTGAGTGAGGTAACCCAGTCGCAGAAATACAAACTTGGCATGAATTCACTTATAGCAAAGGACAAAGATGCTGCAATCCATAGATCCAGAGAGACTAAGCAACAAGGAGGGGCTCCCCTCCCCTTCTTCTGCCAGTTTTCCAGATATCTGTGTGATATTTGGCTCTGGGCCTCTGCATATGTTTCCATTAGCTACAGGCTGAAGCCTGAGTGTTGGAGACTGGTCTAGGTACTGATCTATGAGGCAAACAAGATATCATTAGAAATTGTCTCCTGGCTAGCAGTCTCTAGTTCCTGGCCTATCCTGAAGAAGGATTTTGCGGACCAGAGGGAGGAGAATAAGCCCCACAGAGTCAACAGACCGGCACTCTTAGGGACCCTCAGAGCCTGAAGCAGAAAACAAGGAACCTGAAGGGTCTCCTAGTATATCACGTGGTTGTCTGGCTTGGTGTTCTTGCAGAGAACCTACAGGATAGAGTGTATGTGGGGGTTCTCTGACACTTATGCCTTCCCTTGGGACCCATCTCCTCCAGCTGAGTTGGTTAGTCCACTTCGATGTAGGGACTAGTGCCCATCCCCCTCCCATCTTGTTGTGCCCTGTTTGAGCAGCCACCCTGGGAGAACTGCTATCTTCTATGGGGAGAGGCAGTGGTGGGGATTAAGTGGATGAGGGTAGCGAGGGTATATAATAGGAGGAGAGGAAAGATGGGGGAGCTGGGAGGAATGGAGTTAGGGTAGGAGAAGTGTTAGTATATATTATATGGGAGAAAGAAAATAAATAAAATTATTCTTAAAAAAATCAAACACCTCTATTAGGGTGTTTTTAACTGTTAGATTATGTCATCGTAGTAAACCATTTATAAAATATCCAGGACACAGTCAATTCTTTATTCCGGTTTCGGGTGTATGCACGCACTCTTTCCAAGCATTGCTGAAGTGTCGTATACGTTTATTTTTGGTTATGTTTAAAATGGTTTTGTGTACTGTTTGGAAAAGGGCTGCCTAGGCTTGGCGTTTTGAACTGTTCGCAGCTGTTGGATTTCTGTGGGGGGATGTTTGATCGCACATGATCTGCACGTGCTATCAGTAGAACACCTGGTGAGTTCTGAATCAATAAAAACACCAAATCTCAGATGCTCCGGGTTCCGCTGTCCAGTATGGCACTTGCCATGATAATGGTTCCCTCTGCTGAAATCTGGCAGGGATTACACCCATGAAGATTCCTTCATGTCATGCTTGGTGAGCCAAACTGTCAGTGAACCACAACAAATGGCTCCTGCGACATGGGGCACAGCATCACACTAGCTCATCCAATGTGGAGACAGGGAAGAAGAAGAAAAAGAAGAAGAAGGAGGAGGAGGAGGAGGAGGAGGAGGAGGAGGAGGAGAAACTCCAGACCTCACAGAGTCCATTTTGCTTTGTTTCATTTTGTTTTGTTTTCTGCAAACCTGTCCAGATACTAGTCCTAACAAGACCCATCTGCTATGGTGATAAGAACTCTACCCAAGGAGGGAGCCCTTCCTGCAGACAAGATTACCAGTTGTTATTCCAGCAAATCAGAATCTTATCTTCATACCTGGAAAGTGTTTCCTCAAGGTCAGGACAAAGAAGCTGTCTTCCAGAACTGGCCGATGTTGTGTTTACTGCTTTTAACCAAACTTGATACTGTAAGAGTCAACCCAGTGGTAAAGGTTTTGAAGGGGTCTTTGGAGAGCAGCTGAAGCTTGGCACTGTGAGAGGCTGGGAGACGGTGCAGCCTTGGTGACAGTTGAAGGCCCAGATTGAAGTGATCATGAAAAGAAGTTGAGGCTTGGCACCATGAATAGAGTCCAGGAGAGGCTATTTATGAAAGTGTATCCTAGTTGCAGCAAGGGACCCAAAAGCTTTGAGATGTGAGTACCATGGATGACCACCAAGAACAACAGCAGCAGTAGAGTGAAGCCAGGCAGAACCTGGAGGACAAGTTGTATGTACTGCAGAGGTTAGAGCCAGAGAAGTGACCCAAGCCCTTTGGAGGAGCCCAGAAATTCATGAGTGAATTCCAGATACTTTGACATTGATAATGTTTTTCTACTGCCCAAAGACATTCTGAAAAGCTTGATAGATGCTTGGTTTCATTTGAACCTGTGCATTAGCAACCCTTGTGATTGTTCCTCTTGTAAACAGTTTTCCTGGTATAGTATTAAATTGTGTTGTAGAGATAAAGCAAGTTTTTTTTTTGATTGGCTTATACAAAAAAGGGTAATCGTTGGAGTTTATTTTTAGTTATGTATAAAATAATTGTTTGTGCACTGTTGGGTGAGGGGCTGTCTAGGTCTTGGCATTTTGTATTGTCTGCACATGTTGGATTTATGTGGGGGATGTTTGATTCCTCATGATCTGCGCATGTTATCAGTATAACACCTGAGAAATCTAACTCAATAAAAACACCTGAACTCAGATGCTCAGGGTTCCACTGACCAGTATGGTACTTGCCATGATAGTGGTTCCCTCTGATGAGGTCTTCAGGGTTTACATCTATGAGTATGCCTCCTTGTCTTCCTTGCTGAGCCACCACAGCAGCATACTGCTACACTGCAGGCTGACTCTGTGACAGGCTGTCACAAAGTCAGCAAAGAACAAGGTAATTTGTTTCTTCATTATATACAGTATGATGATATTGATGTTGATTCTACCCAGAAATCCACACTATATGACAACCACAGAAAAGTACAAGAAATTTTATCTTCCTGGCATGTTCTGGTCTGGGAGAAAAGGTCTCCCTCAGTGTGTGACATTACAGTCCTTGTGGTAGGTGGCAGAGAGAGACAGACAGACAGACAGAAGAGAGAGAGAGACAGACAGACAGACAGAGAGACAGAGACAGAGAGAGAACTTTAGGTGGCCAAACAATGGAACATAAAATCATCACACAGTAGAAAAACTATTTCAAGATCCATTTGCTGTTAGTCCTTCTGAATATAGTTAGCAGAAAGTCTCCATTGAGAGCAGTCTTGTATCTTCCCTTCACTACCTCACTGCAAGCAGAACAAGCCTGGATCCTCCGCTGGCAGCGGGGTTCTGTGGAGCCTGAAATACATTGCCTTGGCTCTTCTGTACCTCACCTACAGAAGTGAGGTGAAGTTTCTTGAAGAGTTTCCAAGTGGCCCCTTTTAAAGAAAGGCCTCGGGATAGGTAGCGCCGTTGATATGGGGAAACGATGACATCATTCCCAGCAGTGAGTGACTGTGTCATGCGAGCTTAATTGCAAGGCACAATGCAGCACAGAGATGTGTCAGCCTGGCCAGCTTTAGCTGAGTGGAAAGTCACCCTCCTTGAGAGAGAAGAACAAATTTGACCGAGAGCTGAAAGAGGGAAAATGGCATGCCAGCCACAAAAATGTGAGCCCACAGGCTTCTGGGCGGGTGGTTTTCTAGTTTTTTTAAACACCGAGCAGCTTTTACTTAAAGACTTTGCTTTTTTTTTTTTTTTTTTTTTATCCTCAGAACTCTACACCAGCTTTATTCTTATTCCAAACTTATTTTAAATTAATACGTTTATAAAGTTTGCCTAGGAGAACGGGGCTGACTATATTTGGCTGCTAAGAGCTATGTAGACAGAAAATACAGAATCCTTTACTGTCATTCAGATGGCTTCCTTCTGCAAGGCCGGGAGTCAGAACCTAAGTCTCTTTGCATTCTCAGTGCCAATGGCAATAATATATCACACTCCGATACACAGGGTTCTTCCACCGAGGACCTGCAGAAAACCGCCTTGCAAGTTTCAAAAAGGGTGCCAATTCATTTGTAATTATAAAACACCCTCTGGGCATTGCTTATTGTAGAGGATCAAGGACAAATATTTTGGGAATTCATGGACTGGGCAGAAAATATTTCAGTTAGGAACCTTAATAATGGCAGGAGGATATGAAACGCAGCTGGAATGAGCCTGGCGTTTTAACACGGAAACAAACCAGGGTGAGGTGATCGTCTCCCCCAGAGGAATTGCCCTGGCTGCTCTCCAGGAGCTGCTCCCTGTGGGTGATGAGAATCTGTAAGGTGAACCTGCTATGCTCTGGTCAAGATCTAAAAATGAAGCCAAGGAGTTATAAGGTCAACTTTTGCCCAGAGCTGTAAGCCCTGCTACCTCCAAAATGTCACACAACATTTTCCCAGTGTTCTTGTATTTGCAAATGGGCACAGCAGCTTCTCGTGACTAACACCGTGTGCACTGCCCTGCGGAGCACCTGCCTAGCACATGTAGGATAAAGCCCTCAGAACAATGATGGCAGTTAGATGAATCTCACAAGTCTCTGCAGGCTCTGTAAAAGAAGATCATTTGAAGGCTTGTACACCAGAAAGGAGAAGAAGGTGTTCCACAGTAGGGCAGTGGTCCCCTCTGAAGTCACGCAAACAAGAAATTCCTAATTCTGTAAGTGGAAGAGGAAACATTTACCATCTCCATCTTGGCCATTGGCAGATAAGAGACTGGAGCAAAGACAGATTACATGTAGGTGGACCACTCCATCACCAGGCATCGTGGCCTCTGTCATGTAGGGACTACAGATAGAGAATCAGCTGGCCTGCTGTTGGGAGAGGACACAGCAGCTGAACAGCTTAGAAGATAAGCAGAGTTTAACAGATGCCAAGGGTGAGAGGCACCTGCTGTGGAAGGAGCAGCATGGGCAGATCCTGGAGATAACCACATGGGAGAGGAGGGAAATAGAACAACCATGTCAGTTACTCAGAACATCCTAGAAAAGTGGTTACTTTCCCTGTTTCAAAGGATTGTAATAACAGAACGTGGGACACGTGCTCTTGTGGAAACCACAATGCCTGCTTTGGGTGTTCTTATCTTTTCCATAGAAACCGGCTAGCCGTATTGTGAAGTCTTTCAAACACCGCCTCACTGTGAAGCCTCCCGACAGCTGACATCACATCTGTCCTCCATCAGCTAACAAGCGAACAGAGCCAGGAAGTTGTTACCTTCCGCCTTCTCTTTACTAATGCTCAAGGCACTAGAGACACACTAGATATTCAACAAATACTCTCTGATCCGACAGCGCCCACTGAATGTCTGTGCCGTTTATTTTTTGTTTGCCTGTGTTTGGTTTTTGGTTATATTGTTGTTGTTAACTTGACACAAACCTAGACACATTTGGGAAGAGGGAATCTCAATGAATGAAAGAAAGAAAGAAAGGAAGGAAGGAAGGAAGGAAGGAAGGAAGGAAGGAAGGAAGGAAGGAAGGAAGGAAGGAAGGAATGAAGGAAGGAAGAAAGAGCGAGCCTCTGTAGGATTAGCCTGTAGACAGGCTTGGGAGTATTGTCCTGATTATAGGGTCTAGTCCACTATGGGTGGCATCAGCCCCTGACTGGTGGTTTTATGTAATGAGAGCAGTCTGAGCAAGGTGTAAGGATCAAGCCAGGAAGCACCCTTTCTTTCATGGCCTCTGTATAATTCCTACCTCCCATTCCCTGCCTCGTTTGAGTTCCTGCTTTGACTTTCCTCAGTGATGGAATGTGATTGGAGATTGGTAAGCTAAAGTAAATCCTTTCCTCCACAAGCTGCTTTTGGTCATGGTGTTTCATCATAGCAACAGAAAAACTAACTAAGACAGTGTCCAGCATGTCAACTCCGTTCTTGCATATGAACCTGCTGGGAACATCACCTCTAACTGGTTAAAGGGCACAGCCACCAATCTGCTGGCTTTAGACACCAGGCTCAAGACCCAGCCACTTGTGACTGAGCAACTGCATTTGTTACTCGTCTCAAAGCTCTGACAAAATGCCCAATAGAAGCAGCTTAAAGAGGAGGGGCTCATTTTAATTTGCAGTTTTAGGGGCTTCCAAGCATCTCGATCGGAAGGCATGACAGAGTAGCTCCTGTCTGTGGTGGCAGGTGTTTGTGGCTGCCACTCCATACCTTGTGGACCATGAGAAATCAAGCTAGAACCCGAGGCGAGCGTAGCCGTGAGATGTCTACCCCTAGTGGACTCCATCCATCAGCCTGGTCCCAAGTTCCAAAGTTCCCAAAGCTTCCCAGAGCAGTACTGCCAGCTGGAGACCGAGGCGCTCAACCTGTGAGCCTCTGAGAGGCATTGCACATTCAAAGCTAACAGCAGCTCCAAGCTCAGAGTTTTCATAACCACCTCCTTAGCTTCCTAATTTGCTAGAACTGTTCCTAGAACTTAAGGAAGCTATGTATGCTTACTTATTTATTATAAATGATACAACTCAGAAAGAGCCTAAAGGAATGGATGGATAGAGCAGGTCTTGAGCCCAAGTCTTCTCTAGGCACCCTACCCTTACCCCAGTACTTCGATAGTAGTCAGTGTTTACAAAGGCCCTAGGTCCTGTCTTTTGGGGGAACTTAAGTGGATTTCATTACACAGGCATGGTGAAAAATTACTATCCATTTGTAGCTGAACTGTCCTGCAGCCCCTCTCCCCTCCCAATAAGGGAAAGGATAAAACTGAAAGGCTCAGTTCTCTCAGGAAGGCTTGATCTTTCCAGAGGCCAGCCCGTCCCTATCCAGCAGTCTCTAAAGATTATCTGAAGGTCTCCTCATTGACACAAGCTCAGACTTGTTCAAAGAGGCTCCTTGTGAATAAGTAACAAAAGCTGTTTCTGTATTTCATGAAGTCCCAAGGGACCAAAAGTAGGACAAAGACCAAATACGCATTTCCTATTATGATATAAATGAGTAAGTGAACAACAGCACACCAGAAGGAGAAAAGAATAGACAAAGAAGGGAAGGAAGGAAGGGAGGGAGGGAGGGAAACAATTCTGCCACTAACACTCTTGTTGATAGAGCTGTTGTAAGACTCCCAGACAGACAATGTTTCAACACTGGCTTCTGCCCCTCAGAAAACACCATTTCACTCACTGGGTGCTCCCTATGACTTCCAAATAAGCCTGCTCACTACAGACCCAATTAAGCTGTCCAGCCCACAGACAGGCAGGATCGCTCCTGGGCATTGTACCCAGGGGCAGCAGCTGAAACTGAAGCAGTAGGCACCTGATTGCTCCTCAACTGTGGACTTGGGAAAAGATGTTAGGAAAAGAAAGAAGATGCTCCAGTCTATGTATGCAGTGAGTCCCAACGTCTTAAGCAGTGAACGTTAGAATCACTCTCCATCCACCAATCACCACTAGTGTGAGTCAGGTGACAGCCCCAATGGCAGCAACGAAGCACCATCTGGGAGCCAGAATAAGCAGCACTGTGGAAGCCTAACAAGATGAACCCGATGCAGACTTCTAATGGCCTCGTTCTTTCCAAGAGCTACAGGCATCGGCGAATCTCAGACCTCTTCTGGGCACACAGCATCTGCCTAGCCAAGTTACTCTCAAACCACTTTGTGCCAACACATCTCTGACAGAAAATGCCTGCACATTTGGCTTGGGCCATGGACAGCAGGACAAGCAGATAAAAGTAGGAATTATGTAGAATCCTCAAACCAAACTACACCCTTTCTTTCCCACTCCTGGAAGTAAATTTAAATATTTGCATTGAAAATCATTTTACCCTAGGGAATGGCTCAAATGTGATTTCATATCCATAAGCATGAAACTTCACTCTTAACAAATTTCTTGTAACAATCTAATGTTTCCAAGCCTGGGGTGATAGGCATTTCTCATTAGTCATCCACAGTAGACATACTTACACTCCATCCAGAGAGGTCCAGAGGGCGATTCTGGTCACAGAGACCCTGTCATTCCCCACTGCATCTGTGCAGCAAATATTCTACTCTTCCTGCAATGGCACGAGACACCTAGTGTTCTTCAGTGATTTTCCTTTATTGTCTAAGCAAGCTCAAGCTCATGGTTTGTTGTTTTATTTCATACAGTCACACAAGCTACAGAAGGGAGGAAGCAAGCAACAGCTATGATGTCTAGGAACCACAATAATGACCGATCAGCCCTGAAAGATATTCCTTAAAGTGCAATAGTGGCACTCATGTCTTGGTAGCAGACAATAGTTCTCTAGTTAGAATTAATGCCTATTTAACAGAAGGGAAATCATACCTGGTAGTAGAAACTTAGCCAATTCTCTGGGGCTGGTGAGGTCACGGATCTTAGAGGAGAACCTTTTACTTCCAGTTCACCACGCAAGCAGAATTTCTAACTTCATTCTAAATATTTATCCTTATACTCACAGATAGTGTAGCTCTCACCCTTCATCAAAGAAACGTCTTTGCATCAGAGTGAGACTATTATAGGAAACTACCACCACTCAAAATGCAGAGAACAGGTCATTGTGGGGCTGCCAGCTCCAAATGATACGCAACTCCTGCACCTGAGGCTCGGGAAAGTTACGAAAGAGAGGAGCAGAAATATTCTGTACAGCTAGAGGGCCAGGAAAGCTTTTGTTAATAATGTTCGTCCTAAAAAGACAAGGAAGTCTCACCCATGATACCTCAACAATCTGTCTGCCTAAACAAGACTTAAACAAGGGAAACAGCAACAGACATACTAACACGGAAGGAGGTGATCTCATGGAGCCCCACCCTTAGACTAAGAACTACAGACAGCTAAGAAATGCTGAGACAGAAAGAAATGTTCTTCACCAAGAATAAGCTCTCTAATCGGTCATTCACTGCCAAGTAGGACAGTCCTGAAATCATATGCAGACAAATGGACTGAGCAGGTTGCATTTATGTGTTTAGGCATTTAGATAAAGATGTAACAATAAGAAAAAGGAGACTGTGAATTAAAGAGGGAACAAGGAGGGGTACATGGGATAGGTTGAGGGAGGAAAGGAAAGGGGAAAATGATTGATTTTATTTTAATTAAAAAAATAAAAATTTGAAGATGCATTTCTCTTTTGGTATAATTTTTGCCATTTTTAAAGATGCACTTTTTATTGTATGCTTGCCTGCGTGTATGTATGTACACGACACACGTGTCTGATGCCCTCGAAGACTAGAAGGGGGTATCCAGATGCTCCGGAGATGGAGTTACAGATAGTTATGAGCTGTCATCTTGGGCGCTGAGAACCAATTTCAGGTCCTCTGTAAGAGCAGTGTGTACTTTTAACCACTGAGCAGTGTCTCCAGCCCCCTACCCCTCTTAAGATGTATTTGATACAGTCTTTTTATGAGAATGGCTGATACACAAGAAAAACCTTTGTGGTGTGATAAGCCTTAGGGAGGAAGTCAAGTGGCAAGTGAGGGGGGTCTATTCTATTTGGCTCCTCAAAGGCCGGCATCTCTGAGCAATCTAGGAAGAGCAGCTGACATAGAGTCCAGCTGCACAGAGGGCAAGCTTGCTGCTTTCTGGAAGAGAATGGAAGGCAGCAGGGCTGAGCACAGGGAGGGAATGCTAGGAACTTAGGCAAAGGATGTGGCACCTCAGAAACAGAGTGGGAACATGGATCTGTTGCTAACAGCAGCCCTAAATAAATACATTGTTATGGTCCATTTGCAGCATGAGATGCACTTAAAGCCCAGCAAAATCACAGGTGAGCAGGAGGCGCTGGGCCCCTCTCTCCTCTTGCTGGTGGCTGGCTCCTGCTTGTGTCAGAACTTTGGGAGCTGGAGAGCCACAAGTGATCTGCTATGTGACCAAGCCCAGGATCAGAAGAGAAGGCAGCCTCAAGTTACAACTTATTCATTATATAAGGCCTTGTGTTCAAAACCGTTGAGATGGGGAATTTGGGAAGGGCCCAAGTCCCAAACTACGGAAGAAGGGGACAGGAATTTCTTTGGGGAACTTTTACAACTACTATCTTGCCCAAGATCAGCACACCACTTTTGCCTTTTCTTCTTTCTGTTGGTGTTGATCTCTGAAGAATGGTATATTAAAAACTGCTTTGGAAGGAGGGATTTGGGGACCTAGAGGTCCCTTGGACATCAAGCCCCATAGAATCAACTGAGCTGGATTCTTAAGGGCTCACAGAGGCTGAAGTGGCAGATATGGAGCCTGCAGGTCCCCCTACATATATCTTACTGTTATCTTCTTATAGAACACCTAAAAGCTGAGTTGGGGGGAGGTATCTCTGACCCATTTACATGTGCTTGGGAGCCTTCTCCTCCTGCTGGGCTCCCTCATCCAGGCTGGATATACGGGCTTAAGCTCAGCCTTGTCCGCTTTAATATGCCCCAGGAGGTCTGCTCTATTCTGAGGGGGAGCAGTAGAGGGATCTAGGAAAGAAGAGGGATGGGGAAGCTGGGAGGAGTGGAGGGAAGGGAGGATGAGGTCAGGATGTATTACATTAGGGGAAAAATGAATTTAATCAAAAAAGAATGGCTATTTTATAATCTTCATGAATAAAAAACAGTTTTCTATCATGTAAGAACAAACCACTACAAACATTGACTTTCTTACTGCATTTCATGTTATCTTAATAACACGCATCATTATTACTCGGCCTAAAATATTAGTGGTTTTAATTCAGTGACAGACAGTTTTAAATAAATTTTCATGTAGTAAAAAACTGCTTGGTCTTTCACTAGTATCTTAATTTTGTTATCTTGTTTGTAACAACCCTAAGCCAGCACACTCCTAGAAAGCTTTGAACACCTCATTCCCCTTCATTTCAGCCACACAGGCTATGTATGGAGCTCACACGAGGTTCACTTATTTGGGGATAAGTGGGATAAGAGGTCCATAATGGCAGGGAGTCGTAGCAGCAAGTGGCAGGCAGGAGGACAAAAGCTCAGATTTTCAATCACAAGCATGAAGCAGAGAGGAAACTAGGAACCAAATGTTCAAATATCTGAGCCCATGAGGGACATTCTCATTCAAACCATTACAGATACTAAAGTTCCTTTTCAGATAATTAATAGTAATAATAATAATAATAATAATAATAATAATAATAATAATAAAAAATTCTGGCACCTGTCTACTGTAGAAGATCTCCCTTATTGCTTCTCTTTCCCCTCCCAGATGTAAGGGTCTATTAGGTGTTCTTCGGACATACAAAGATTTTTCTGCTTAGGGATTTGGCCCTTGCTTTTCCCTCTTCCTAAATGTAATGACTGATCTTAGTTGTCAATTCGATACACCCGGGAAGAAGGAACCTCAATTAAAAATCTCCTTCCATCATATTGGCCTGTGGGCATGTCTGTGGGGCATTTTCTTGGTTGCTAATTGATGTAGAAGTAGCCCACCGTGGGCTGTATCATCTCTAGGCAGGAGGACCTGGGCTTTATAAAAAAGGTAGCTGAATGAGTGCCTTAGGCAAGCCAACAAGTAGAGCTCCTCTGTGACCTCTACTTTAGTTCCTGCTTCCAGTTTCCTGCCTTGAGCTCCTGCCCTGGCTTCTACTGATGATAGATTATTAAACATAATCTGGAATAAAAATTTTGTCTGTGAGTTTGCTTTTGGTCATGGTGTTATCACAGCAACAGAAAACAAACTAGGCAACAGATTTTCTTCATAAGACCAGCATCTTCTCTTCCTTCATATTTCAATCCAAGGCTTCTTCAGGCAGAACTTCCCCAGGCACTGGATAGAGCATTCCCCACTATTTCTGGCCATTCTCTCCCATTGCATGCTTTATATAACAGATGGGCCAGGCTCACTACCTAGTCTTCCTTGTTTATTAATTTGCTTTAGTGCTGGGGATATAACCCAGGCCTTACCCTTGCTAGGGTATCAAGCTACACCACATCCCTTGTTTCCCTTTTAAACTGATTATCTTACTAAGAGAATGTAAGTTCCCTGAAAGCTTCCCAGTGGTCTTCATGGCAATATAACCTAGTCTCTTGAATAGCCCTGGTTCTAGTTTTCTTTCTATTGCCATGATAAAACACCACGAAAAAAATTGTAAAGGAAAGAATTTATTTGACTTAAATATTTCATTATAGTTGTTCGCTGAGGGAAGCCAGGGCAGGAACTGAAGCAGGAATGCTGCTTATTGGCTTGCTCTCAGGCTCCTGGTCAACTACTTTTCTTGTGCCTCCCAAGGCCATCTGCCTAGAGGTGAGACTACCTACAGTGGTCTGGGACATTCCAAATCAATCATCAATTAATAGAATGGCCCACAGAGATACCCACTGTTATTGCGATACCAGTCACAATAAGACTGTAGACCCTACTCATTCCTTCAGCAGGACATCTAACTTGCTGCCCAGGCCCTCCCCTCAACCTCTCAACCTGCTTCCCCTCCACATTGGCCCTTCACTTTGCCAAATGACCACTTGTGAGCCCAGGAAGCCACCACTGCATCTGCTACCTCTGCCTCCACTCAACTTGGCTTCATTTATTTCAGTGCAGCCCCAAGTGTGTGCCTGTGCCGCCTTGAAACCCCAAGCTACCCAGGACAACCAGGATGAGAGTGGGGACAGTGCAGGACACTGATGCGGTGCGGGGGACCCTGGAGCCTCATACCCAGCCTCCCCTAGGAGGGGAAAAATGCTTCCTCCTTGAGAAAAAAAACAAGTGCCTTTCCCTCAGGAAAGCAACAGACAAGCAAACAAAAAACAAAAACAAGAGCCAGGCCCCTCAATACACAGTCACATAAATACAGAGCTTATTTGAAAAAGTTGTTCATTTGACCTCAGAATTAGAGTTTATTTAGCAGAACCTAAAGTCAGTGTGAGCCCCTCAAAGCACAGGTGGCTGATACGCTTTCCAAAGATTATTCAAATAAGGTGAAAAAATCCACCTGAATTTGAGCCCTTTCCAGCCCCAAAGGCAAAAAAATAAGCATTTCAAGGTGAAAATCTGGAAGTCAAACCCACCAATCCCTGAGCAATCATTGCAGAAACCCACCAATCCCTGAGCTCAAAATGGAACCTATCACTGAGCTCAAAACCCACCAATCCCAGGCCACCTAGGATAATCCCTGCCTCTGAAACCCTATATAAAGGACTGTATTCTGCTCAGCTCTTCACTGTTTCTCTTCAGAAGGGTGGTAGTCACTCCCCTGGATTCTTTTATTCAAATAAATCTCTTTTGTGAGGTTTGCTGCTTGGTGAAACTTTCTCATCAGAATGAAGCGAAGCAAAGAAGTTAGGCAAAGCTGAGCACCCGAGCTCAGCTGGGGATATTCTCCCCTCCGAGCTGCAAAACTTGGACTGGAGAAACTTTTCACTTCAGAACTGTGTGGGGCCTGGGATCCCAACTGCCAGGGTACCTTCCTCTCACTGTTGTGCCATCTCTGAGCTCCTGACTATCAGGGTACCTTCCTCTCAGTCCTGTGTGGTCCCTGGTTTCTCAACTGCAAGGGTACCTTCCTCTCAGAGCTCTGTGGTCCCTGGAGGAGCTCTCAGTCTGTGTTCTACAGAGCCTGCAGCCCTGGGTTCCTGTCTCTGTGGACAGCTCCACCCCCCTCCCACCCTCAACACATGCTCCTCTCTATTTACTGATCAAGGGGCCTGGGATACAGCCTCTGTGCCTCTCAGTAGTCCACAGCCTGGGCTATGTGGACCCCTCCATGTGGAAGGCACTCTGCCTCAGTCCCACCCCCTTGCCAGGCCCAGCCCTCCAGGCCCTGCCTCCTCCAGGTGTCTAGCTGTTAAGCTGCCTCAGCTGGCCATGGGCTGCTTCATAGTGGGCCCTGAAGGTGGCCGTGGCAGCAAGTGGACCAAGGTGAGTACTGGGCTGCTGGCTGCCTGCTCTCTGCCCAAAATGGTACCTTACTGTCATCTGTTGCTGTTGGGGAGCAGATCTGACTTTTCCTAGCAGCCTACCCCCTCCTCCTGCCAGCTGTCTTTTGGGGCTGCTGCTTGACTCCCTCACCACCCTGATGGTGGCCCCTGGGTCCCAAGCCCATCACCCCTTGTGTCCACCATGAGCTCCAAATGACGCCGAGGACCACTGGGGAGCCAGCACATTTCCCCTTTGTGGGAGTCTATCTCTGCAAGGCTGGGGAATTCTGGGACTTTAGCATTCCCATAGGAAAGCTCCTTACTGAGACTACCAGGAACCCCACTCCCAGCCAGATGCAGGGTCCTCCAACCTGGCAGAGCAGCACAGAACCTGCCCCCACCTTACACACATAGCCCTAAGCTGGGCCCCTCAACCCTCTCCAGACTAGGCCAATAAGGGCAAAATATTCTACCAATCACAGGCCACCCTAGGAGGCTCTGTCCCCTCAGGGACACTATGTAAAGAACAGCCTTCTGAGCTCTGCTCAGTAGGGGAAACAACTTCAGCTGCTGCATTCCTCCAAAGTAGAGGCAGCCATGGAGAGAAGAAGCAGCAAGAATAGCTCAGCTCAGCTGGGGATATTTCCCTTAAGAGCTGCAACAGTGGGGAAGTTTCTCCCCTCAGAGCAGAGCAGAGCCAAGATAGAAACTGGAGCCAAGCTGAGCCAAGAGAAATTGTTACAGTGTAACACTCCAGCTCAGCTGGGGAAGCCTTCCCTGCCTCAGAATTGTGAGAGCCTTGTGGTTCCTGGCTTTCCAAATGTCAGGATACCCTTCCCATTGGGGACACCTTCCCCACCTCAGAACTGTGTGGTCGCTGGGCTCCCAACTGCCATGGCACTTTCCCTTAGAGATGTAAACACTTCCATTAGGGACAAGTTCCCCATCTCATAGCTGTGTGGTTCCTGGCTTCCCAAATGTCAGGATGCCTTCCCATTGGGGACACCTTCCCCACCTCAGATTTGTATGGTCCCTGGGCTCCTGATTGTCAGGGCACCTTACTGTCAGAGCTGTGTGGTTCTTGGATTCCTGAATTCGAGGTCACTTTTATATCTCTATCCAAGCTGAATTAAAACACTAACAATACCTGGGCTCCCAACTGCCAGGGTACCATCCTCTTAGAGCTGTATGGTCCCTGGACTCCAGACTATCAGGGTACCTTTCCTTTCAGAGCTGTTAACAATTCTTTTTAGGTCACCTTCCCCATCTCCAAGCTATGTGGTTCCTTGGCTCCTTATTGCCAGGGTACCTTTCCATCTCTGTCCAAGCTGCAGAAACATTAACACAGACCTTACTTGTTGAACAATAGCAGATAGATAGTGGGTAGTTGAGGAATTATCTGTCCAGCATCATACACAAGTGGGAAGTATGTGTGTGTGTGGCGGGGGGGGGGGGGTGAGAGATTATCTGTCCAGCATCATAGAATGGACAGTGCATAAGCCCTCTGGCTGTATGTAATAGAGGTGACGAAGTTGATGCAAACATTTTCAAGATATGATTCTGATTGTCCGTACCCTAACTGTCCACATTAGGGTTTTTGTTCAGCTCGAATCAAGATGGAAAAGTGGCCTGGCATTCAGGAGCCCAGGGCCCACACAGCGCCAAAGGGAGAAAACTCCCTGTAGAGATGATGCAGTCCTGAAAGGAGACTATCCCAACAGGGCTGAGGTGTTCAGCTGTTTCACCTCACCTCTTCTCTTTTCGCTTCTTCAGTTCTTCACATCAGTCCGATGAAAGAATCTCAGCAGGCAGCAAATCCCACTAAAGGCATTTATTTGGAGGGAGGAATCCAGGAGAGTGACTGCTTCCACTCCTAGGAGAAGCCGTGAAAGACTGAGCAAAGCTTGGACCTTTCTATAGGGTTTCTGGGGGAGGGGGCGGAGCTAACCACACGGCCTGTGATTGGTGGGTTTCAAGCTCAGGGATTGGTGGGTTTTTGGGCTTAGAGATTGCTTGGTGATTGGTGGGCTTGAGTCCACATTTTTCACCCTGAACTGTCAGCTTTTCTACCTCTGAAGCTGGAAAGGGTCTGAACTTAGAGGTTGGTGGGTTTTGAATATTCTGGGAGAGGGACCCAGCTAATTGTGGCTTGGACTGTCCTTAGGAACTGTAAAATGAACTCTAATTCTGAGGTAAATGAACAACTTTTGAAATTTACTAATCTTTAGGTACACTTAAAGAACTTATCGAGGGGCAGGGTGCGTATTCCTTTCTGAGGGAAAGGACACAGTTTGTAGGAGGTTGGAGTCCCCCAGGGACAGAAACCCCGATTTCAGGGTTCTAGAGATGGTCTGTCCCATGTCATTGTCCCACGTTTGCCTGGGGATGAGATGACCATCTCTAGTGGCGACCAGCAGAAGTGGTGGCTAGTGTAGGGAGCATCTGAGGTGACTGGGTTCAGTAGATTTTTCACAGGGCAATAGCCAGTGCTGCCGAGCTGTGGGTGCTCTGTGGAGCTTGGCAGTGGGTGCCCCAAGCCGTGGGAGCTCTGTGGAGCTTGGTGGTGGGTACCCCCAGTCATGGGAGCTCTGCAGCCCCACAGCCACCCCACCAGAGGCTAACGGCTGCAGGCATGGGGTGGAGCTGGGGAACTACCTTTTGGAGTGGCTAGGGCCTACAGTCCACACGTCTATTTAATCAATAAATGGTTAGTCAAGTCCCTCTCCAGTGTCTGGCACTGCTCTAGGTGTTGGGACATTATTGAGGAAAAAAAACAACAATCATCTGTCCTCCAGGAGATGCCATTTTAGTGGGTAAGACTGCTTGAGCACTTGCTTATGATCTGACCTAATTTCAGCAAAAAGTTGGTATGTAGATACAGAGGTAGAAGGATTATATTTGGGGTCCTGAGACCAGGAGTGGCTGGTTTACGAAGGAAATCGTGACCATGCTACTGTGGGCAACAAGGGTGAAATTGAACAAGGAGGCAAGCTGACCATGAACTGATGTCACAGAGACTAGAGCCCAGTTCTGTAGTCAGAGTCTTTAGTCTTTGTTCTAAGTGTGATATCAGGACTGTGAAGACTCTGAGTGGGGGAGAGAAGGCAGATATGATCTGATTTACATTTCAGGATGATTACAGAGGCTTCCATGTGAAGATGAAATTCAAGATGAGTGAGCTGGAGTTCGGAACGCATGTCTTCAGAATGACCAGCTTGGAACTGCTTGGACTGGAGTCCCTGAACCAACAGGATAGAGGGATCTGGGTGGAGAACTGCCGTCAATGAAGAACCTGCTTTCTCAGGATGGCATGAAAGAAAGAGTGAATATATTGTGCAAAGGGGAATATATTGCTGGGGACATATTTGCTACATATGTGGACAGGTTTTGTGTGAGATTATAGTTAGACATGGCATGTCCACAATGAAAGATATTGAAGGTACACCTCAGGGTTATTTCTACCAGAACTCAGGTAGTTTCCAATTTTGTTGCTGTAATGGACATGCCATATATCATGAGCACCCCATCTCCTATGAATACTATAGCTTCATGTAACTCTCCTTTCTTTCTGCTTCCTGGTAGCCACAACTCATAAACTTCAATTTAGCCCACGAGGTTTGTTTATTGCTGTTTTCACTATTTATTTTCCCCGAGGTTGCCTGTGAATTTTTAAAAACAAGCTCCCATCACCTGGGGGATAGCTCCTTGGATCTGAACTTATGAAGGGGACCTGGCTTAAATAATAGTTCCTATGACCTACCCTGAGCAAGTCTGGTTTAAATCTGGAATTACCCCCAGGGCTCACATTCAGGGAAACCAGCCCTGTAGCTGAAGAGTTCTGATCTACCTGCCTCTTCCTTGGTCTTCCAACGACATCCTCCAAGTCACTCTGATTAGGGTTGCCATTATTCTTGGTAAGAGAATGGTGACTGTGGGGTTCATAGGGGCTCTAATGCAAGGATGTCCAAATCCAGCTGAGGTTTGCAAGGATTGCCATTTTGGCTTGACATTTCTTCGGCCAATCCTCAATTCCAATAACTAAAATAAACCTTCATATTTTTCGTACCATTAGTTACGTTTTGCCTATGACATCCACTTTGCTCGGGAGCGGAGTCAGGCCAGACAGTGAAACTATTGACAACAAGCCATGCTCCTTTTCCTTAGTCTGGAATGCCCCGAGTCAGAGGACAGTTTCGTTGACCACATAGTTTAGACTTCGCCACCGTTGCTGAGGTCCTTTGAGTGCATTTTGAAAGCAGAAAAACTGATGCTCCTTTGCTCAGCCTAGGCATATGGATTCTTCAGCCAGTGCCGTGGTCTAGATTTGATTCTAGTGTGTTACTTTTCCTGAGCAGACATAAATAAATATCTAATTTACCCTAAACCAGGCACCACTCATAGGCCAAAGAAATGATTCTACCCAAGTCTAGCTTAGTGAATGAGTTTATTGGGGTGACTTATGGGGGTATGTGTAACTCCAGGACATTGACATCAAAAAAAAATCCCACACCAACATGAGAAATAACTCACAAAAGTTGCATTCCTGCTTCTTCCTGCCCAACTCTTAGGCTCTGTCATTGGAAAGCCTCTTATCTCCAGTGATCATTTGCTATTATGCACCTGAAGGAGAGGCTAGTGACTCTCATAAGCTTTCTGAGCCTCCTCCCTCCCTCCAGGAATGAATGTTTCAGCCTGGAAGAAATAGCTACCCAAAGGCTTCCCAAGGGTACTCTAGTGAAAGATCACAGCTAGAGGCTCAAAACAATTGATGTGTCACTTCATACTTTATGGAAGTGGGAAGTTCAATCTATCTGTGTAGGTATATTTATGCTCCGTTGTAAACCCCAAAGGGTAAGCCTCTGAGACAGAGGGAGTCCTTCCTTGACTCCACTAGACCCCTTGGTTTGTGTAAGTGTCATTCCAATCACTGCTTCCACTTTCCCAGGTCTATCTTCCCTCGCTGTCTATGTCCAAACTTCCCTTCTCTTTAGCTTATTTTATTTTTATGTCTATGGGTATTTCGTCTGCATGTATGACCATGTACCGCATGCATTCAGTACCCGAAGAGGCCAGAAGAGGATGTCATATCCCCCTGGAACTGGATTACAGATGGATATGAGCCGCCATGTGGGTGCTAGGAATCTAACTTGGGTCCTCTAGAAGATCAGTAAGTGCTCTTAACCACTCAGCCATCCTATCTTTCCAGCCTGCCAGTTTCCCTTTTCTTAAGAGAATACCAATAAGGTTGGATCCTCTTTATTCAAGTAGAGCTTCATCTTAAGTAATTCTGCACGTTGCAGCCTTAGTTCCAAACAAGGTCACAAGTCTGAGCAACTGGTGATTACCACCCTAATGTATCTTTTGGGGAAACCATTTGACACACAGGATTCGCACCACAATCCCAATGTCTGTGAATAGATTGGTTTCTTTGGGGAACTCTTCTGCAAGTTTGAAATGAGAGCGATACTAGCGATACATTTTAAACCTCAAAATTGAAAGGGCTATATCATTCTGGCTTGTCTGAAAGAGGCTTGCTTTATGCCTTTGACACAACACAATAATAGACATTCCCTTTCCATCTCAAACCTGGTAGTTTTGGGATGCCCTACAAAAAAGCACACATTTGGGGGAAGGGGAGCATTTCCTCCATCATCCAGCATTGTGCTGAAACAAATCCCTTTATGCAATAACCTCACAATTACGGTTCCCAGTGCAATGCCTAACTCGTAGAAGAAGAAAGTGAGTCACTAAGCAGCCTCAGCTTTGCAGCTGGTAAGAGACAGAGCCAGGATTTCCACTGAAGTGCACCTGATTTTTTAGCCAGTGTGGGCTTAATCACTTCATCTGTCTACCTCGTGGATACAGTTACAGCATACATACCTTGCCGATTTATGTTTTTAGGTATTACATGGATATTTCATACACGTATATCATTGTGCTTTGCTCATACTAACCCTCCTTGCCCTCCCTTTTCCATCCTTTCCCTCCCTCTGGTCCTTCCTCCCCACAAACATTTGCACATCTCTTTTCATGTGGGGAAGTATGTGATATGCTTTACCTACAGATATCATCCCAGCAACCTGCATCCCAAGCTGATATTTTTGCAATTGTAACCACTGTTAAGCAATAGTCCTTTTCAACACATTGTCTTGATTTTCCCGAAAAGAAAAGTTATGACTTGCTACATTTATTGATGGAGCAGAATTTATGCTTTTTTATTCTTAGGAAGAGGCTGGCTCTAGGAACACAATGGACCGTGTTCATGGTTCCAGAGAGAGTCATCTTCCTGTCACGGGTACCCATTGATTTCTGGAGGCTGACCTCTAGGGAGACTCAGATCTTGGCAGCATCATTGGTCCAGTCAGGATGCCACTGTGATCCACAAGGAGAAAGATGGTTGTATTTCACACACAGATTCCATTTGCTGAGAATAGCTGCTGCTCTGGAATCACAGAGAACCTGAAAAGGCTTGTCAACCATGTAATGTTTTTGAGATTGTTTTGAGTTACACATATTCTTATCTAATGAAGATTCCCCTCCAGGTAAAAGGGTTGAGGCAGTATATAACCACCTTTCCTGCCTCTGGGAACCTTTGATAAACACTGACAGAGCTTAAGGTGAGTCTGATACAGAAACACAAAAATAATCAATGATGGCCCTTGTTTGATGCACCCAAGATGCATCCAAGAGTTCTGCTCTATACCCTTGGAAAGATATCTTCTTGTGTGAGAGGCTAAAACTCCTTTCCTATCCTTCCTCAAGTACCTACTTTCCTGATGACTTTTTGTTATATACTAGATCCCATCTCTCCATAGTTTAACGTACGTTGAGATAAGACTGTTAGCAGATGATCAGAATAAAAGGGAGTGGAGTCCCTAATTCTATAGAACTTTTAAGACTCTATCCTTATAAGAAGAGATATCAAGCTGGGTGTAATGATGCCTGCCTAAGAACCCAATACTCAGGAGGCTGCTACAGGAGGATCCTGAGTTCAAGGCAAGTCTATATTATAGTACAACTCTGACTCTTAACAAGTGGCACAAAAAAAGAAGAGGTACTGGATCAAGATCTTACTTTTTCTCCCTTTTTTTTTTTTCCCTAACTGGCTCACACTTCCCTCCCCCATTTCTTCCAACCAAGAAGACAACACAGGAGATAGGCTGAAGGAGAACACAGTGAAAAGATGGCTGTCTGCAGTCAAGCAGAGTGTGAATCACTGGCCCTGTGGCTCTTCATCTGTGTTTCCAGTCTTCAAGAAAATGTCTGTCATGTAAGCCTCCAATCCTGTGACATTCTGTTATTTTAGCCTGAGATAAAATACCCTCTGATTCTCCTGTCACTGATCCTGCAGCTAACCTACTTCCTGAATCCTGAGGGTCATTCTCCTGGGAACACCCCGAAGCACAATTGCTGAGTGCATCGTATACTTTGATGCAGGGCTGGAAACATGCTGGATAATGGCAATGGGAAGCTGGTAACCAAATCACAAATTTGATTACAGATAATGCTTTTCCTAGAAGTGAAACTAATTAGCACCCCAAGTCCCATGGGGAATGGCCCACTGTCCACACACTGTGTTTCTTGATCATTTCTCCTCAATGTCTATCTTAAAACTGACACCTAGTTCCCCTCCTTCCTAGGTTGCCCTTGGAAATTCAATCACTTGGACAGAAAATGCTGCCAGTCTTTATTTCGCTGTTTTCATGCAAGGTGTGTGGGATGGGTTGGGATAGGTGGGTTTACCTATGACAGCGGGCAAGCTTCCAAAGATGTATCCCCTCTTTTCTGGTTCCTGGGATAGCACCATTAATTAAGTAGTGGCAGCAGCTGCAGTCAGCTCTTGTTCAGCACACATACACATTTATTTTTCCTTCAGGCTATGTAACATTAAAGCTTCCTGAACTTCTCAGTGGTTAGAATTCCACTTTACTCCACCTTTATTACTCATTTCTTCTGAGCTCTGGTGAGTTTAAGTCATTCCCATGTCTCAGTTGATGCATCTGTGAAATTCACTTTCCGTCAAAGCTGTGTTGATGAGAGAAGTTGTATTCCTGTTATTCTGGGTAAATCCAATTTGATTTAAATACACTTCAGGAAAAAGCCTGTGAAAACAGCCCCCAGAAAGAATCCGTACAAAAGGTGACCCTCCCTCGTGTGACAAATGGGCTGTGTGGTAAGTTCTCCCATCTACAAGTTCATAATTTTGGAGGTCAACCTGTCTTACACAGTTGATCTTCCTCGGTGAGCAAAGTTAACTCAAACCAGAGGCTGGGAGAGGCACAGCTATGTCTGGAGGAAAACATTGTTGCAATTAACATATCTCAGATGACTGCCTTACATGGTAGCCATTTACATTCGGGAAGAGCGCTGCCAAATAAATTGACCCTGGGATTTGGAGACTCACAGACTAGAGAATGGTGTTGGTTTATTTTGTAGTTTTGTCTTAACCACATGGTTGTTGAGGCTGCGTGATTACGAGCCAATAAGTGACTCTTTTAGCATTGAAATTTCCTTCTGAAAAGGAGGAAGACAGCAATACTTACATGGAGGGGGTATGTAAAAAATGCCTGGAGCTGGGAGGAAGGGAGGGAGGAATGGAGGGAGGTTGATGTGTAGTATACAAAAGAAGAAAAATAAATTGTAAAAAAATACTTGACGTGAATGTCTGGATACAGCAGTATTATTCATATTCACTAGATTAAATCATCTCGTTCATATTGTGACCATGGAAGATTCCTTATGCCTCGCTCACAGTCACGTACCAACATCATAGGACTTTGTGATCTTGGGTTGCCAGAAGAAGAGTTGCCTCTGGTTTAAAGATCCTGCAAAGCTGCCAAATGGACTGTGACTATGGAGGGCTGAAATCTCAAAGGTCTGGATGCCGAATAGCTCTTTTTAGCTCTCTTAATAGCTGTTCATGGCCCACCTTTGCGTTTGGCTTAACATCCATTTTTGTGACTATTAGGTAAATTATTTTGGATGTACAAACAAATCCTTAGCTTCTACCAACTCAAAGACTAAGAATTTCTCAATATCATCAAGTAGTATCAGGCGTATAGTAGCTTTCTTGGCTGTGACCTGTCTACCTGGTGTTTGCACCAATGTGTTTTTAAAATACCTTAATTATAACTTCTTTTACTCTATTTTTGTTTTAAAAAATCATGAAACTGTTTCTAGATTCAAACATGGTATTTGGGATAAGTATATTTTCAGGCCATGGTAATTCATATTTAGCTCCAGAATAAACTATCTCTTTATTTTCTTCAAGGTAACAGGTGTGTTTTCATGTCAACAACTTCATAGGGGAGACTGGCTGAGAGAATAGAACTCATGTCAGTGAAGCCAGCCTGGAAAATGGCTTCTTAATGCCATAACAGAAGACATCTGTTACAGGGTCCAACAGGAAGCCTTCTGAGACCAGAGCCCACAGCTGGAAAGGCACAGGTACCAGGAAGCAAATGTTTTCTTACCCAAATCATGAAATCTGACCCTATCACGACCACCTGAAAGTCCATGCAGGAGAACAAGCCATGCATCTTTCCACATTATGTGTGTATTTCAGACATGAGCTCCTTCTCCCTGGTAACTAGCTTTCATGGAAGAGCTTTTACTCCTCATTGCAAATGAAGCAAGAGTCCCAACAGCATAATGAGGATGGATGGAATCCAGTCTCTGCCTTAAGGAGATTCTGGGCTAGTGAAATTGATGAGAGTCACACACCAGAACATAGCCATTACAAGAAAAGCAGTCATGGGGACCTACTACGATGGCCATAATGGAAGGCTACACCGTGATGTCCTAGGATACGGGCTAAACCTTAAAAGCAGGATGGTGACAGAGAAGAGAGCTGTCCAAGCATGATGTGTAATTCTAACAGCTATATTGTAAAGTAAGAGATAGCCTCACCTTCCTCTGAAAGCTGGTGAAAGCAGATACAAAGACCCACAGCAGAACATTAGGTGAGGCTTGAGGAACCCCACAGAAGAGGAAGAAGGATTGTAAGAGCCAGAAGGGTCAAGGACACCAGGAGAATATGCTCATAGAATCAACCAAGCAGGGCTCACAGGGACTCACAGAGACTGGAGTAGCAGTCATGGCCCCTGTATTGGTCCGTGCTAGGTCCTCTACATATATTTTATGATTGTTTAGCTTTGTGTTCTTGTGGAACTCCTAACCATGGAAATGGAGTATCCCTGACTTTTTTTTTTTTTTTTTTTTTGCCTGCTCTTAGGATCCTTTTCTTCCTACTGGGTTGCCTCATCTGGCCTTGATATGAGGCTTTGTGCCTAATCTTATTATATTTTGTTGTACCATGTTTGGTTGATGTCTCTGAGAGAGGCCTGCTCTTTTCTGAAGGGAAACAGAGGAGGAGTGGATCTGAGAGAGGGGAGATGCGAGTGGAAACCTGGGGGAGTGGAGGGGGGAAACTGTGATGGTCAGATATATTGTATGAGAGGAGAATAATTTTTTTAAAAAAGAGAGATAGTTTCACTATTCTATAATGAAATTAATGATTTGGAGGTATTGAATTAGTGTCCAGGGACATGTGCCAACAAGGCCAAATGAATTGTGATTCAAACCAGGTTCATGTGGTTCTGACACCCACATTCATGTATGTGCAGACTCCTCATTAGAGATGGAATGTGGGCCTTTATTATAATCTCTATGATGCTGTAATTGAACTAGATGCAGTAATGGATACGATCCTACATGCTACACGGTTTCTCATCGGATCATCTGCATACACTGGACAAAACAATCATTTTACTCTAGCTACAGAGTATGGGAGAGAATGTGGTTCAGAATCAAGCAAGCTAGGTTCTGGCCCACATATACTACACTCCAACTCTTTGGAAGCCCAGGCAACAACCATTTTCTCCTTGAATACCTTTTACATCTTGTGGGATTTAGAGTATGGCCTCATCACGTTCTCTGAAAAGGCCTGGATAGTCTCTGTGTAAGTTCATAACGTCATTTTGATCAATTGTATCTGAACAGAAGCCTGGGCTTGTTACAGGGAAAAGTTAACGCCTAGTGCCCTGTCCTCGCCACCACGTGTGCAGGAACTGACCATCTCCCTGTTTCGTTTTAAAATAAAATACAACCTGACACATTTCTAGAAACATATCCCCATCGCTAAGTGACCCATGAGTGGGGGTCTCTGCAGCTACCGCAGCTGGCAGAGCAATGATTTGCAGGGAGCAGGAAGGTGGTTTGGTTCAATATGACTCAGTAGCTAGTGTTGGTTCAAACTCCAGAAATCTGACACCGATTTATTTTAGGCATATTTAAGCACAACACAATTTGGTGAAAATTTTCCTGGTGATAATTAACTCAATCCTGTCTGCACATTTAAGACATGGCTACATCAAAGCTCTCTTAAAGTACGGATGACACTTTTTATATAGATAGGTTCTATAGATTGACAAGCTCACGGTTACGGTCTGGAAGAGGATCCAATGTCCTCTCAGCCACAAAGATAGCACCAAGGTCGTAAGGCTATTAACCACTTCTGCTCCCAGCCCTCTGAGTGGATAACAGATTATGCATCCCCCCCGCCTTTGAAGAGACAACCCTGTGTGTTTAATGTTAATAGTTCCCCTAATGTTCATCTGTGAGCACAAGAACATCTGTGTCTCCCACACATGACTGTAACGAATAATACGAATGCAAATTGCACATAGGCTAGGGGTGTGGCTCAGTGGTCACATGTATACCCTGAATTTGATCCCAGCACCTTAAAAACAAAAACCAAGAAAAACTGCCAGCAGAACTTAGCCTCTTCTTCATTGACTCCTTTGCTGAGATGATCCAAAGAATCTGTCATTGAACCTACTTTTCTTGGCAGATGTTGAATGGCTTATGCAGGGATGGTCCAAGGAGTCATTTGGCTTCTGAAAGCCAAAATGAAGACATGAACATGGGGAACGAAAATTCAAGAAACCAAACAAGATGTTGCAACTCCTGACCTAGACCTGTTCCATTACTATGGAGTCCACAAAGAGGCATGAAGCAGCCTTCAAAATTACCTGAATTTGATATGATAATATTTATTCACTCTTCTCCCATGATCTTGTGTCATACTCAGTTGCCTCCCTATCAGACTGGCTTGACCCTATAAAAATGAATTTCCTTGAAGTCAGATGTAGAGGCGCCATCTCTCTGTGGGCAATATTTCTGGGATGTGCCTGCAAGGAGACAGAAATTCCCCTTGGAATACTAAGCCGGAAAGGAGGAGGAGACAAAGCAGGGATGTGTGGTTGAGAAAGGCTGCAACATGGGGCAGCTAGTACTCCATCTGAGGGTTGACTGTCCATGGAGCCTTGGGAAAGACACTTCAAAATGTCAATCCAGAAGATCTGATGCCAGAGCATTTATCTACTGATTTCTGTTCTCCAGCACCCAGAAATGGCCACATGACTTTTGATTCCTCTCGACTTACTAGGTTGTGTGTGTGAAACTAAAGCCCCGGATTTAGGATGCAAACATCACTCTGGCACCATAGACATTCCAAGGGAGGAACCCGGAAGCATGCAGCGGCGGGTAAGAAGAAGTTGCTTCCCGTCGCGGTGGTCTTAGGCTGATGTGGAACCAGTCGCCCCAGCAGCACGAGGAAAATTAAGGCTCCTACGAACAAGTTGTAAAACGGTACACACTTTGCGTCTGACACAGCCCACCTGCCGGATTATTCGTCCTCCCTGTAGCCCACGTTAGCCCCTGTTCATCATGTTGTCATACTGAGGCCGGTGTCTGTCTGCAGTCTGTACATGCCGAATGCTACAGTTGCCGAAGGAAAGCTCAATCTCAAGTGCTACAGCAAGTCTGGAGCCTTAAATGAACCTGCCAGTTTCTCCACCATTTCCCTACTCTCAACCAGCTCCTTTGCTACAGAAGGCTGTCCACTTCACAGAGTGACTTGTGCAGGACAGACTCACCAGTGCAGGACCAGGCTGCTTTGCTAGGATGCGGTTAATGGACTTGGACTTTTCATTACAGATACCAGTAAGGAAGCATGAAATGAGACATCAGAGAATTCTGTGGACTCCAGAGATTATGCCCCTGGTTCCTTTGAATAGTTTCCTTTGCCCATTGACCTATGTGCCTGAGAAGTCCAAACCAGTTTCTGTCTTCCTTCAGGTTTGCCCAAAGGCTGAAATTGAAAAGCTTTGCTTTCAGGAAGTTTGCTGGGAATAGCATTCAGGAAGAGCCCTCATGGAGGACAGAGATAGGTAGGGTTTGACCTATTTTCTTGTCTCAGGATGTTGACCTTATTAACAATGTCAGATATTGGTTCCATCTCATGGAGCAGGTCTTAAATCTGGTCCAAAGGCAGTAAGTTACCCCACAATATTCATGCCATTATAACACCAATAGACATATCTTTCCAGCAAGTCATTATTGTAGCTTACAGATTCATAGTTTGGTGAAATCAGTGATTACTTTTCTCTTCCAGTAGACTGTAGCTTCTAACACTGTGAATGCTAACCAGTAAGAGTAAAGTTGAGGTCTATGTTCTATGTGGTATCTTCAGCAATAGGATCTTGCCATCAAATTATGTAGGGTAACCAACAGCATTGGCAATAGCCTGAAATATTTGAGAGGGTCTATGGGTTCGCTGTGGCCAACAACTCAAAATAATATAACCCATTCCTGCTACTGGGGATTTTATGATGTCTAGTTTGTGCCCTCCCCACCCCCAGTGTATGGCAGTTCTATTAAACTCCTTGTATATATGTATATATTTTAGGAAGTTTCTAAAGAATTAGATTCCCATATGTATTTTCAGAAGCCTTTTGTGCTGGTTATCTCTACTCTACCCTGCTCTCCCACCTTATTTATGCGTCCTGTTTAATCCTTGCCTTGATCAAGTGTTAGATGTGGGACATCTCCTGGGAAGAGGAATTGCTTGAATGTAACAGCTCCATTTAGCTGAGAGCGGTACCTGAGGATGATGCTTCTGAGCCATCAGCAGCTCTTGGGAATCCTTCTCTTGGCTCTGAAGGGGCATCCAACAGCATCCATACAGTAAGTCAGAATTTCATGTTCAGGGCAGCCCTTCTATTTCCTGTTTAAAGCATTCCTCTGGTGAAATAACCTTCAGTTCAACAGAACTTAAGTTTGGAGGAAGAGATAGGTTCTACAAATGGGCAGAAGAGTTGGGTGAAAGCCCAAAATGCTATGTTCATTAAATAGCTCCTAGACCTGTATATTCCAGATGGTGTAGACAAAACAAACAAGCTTTGCATCATATGATGTTTAAATCATATACCACAATGCTTCTGGGATCCAAACAAGACATACCAAATGCTTTATTGAGCCCTTTCTTACCAGTAGGGTGTGACATATATGAACCTGCACTCAACTCTGTAGGGCTTCCAGTGCTAGGGGACCACAGCCTGGAAATCCATTAGCTTTATTTTCTGCTGTGACATACATGGGTTCTGCAAGAGCAGCTGCAGTGTTTGGTGCTTCCTGCTTATCAAGTGCAGCTGCCATGGAATATTTATTATAGCAAAGCAGCATAGTGTTCAGAAGATTATTCAAAAGATCTAAGTCTCTGCAAACTAGATGATGAGAGTTAAAAACTCTGAGGCAAGGTAATAAGAGTGTATTGTTGATCTTCTTATGTAAAAGAGAACTAAGTGCCTTGACCTTGTTTAGTGAGGATTGTTGATAAAAACGTTACAGACTGCTGGGTATGACAAGTACGAAGGACTATGGGAATCATTCAACTAAAAGTTTCACTTCTGCCTCAAGAGGACAGCTGTGACATTGTATCCGTTTTTTTTTTTTCAGTCCTAAGTGTGTGTATAAAACCTGAGTCCATTTAGTCTTGCTCCAAGCACAAGTGTTGAGGGATGGCCACTTGAAACTGGATTTTAAGGTACCATCCTAGCAGTATAACAAAAGCATCTCCTGGTACCCTATGTCAAGTTGAACCTAGGTCACAAACAAGCACTCCATGCAGATAAACTCTTCTTCCCAGTTTTATGTTCCACCCACCTCTGTCTTTTTTTTGAGATTATAATATAATTACATCACCGCCCTTCGCTCTCTTCCCTCCCAACTGTACAATATACTGAAAGCATGAACAGTAACCTTCCCCAGGGAAAGGCACACCACTGGCTTACTCTCTACTGTTTCTGGTACTCACAGTCTCCCGTTTTTTGCCATTAGGTGCCACTAGGAAATTCTGCTACGTTGCTGTGTGACTACTTTCATTTTGAAACAGGGTATACACTTATTTGTTTTATATTGAAGCATGACAATATTTATCATCCGGAGGCCATGGGGATGGGGTGGCAGGTAAATGTATATTGTAAGACATTTGCCATAGGCTAGACCATTTCAGAACAACCAACTTTGGAAAAACTGCCCTTCAATGACAATTGAAAAGGTTTAGGGTACAGCAAGTAGTCTGAGAAATCTGGAAGGCTCATATTGTGAGACATTCCATTTAAGTATCTTTAGCCTAGTCTGTAGGCATCTACTCTTTTCTTTTAAGGACCTGTATTTGGCATAAAAAATTCTTTCCTGGGTATATATCTAAGTCTTTTTGGCAGGACAGTCACTGTTCCAATTATAACCTGTACATGAATTTCAGGGAAGTCTACTCTGGCAGTTGTCATTGGATAGGTTTTTTCAGAAGTAGGGTCTGAGGTACTAATTTTGGAGCAACACTTGTGAACAAAATAGAAAGCAGCAAAGGTCGACAGAAGTGAAATTGTGATGCATGCCTAACATGACCTCAGCTAATATAGCAAGTAAATCTGTTTCACCCAACAGAGTTTATAGCCAGCAGTCTGAAATATCCAGGTCTTTATACTTTTGACCCAACTCAGCCTCCTTTCATGAGCACCGGGTAAAGTGAATGTTTGTTTTGCTGCCTTTGCTTCCACGGCTGGAGCAAAGCACATGAAGTCTGATAGCTGAGGACCACCTGCAGTCTACACTTACTAAATTCGTCTCTAGGTTTCTTTGAGGAAACCTAAGATAAAGGCAGAGTTCCCTAATTCCATAGCTTCCATAGCCCATAGCCCACCTCTGGTTGATAACTGGCTGTCTGGGACATGGTATTCACTTTCCCCCAAGGTGTTTGAAGCAGCTGTAAAGGTCAAGTACCTTCGTGCTGTTCAGCTGCTCAGGTGGTAAACAAAGCACGGCTCCGTCACCCGATTCACCTCCAAATGAACGTGTTAGTGCTTTTGATGGCATGACAACCTCAATAGCAGTTAACTCCTTGTGGATCATCGTCAAAAGCCTAGCTTAAAGCTCTGTTTTCTTCCTTCAAATGAATGCTGAGACAAAGATTTATATCAGTATTTGAAATAGTGTTCCAGCAATCAGGGATACGAGCAACTCAGGAAACATGAAAAACGTTAAAAAATCAAAATGCTTTTCTTAAAAGCATGTTCTTGATGATCTACGATATGAGACAACGATGCCTATTTTGTGAAATACGTCCTAGAATTTTTTCACCTGCAAGATGAAAGAAGGAACTGTTTATCCATCTTTTGACTTCTGCCTGCCATTGACAGTGAGTGGCCTCATCGATCCCATCATCCCCTTGTATACTTGTATACTTGTATACTTGTATACTTGTATACTTGTATACTTCAGAGAAACAAGCATATCCTAACTAGTGTTACCACAGAAGCTTCTGCAGCTGTAATTAAAAGACATTGAGCATATTCCCAAGGCAAGTGGAGAAGCTCAAACCCTACCTGGATAAAAGGGATCAAATCCTTTTCGTGTAAGGTAAAGCAAGACGGTGTGAAATATGTACAGAAGGCATTCCACATGCTGGCAAAGTAGAACTTCTTTTAAAAAATCAATGTAAAACGAACCATTTTCATTTGTTTTTGTTGTGTACTTGGTTACAACAATGATGAAGCTTACTCTCCAAGCAAGTATTCTAAGCAGAGAGAAAGGATATTATTTCTTCTTCAGGTCCGTGGGGTTTGGGGTGGAGCATTGGCTCATTCTGTGATCTCCTTCCACTATAGAGCAAAACTTCGGGGGGGGGGGGGGGGAGGAGCAAGCTTGAGCAAGCGGACTGTGAATATGGAAACAGCAGGTGCTTTGAGAGCCTGCAGCAAGGAGGTATTAGCAATTTCTGGCACACAGAACAATGTCTAGAACAGAGCTCAGTCTCAGTGACCCTGTAGATGAAGGGCTTCCTGAGGAGATGGGATGGAAGGAGGAAGCAGAAACTCTGGTGGGTAGTAGGGATGGGGAATTAAGTTGAAACAAATCTGGTAACAAACCAGATTTTGACGGAGGGAGATGTTAGCACTTGGGTGTCAGGAGAAGTCTCTGGCCAACTCAATCCAGAAGAAGCTATAAGAAGGGCTGGCTTTTATAAATAGGGAGCCAGGCACCAGGCAGTAAATAGGAGTGGTGTTTGGCGGTGGATTGGTGTGATTTGGGGGATGTAGGGTGACTAAGAGGCTGGATAATGACACAGTTGTACCGAAATGCTTTCTAATGAACTCCAAGTACCACATACAAAGGCACAAAGCCTTCCTTCAGCTGCACCCAGGATATTTATAATCCCAGCACACTTCCTTCTATGTCTGTCTATCCTATCCCAGATTCTAATGGACTTGGTACCCAAGTCCTTAAAAAAGGAATATCTTCAGTGTGACCTATACTTTTCTTAAGAAGGTATTTATTCTTCCTTTGATTTCTCCCTGTTCCTGGCTTTGAAATTGAGCTGCTCCTGGCTCTAGTAAAACCCAGATAAAAGCACACTTTGATATTCAGCAGAAGGAGGAAAAGGCCCTGTCTATTTATTTGTTTACTTTTTCATAGGAGGGGCATGCTTGCTTTATCTTGCTGTGAAATCAATGACAATTTACAGCAAGCCAAAGCCTCCTGGATGGTAATGGTCTCCTAGAGGTGCCAATGATGAGCTGTTGCATTTTGCTTAAAGGGAAACTGTAAATCATCTGAGCAAGGCTGAGCCAGCCACAACCAGGGAAGAATGCTAATGTCCCTAGCTTCCTGTGGGCTAGTGGAAGTCAGCGCCTCACCAGGGGGCCCGAGCTGGAGAGGAGGCTGTCACCAGACATCAGGCAGCCTCTTCTTGGGACTACCCACATTTGCTCTTTTTTGATCTCTGGTTTCCTGGGATCAAATTTCTCCTGACAACCAAGGAATATTCCTATGTGTTTTGATGGAAACAAAGGCACAGAAGATCCTAGAACTTTGGGAAGTTCGGGTACCAGGCAGAGAGATAGGGTATGCAGACTTGGTGTTCTCGTGAATGACTGCATTTTCCTTCCTTGTACCTGCACCCTGTCCTTCCAGCCACATCTTTCCATTTTCTTCTTCATCTCTAAACATCTCATCCTCTTCTTTCCTTCTATTTATAAGCAGGATATTATAGAAAAAGAAGGCACACACATGCCTTTTTAGACAACTGAAACATTTACTCTTTTTTTTTCTATTGCTACTTCTTATGTTCATAGAAAATAATTCATTGCAAGCTCATATTTTGAGAATCATGCTAAGGACTATCCTGGGGTCCTGGAAATCCTATTCCAAAATCTCAGGGTCCTTTTTCCAGAAAGAAGAGAGCGATAGAAGTTACCTCATCATCTGGATGGCTGTGAGAGCTCTGGCCAGAGCCCAAATGTGCTATGCTGAGGTCATGCCTGATTCCTTCAGAAGGCAAAAGGAGAAGCAGAGCTTGCAGCTGCAGTTTGGATGCTACAGGCAGGAAAACTGCAGCTGCTTGTGTAGTCAGGGTCACCAGGCTCAGGGACAAGCATCCTTGTGCGACATGGATGATGTTCTAAGTTGTTCATGCTGCACATCCATTTGCAAGTGAAGACAGCACAATAAAGAGCATAGAGCAATAGCCCTGTTTGAATCCTAGGGTCTATATTCTAGGGGTCTACATTCAATGGCTTGTGTGGTCTGGATGGAATGTAGACACACCTTTAATCCCAGTAAACATCTTTAACCCCAGTGTTTTGAAGGCAGTGGTGGTCCACACCTTTAATCCCTAAGAAAAATAGTGTAGAAGCAGACACAGGAAGCAGAATTCAGAAGGAGTCAGTGTCACACAGGAAGTGACATCGGAGATGAGTCAGAGTGAAGGACAGGCAAAATGACTAATCCGAAGACGAGTTAGCAGAGTGAGTCAGAGTGAGGACACGCCCCCACTCTCACAATATATAAGGTAAACTTTCACCTCAAAGAGAGAGTTACACAGTTACAGAAGAGTCAGTTACAGAGGTAGTGTGAAGCAGTCAGTTTCAGTAGGCAGCATAGGGCAATGAGAGCTCACTGAGGCACAGAAGCAGTCTGGGGAGTCTTGAGTTCAGTGGGAGCTAGTCGGAGCAGTGGAGGCTTAAACATTCTAGATTGTATGGAAACAGAAATACCCCAGGGCTCTAGTAATAAGGACCTAAGGATCGGTGATTTAATTAGTCCAAAGGATAAAAAGCCTTTGCCCCAATCAACATCTACATCTGGCATCTACATCTACAAAGGAGGACTAGGCTACTTGCCCAACCTATCCAATGATGGAAAACCAGGTGTTAGCAGTACTTCATATTCTTGCTCCCACTTGAAGCTCTTCAGAGAGAGTTTGTGCATGGTAGTTGTAGTTGGGGTAGCTACATAATATGATGTAGCCTCTCCCTGTAAATTCTCCAAGAAGCACGTAAGGTTCTAGATTGCAAAGAGTTTCTGAGTCAGGTCAGCCACCACCTATCTCTTCTCTCAGCCTCTAGCATGTGAGGTTGAGCCCGCGAGCCTCTTCTATGTTGTATGCTCATGAAAAGGAAAGGCTTCTAGGCTACTTACAAGGCCTTCTGAATTGGACTTCCTGTGAAACAGGACAGAGGGAACATGAGAGTGATTTGTGTGGATGCTCAAGTTCAGACAACATTGCCTCAGATAGAAACTCTGACAAAGGAACCACAGCTCTGCATTGTCTGCTATTGTTTTCAGGGGCTTGGCACAGAGCCTGGTACATACAAGATAACTCACAAATGTTTGAGGAGTGACAAATGTGTGGGTGCTGATTCCCCAAGATGCTCTGATGTAAGCTTTGCTCTCTGCATTATTTCCCACTTGCCTCTCCCCATGTATGGGTATGGCAGGTTCTTTCTTTGTTGTCTTGAAAAAGAATGGAAGATAGAACATAGACCAGTTGGCAAGGTCTCACTAGTCCTGCCTTTTATTTTTTTAAGTCCTCAAGAAGATGAGTATAATATCTGCAGAGACATTTCAGAGGGGATGGTAATGAGAAAAGCAGAGACAGAGAAGGATTTTTACAAGATGAGAATGAGGCTTTTGATATACAGAAGTGAGGAGAAATTTGTAGCTTTCAGAATCTTTAAGGGTTTTGTGGCAGGGTCCAATCTTAAGCAGTTGTGAACCTGGGGTGTCTACTTCCATAGTGTTAGTTACTTTTGCATTATTATGATAAATATTTGAAAGAAACAAGTCATGGGATGATTCTTGCTCACAGAGTGATTCAGATGGATTTTAATCATGGCAGAAAAGATGTATTAGTTACTTTTCTATTGCTGTGATAAAGCACCATGACCAAGGCCACATAGAGAAGGAACACATATATTGGACTCATGGCTCCAAAGAGGTAAGAGTCCATCATCCTCATGGGGAGAGCATGGCAGCAGATACGCAGGCATGGTGATTGAGCAGTTGCTGAGAGCTTACATCTTGATCCACAAACAGGAAGCAGAGAGAACACAAGTTAGATGATGAGAGTCTTCTAAAACCGTAAAGTCTACCCCAGAGGCCATCCTTCCTTCAGCAAGGTCATGCCCCCAATCACCCCACCCAAATAGCCATCAACCAGGTATTGAGTATTTAAATGTTTCAGATTTATGGAGGACATCACATTCATATCACCACAGAAGGCATGGCAAGGTTCAGGATAGGGAGAGGATGTGGATGATTCCTGCCTGGTAGGGATGTTGGAAGAATTAAACAGCACATGTACAAAGCTCCTCCTCACGTGTTAATGGACCAGGAAGCAGTGACCACAGCTGGAACCATGAAGAGGTACCACCTTCAAAGGCCTGCCCCTCCTGAGCTATTTCTTCCAACCAGGACCCACCTCCTGAAGATCCTACACCCTTCGGAATGGAGTCACTGAGTGTTTGAAGTTCAAATCTATGAGGGCCATTGCAGACACAAATCAGAAACGCTGTGCCATGTAGGTGGCAATGGGGTACATTTCAAGAAGATAGGCAGCTCTTGGGGAATAACGGAATTGAGAAATTCTCCATCAGAATTGAAATGATGGCAGCTTCAAAGGGGAGTGACATTTCCTGCCCACCTGGCTTTTAAAAAATTAATAAATTTGCTTTTTTTTTTTTTTGGTATGTGGGCAAAATCATAACACCATGCAAACAATTGTATATTGTAGTGGTTCTACAAGTTGATATTTGCAAAAACTAAAACCACAAAAGCTATTCAAAAGGCACAGAAAGCAAATGAATGAGGGGATTTAAGAATACACATTTCTCTTCAACTCTAGCAGTAAAAACATGGCTGACCCTCAGTGTGCCTCTCCCACCATCTTACACAGGGCACTGAGGGTCTGGCCCTGAGGAATGGATCATCAAGAAGTCCTCACATTGTTTCACCCTCTTAGCTCATTGGATATGGTGTTCTCTGTCTCCCAATGTTCAAGAGAATGTTCTTCACCAAGTCTTTACAGAAGGCAGCTGTCCAACGATTTCACTCAGGTTCCCAGAGGACGCTGTGTCTGCCCTCAGCAAGGTCTGGCTCATCTACTTTATTTCTGGGATTATGATTGAGTCTGGGCTCATTTTGATTCCTATTGAGTAGCATGCAGTTGGTTAAACCTAACTTATTATTTGTCCCTCAAAGCAACAATTTTTATCCTCTAATATCTCTGATGCCAAGGCTTGACTTTTGTCACAAAGAGTCAGGAAGTACCACGTACCTAGGCAAGAAAGCAAACTCTACCACTAATCTCGATGGCAGATGGAGTGGGAGCTCCCTGCAGGGGAAAGGGGTAAGAGTGCATCAGCTCCAGAAGCTTGTCTGAGTGCTTTAGGTTTGAGTCCCTGGGTGTGAGTGTGAGACACGGTTGTGAGCACAAGGGTTTCTCTGGGCAATAGAACTAGAGGGAAACGAGGAGGATGAGCCATCATCACAGGGCATGTACACGAGCAGATTACCTGCATCATGGACAACAGGGTTTCATCCAGTCCAGGACCTCTAGGAGGTGGTGAGCAAGTTCCCTTAGAATTGTCCTGACTGAAGTTTGAAAGGCTGGGTGATGCCCTCCCATTTGCACCTAACCTTTGTCTTTGCCTGATGCAAACAAGCAAGTACATGGCCTTAATGCCCTTGTGCTCAGTCTGACCATCTTGAGGCAAGCAGGTGCACGACATCTTCCTTAGGGACAGCGCACACAGACAGAACGTGAGCAGGGAGCCTGAGGCTGACTCACCAGGGCTGGCCTCTAACAAGATCCCGTAACGACAGCTGCCTTGTGGCTTTCCCCATAAGCCACGGTCGATCATTCTTTGGGATTGCTTGAGGAACTGGCCATTTTTACAATTAGTGCCCTCATCCTGCTGGCTGGCAGACCACATCTGGCTCTTCACTTTTATGGAGGCTCGTCAGAGGCCATTACCGAATGCGCTGCCTAGGGGAGTTCAACCTCCATTTGGTTTCGAGAAGCCTCTGCAAGGCATTTTGTCTGAGGAATTAATTAACTTCCTGTAGGAGGATACATGTTTACTGACAGAAGATGGAGACAATTTCAAACCGTGTTATGGATACGTAGTTTTACTTGAGACCCAGGACAGCAATCGGCTCTCCAGAGACATAACCAGGCCTGGTGTAAGAACCCTTACATGTACAAGCAGGGTGGCCTGCTTACCTTTGGGGATCATCTTTGGAGAACTTCGATGTGTCTACTCCTCCTTGGTTACCCTCTTAGTGTGTCACACATCCACATTTATAGAGATGTATGTATACACACACAGATATTCATGCATAATTTTTTTGCCTGACATACAAAATTTTCAGTTAAACTTATTTATTTTCTCTCTTATTAACATTTTCATCTTAAGGAAGATGATTCTTACTCTTGCTTACAAATGGCCTCTGGGACATTTACCTTATACCTGCCACAGTTCACTCAAGCAAGATCACCTCTGATTTCACTTCTTCCTATTCCAGAGTAAGCTGGGAAGTTTCAGAAGATGGAGGGAAGACACACACCCCCATAGCCACACACTAAGAGAGACAGAGACAGAGAGGTAAAGAAACAACAGAGACAGAGAAAGACAGAGAGAGAGACAGAGAGAAAGAGACCTCACAGAAAAATGAATCATATCCATGTTTGAAGCCACATTTGATCTGAGGGCTTATTTCGAATTTTGTAAAGGCTGCTTCAGGCATGTTCAAGTACATACCATGTGCTTTCACATTACGGAGTTGGATGTATGTGACAGATGGTATGTCTTGAAGAGACTAACATGTGCTTACTGCTTGGCTCTTTACTAAATTGCCTATCTGGTTTTAAAAGAAGCAGAATCCACAGCATGAGGTAATTTGTTTTGAATTATTTTTTAAATCCCCCCTCCCCTGTGTGTGTGTGTGTGTGTATGTGTGTGTGTGTGTGTGTGTGTGTGTGTTTGCTTGTGTGGAATTCAGAGAGTAATTTGTGAGACTTCATTCTCTTCTTCCGCTGTACACTAGGGGTCAAACTCAGTCTTGGAAGCAAGCTTCTTTACCACAGGATTATCTTATTTGCCTACTATTAGGTAATTCCTGACACAGAGAAAACAGAAAAGATTTCCTTTGGAGAGAAAGGCTAGCCAATGGGGGGTTGGGGGGTGGGGGAGTAGATAGGGGTTGGGGGTGGGTGTGAAGATCAGAGAGGGGTCTCCAGGGCACAGAGTGTATTATTTTCAGTTCTTATGGGGAATTCAATGCATGAGGCCACCTTTGACTTCCTTGCTACCTGCCTTTGCTTACTTCCCAGCATTAGAAGATAGCTCTCCAGACACTCTGCAGAGGTGGAGAAATTGCTCTTCATCTCCCAAGAGAAGAAAGATGACCTGGTGGAGTCTGAGCAATTAAAACGGAGCTGTCTGGGATAGGAAAATGTGCAGTCTGAAGAAGCCCTCCAGATACACTTTCACCACAACCTGACTATTTCATGTCTACCACAACTACCAAGACTTCTTAGAAGGCGTAGTGTCACCATTAGCCGTCAGGGAATCCCAGGGTGAATTTATGAGCACCGCGTAAGCATTCACAAGAGTGGGAAAGAGACTGCACAGTTGTCTGGGAATGAACAGGGTGGATGCACTCAGTGCGGAGTATTCACCTGAAGTTCTAGCTGAAATGCAAATTCCAGAACTAGCCATGGTGACATGTGCCTTTAACCTCAGCACTCCAGAGTCAGAGACAGAAGGATGTCTGTATGTTCAAGGCCAGCCTGATCTAGTCAGTTCCAGACTGGATAGGACGCCATAGGAAGACACTGTCTCAAAAAAAAAAAAAAAAAAATCTAAATCACCTGGTTAGGGTGAGGTGTGAGATCTCTAATAAATGAAACTACAAGTGATAGCCATGGGTGTGTCATTTTTTCCTGAGCAGCTGTCTTTCTCTAAACCCTTGCAAAAGATCTCTGTTAAAATAGCTTTCGTAAACCCCATCTCTGCTCCATACTGGCTAGTTCTGAGATTCTTTTCTTTGTAGAAGTTACGAATCCTCTTTGAGTTGAGATCCCTAAAAGATTTGAACAATTCTTAAGGCTGATGAAGAGGACAGAAGGGAGCTGTGCCTCCTGCCTCTGTCCCCCTAACCTCTGACAGGTGGATAATGACACAGAAAACACCAAGTCAAAAACACACACACACAAAGAAATCAATCTATATGTCCCTGGGATTCTACCATAGTTTCCGATAGCAGCACCTGCTGTTGACTATGCTGTGTAAAGTTAGCTTTATCCCTAAGGAAGATATCTCTCAAATATACATTTGCACTTAAGTCCTTGCCTGAGGGTCTGTTTGCAGAAGCTCTTACCATAGGGTAGTGGTGCATTCATGAGGAGGGGACAGAGCACACATAGCTTGTTGGAGTATAGAAGGCAGAGGGAAGCATTAGAATGTTTTTCAAATCAGTACCCGTAGTCACCACCCAAACTGTGACCGAGAACGGATATTAAAGATTGGGTCTGTAATTGATCCAATTAGACCCAGTTGATCCAGATGAATATTGGGTTGGTTTTAATGGAAAATGTCACTGCTGGGCTCAGGTGTTTGAACAGTTGGTCCCTAGCTGGCTGCACTGCTTGGGGAGAAGGCACAGTCTTGCCTGAGGATGTATGTCACTGGTGGGATGGTTTTTGAGAGTTTATAGCCTAGCCACATGTCTAGTTTGCTTTCTCTGCTTCATAGTTGTGGTAGGAGATGTGATCTCTAAGCTTCCTGCTTAAGCTGCCGCCAGATGCCAGCTGGCTAATTCGAACCAAGCCGGAAACCAGGTGTAAGGATTAAAAAAGAAGACAAAAGACGTGTGAAAGTTGAGAGGGCCTGAAGCCACTCTGAAAACTTTCCAGCACACTTAAATAATAGTCACCAGTATACTTCCTTATGGTTAATAGTAAATCCTTGTTGGGAATATACAGAACTTAGATAAAATCAAAACATAGGAGCAAGGAACCAGGATTATGAAACAAACACTTCCTCCAATACAAAGAAATACAGGGGTCATTAAACATATCTAACTAGCACAAAGGCAAGAAGTCTTATTTACAGAAAAACATCTCATGTCCTTGTAACTCAGTAACTTAATCTATGCAAGCAAGCTCCTTAGAAACTGTAAGGTCATTGCCAATATGTCTTCTAAAAACAACATGGCTGCGGTGTAGCCAACCACTCCCCACAAGCTGCTTGCCACCATGCCTACCCCATCATTATGAACTGTTCCACTGGAGCCATATGCTGAAACAAACTCTCCAGCAATGGTATTTTTATCAGAGCAACAGAAAATTAACAGGTATTACAGATACAAAAGTAAAACACAGAGTTTCAGAGACAGAAAAGATACCTTTAAATGTATTCAAACCCTGGTACTGGTCCACCCTTCCCCATTGCTCAGTGGACTGCCTACCCTTTTCTTTCTAGAGAACCTGTTCCAACCACATGGTAGATGTACAAAGTCAGCTTGGGGTAGGGTGTCTGACTGAAGAGGAACTGTGGGAGAGAACTTAGATTTTGTTGCACAGCCTAGTGAAGAAAGAAACATGATGGTGTCAATCAGGCAGGCTTAGGGAGGAAAACCAGCCTTGGCACTCTAAACAGAACATGGAGTCTTAGAGCGAAGACACGTGGCTCACCTCACGGACTACGTTGGCACCGACGATTACCGGCTAGGCCTGGTTGCTGCAGTTACTGACCACTGATAAAGGGAGATTTTGTACTTGAAGATACTTTACAGGCTCAATCAAAAGCCTCCCTAAATGAGTCCAGAGGGCAGCATCTGTGCAGGAAGCCCGTGTTCTCTCTGGCTATCCTATGGATCTGGGAGTTCTGGGAGAGTGGCCCCGTTCAGTTCAAATTATCTTTCGTTAACTATAGCCGTCAGTTCCTGGGAAGAAGGCTGATAGGAAGCTGTGTCAGGGATCTGGAAGAGGCTAGAGTGACTGACTGAAAACAACCGAAGCATAGATTTGTTACAGTCATGTCATCGGAGGAACGAACCTTACGGCTTTGATTGGAGAAAATGTATTTTCCAGTTTGATTGAGCTCGATTTTCTAGGATTGTAGCTACCCGCTCTGTTTCAATGTGGTGTGTTATTGCCTCACGCACAGAGACCAGTGGACAAGCCCACAGGTGGACATTTTTCGTTTATTACTGGTCGTACAGCTTCACTATAAAGGAGCATGTCATTCCCCGAGAATGACACCGTGGTAGACTCCTTTCCTTGTACAGCCTGCCTACTCCACTCACAAAGTATATGAGCGAGCTTGTGGATAGAAAGCGTTAAGTTCACTCAAATTTTCTGAGAAGTATGCTTTTTTGCAGGGACAGGTGCTAAGAGCTAATTGGCACTGGCAAGAACAGAAAGTTGGGGTTTTTAAAGTAATTGATTCATTTCACTAGGAACGGAAGCTTGGCCCCTGCAGCCCCTTTTTGTTTCTTAGGAAGGGGTTGGGCAAGATCTGCAAACTCTCCATGGTGTCTCTTGAACCAGATATCTGGTACCCATGTCTACATCTTCTTGGTCCCTTCCAATTAGAGCCAGGATTGTAGGAGGACACACCGAAGCAGAGTCCTTTAGACAGCTTTGGCTTGAGCCTATGTGCTGTGCCCTCCCCTTCTCTCCCTGGGGTTCCCAGAGGTTGGGGTGGGGTTGAGAATCATAAGACAAAAATAGAGCCGCTCTGCTAACAGTGGCTCCCTTGCACCAGTCCCGTTCTATTGCTAGTTTCCCACGCATTCACTTCCTAAGATCACCTCTCAAGTGAACAGACGGTCTTCTGTCCCAAGTGTTCTTCGCGGCTCTGGATTTGGTGAACACTCACTCTGGCCAAACACGCCACGCTTCTCGGCATGCCATTTCCTTGAGTTGAGCCTAGAGTCGGGTCTATCTCCACATATGTTTCTGTAATTCCAAAAGCAGTTTGATTTCTTACTTGACCATGGGGCCCAAAAAGTTCTGATCACTTGGCTCCTGGTATTCTTCACTCTCTATACCAGGCTTGTGTAAAATTCTTTGGGGGAACACAAGGACCTTACCTGCTGTCTTAGTTACTGTTCTATTTCTGTGAAGATCCATCATGACCAAGGCAACTTTTAAGAAGAAAACATTTAACTAGGATCTTACATACAGTTTCAGAGGGTAAGTTTGTGATGGTAAGCCATGGTGGGAAGCAAAGAGGTATGGTGACAGAGCAGTAACTGAGAGCTTCGGTTCTGGAACTCTAAGAGAGAGCCAGAGCCAGAGACAAACAGAGACAGAGAGATGTAGAGACACACAGAAAGACAGAGAGACAGAGAGGTACTGGACCTAGTGTGGACTTTTGAAACCTCAAAGCCCACTCCAGTGACAAACCTCCTCCAACAAGGCCATGCCTCCTAATCCTTCCCAAACAATTCCACTAACTAAGGATCAAGCATTCAAACATATGAGCCTGTGGGGACCATTCAAACCACTGTACCTGCTAAATGAGGCCCCAAAAGAACAAATGTAAATGCTTTGAGAGGGACAGTAGCTTTTTACTTGCCTCACATTCGTTCTCTTTTCTTCTACTGATAATAGTTCCCCCTGATTTTCCTTGGCTGTAGCCTAAGGCATCTTTGTGTGATTCAGCCTGGCTGGTCTCATTCCTGATGTCTGGGGGAAAATCCAGGGCTGGTTAATTAATTTCTTCCATTTCTCTGTCCCAGAACTTATTGACCCAGGGACATCTGTATGATTCAGAGTGTTCTCAGTCCTTGGATTTTTGTGGGATCATGTATAAGCACAGTAATTTCCCTCCCAAGATATAGTTGGCAAGCTGATAGGAATTAAGCCTGAAACCTTGAGTGACATTTTTTGTTAGCATAATGTGAATCTGTTAAGTGTAATGAAAGCTGGGGAGGGGAAAAGGCAGAAATCAAGACCGTATGGTACCCTCACTGTTCCTGACAGGGTGACATTCTTTTCCTGTCGTTAGGCTGCTGTAGAAATCATCTGGGTTATCATTTAGCACAAGGTGATAGTGATCCCAAACTTGACATCAAAGGATCATCGTTTGAAATGGAAGTTGGCAATCTCATATTTTGTCTAGGTACCATTTCCATGAGTTGATGTACAGCAAAGGAAAAACACACAACATAGATGCTCTGTTCCAGTCTCCACTCATCAGACACATGCTTTTCTGTGCTTAGGGATGGGGAACATAGTTTGGCATCTACTTTTTCTCTGCAGTGATGGGGCAAGAACTCAGCTGATGATTTCCTGAGGCCACAGGCAAGGCGGTTCAGATTCTGATGACCAAGTCCTTGTAAGATGGAGATGTGGCTGTTCTCGTGTTTTCCTGGAACACAACATGGCTTTGTTTCAAGGGACCAAAAGTAAGTCATGAAACATCTAGAACACTAGGAATCAGGGGTGAAGCATATTCTCATGAGAACTGAGATGACAAGTCTTTGGAATGTACGCATGAGAAGTAGCGTTTGACCTGATCTGGAGGTCAGAAGGAAAGTGTGGGGACCCCTGCTCCCCTCAGACATGGTGAGCACCTAGGGGAGGTAGCAACACAGACAACCTACTTCTGTGTGAGCCGCTGTTAGGAATCAAGAGACACAATGGTCTACCACTTTCCCCTCCAGGTTATGAACAAACTGAGATGCACATACGTGTATACATGTATATGCCACCTTTACTTTTGATAATGTTGGATTAGAATGTATGTTTGGACCCAAAGCTGAGTATTTATGACCCAAATATTGCAACACAGTCAGCCAGCCGCAGGTATTCTCAATTAGCCAAGGAAATGGTACAAATTTCCCGGAAGGAAAAGAAGATACTATAGAGAAGTAAGCATGTCCCTCCCTGCTGAGACAATGGACTCCAAGAAATTTGAATTTCTCCAGGAATTTCAGGCAGATGGGAAGACTAGAGCTCTGGAGTCAGCCCAAGGAGAAACGAGCCTTCCAGAGAGTGATTTCGCACAGCTCTGACAACTGGCAGGACCAACAAAGATATGTGTCCATGGTGTGTGTGTCGGGGGGGGGGCAAGTGGGAAGGCAGGAGTGGAGGGGGTAGGGCACCATACTTGAACCAGGACTACTTCATTATGCATACTTCTTTCCTTCTTGATTCTCTTTCTAGTGTGTCTGCATTGGTGTTCATTACTGTTTCTGTAACTGGCTTAGTGAGGAAGGTGGCCTAGCTTAGCTGGCTAGAGCTTCTAGTGTCCTCAGTCTAAACCGGACATTCCAGTAACAAGGAGACACATGATATCCTAGAGCGTAGTGGGTCCACAAACTTCAAGACATAAGCTTTGGCAGTGAGTGTTAGGCAATTTGGTTAAGTGATGACAATTTTCCCAAACCACAGTAGTAGCGTTCCAGCTGAAGTAACGTGCAGATCCCTGATAATGAATGGCCAGCAGAGATGTGTCTCTAGCACCTGACCCTAAGCCACTATTCAACCATTCTTTGATCACTCCTCAAAATAGGTAATCTTGTGCCAAAAGAGGAAGTTTTTAATCCCCACCCACGGTCCCTCTCTCCTCTTTCCACTCTAACCTAGTTCTATTCTGCAACAGATAGTGAGCCCACTCTGTTGCAGAAGTCGCTTGCTTCCTTGTCTATCTTTCCTCCCTCCAACCTTCTAGTGGGAGAATGAATGAACACTAAGGAGAAAAGAACAGAGGTTTCTTTCGAAAAATTCTAGGAGATTGGAAGCTGTTTTGTGGCCCAAAGCTGAAGAGTCCGAGGAAGGAAACAGGCGTATTGACGGCATGTCCTAGAGTCGGTGACATGGAAGGGCTACTGTGAACCCGCCCCCCTTTGGATGCTAGACTGGCTATTTAGCTGCTCTCTTTCAACAATAAATTACCCTGTGATGCCTTCTGTTATGATTCTGTGAGTGAAGTTGCAAGCCACAGTGCTCTTCCTGTGTCCTGTCTCTCTCTGCTCCTAGTAGATGTGGATGGAGACTAGAGATCTGGATGGAAGGGGATGTGGATCTGTTGTTCTCTTCCTGGTTTTGCTCACATCACCCATTAATATGTATGGCATAAGTGGCATAAAGTAGTTCTGTGTTCCAATTCTCAGGTTTTAAAAATATTTTGAACACAATCATGCCTTCTAAGTAAGTGCTCTACAACTGAGAGGTAGGGTACCACTTTACCCTCAGGCTTTATACATGGTTCTGCAGAAAGCCTCATCCCATGCCATACGGAGGAGATGCTAGAACCCACCTACAATATCACCTTCTCTTCTTGTCCTCTTCCTCCTACCCATGAGCCTCCTCTCCCACCTTTTCTTCCTCTCTCCATCTACTGTATGATGTTCTTCTCCACTCCTTCCCTTTCTGGTCCTTGTCCTCATTCTCTCCCTCCATCCCTTTCCTTTCCCTCCTTTTTCCTTCCCCCTCCTGCTTCTTCCAGTTCCACTCTGATTTCCCTTCTCCTCCTCCTCTTTACTTCCTTCATATCCCTTCTTCTTTGCTTCCCTTCGCCTTTCCCTGCTTCTCCCTCCATCTCTCATCCCCGTGTGGCCCCTCCCTGGAAGTAGCTATCAAGAAGACAACCTCCTTCTGCCCCCAGATCAAAGATCAGTGGCTGCTTCCTGCACTTATCATCGTGGTATGACCTCAACACTACTCCTTGACTTTTCTTTATTCATCCATCTCTCCTCTTCTTTCTAATAAGTGTGTTCCAATTTTATTTGGGAAGCCATGCCTCATTCACTCTTAGTTCAAGGATAATGTCACACCTAGGTGTATCTCGACAGGGTACCTCCTTGTCACTGTGCTGGAACCAGGACCCTGATAAGCCAGGTAAGAGACAGTAGCAGAACTTTTGTTAAAACAGATGCTGAAAAACAAAAAACTCAACTGTGGTTGCTGACTTTGTAGTAAAATTAAACTACTGCTGATGATAACAACCCTTTTCTTCCCTTGCCAGAAGTTTCCTTGGTTGACATTCAAGTCTATCAACATGGGATAAATATGGCTTGAGAAGAAAGGTGACTCAGAGGAGAGCAGACTAGAAAGAAACAGAAAGCAGCTACCTGGCAAAGGTAACTAAGCTCTAAAGAATTAAAATGGCTGTGGGGATGTTCTGAAACATTCTTTCAGTAAAATTCACAAGAGGCAGAATTCTTCCAACCAAACTATCTCTACTCATAAACATGTATCTTTGAGATCAAACAAATAGGTCAAAATTTTACAGTACTCTAGATGAAGTCTACTGATTATAGTCACTCCCATATTACACTAGAAATATATCAGAGACAAAAAGGTTCCCTGTCTTGGACCTTTCATTATCCAGGAGCCAGGCAATAGATCCACTGTAGTAACTTGTGGTGGTCAGAGAAATAAAGATGCACCAGGGATAAAGAGTTATTGGTACTATTCAGAAGATTCTAGTGGGAAAGCCTTAAGTGAAAGTTAAACAGACTCCTGAACGCTGAGAATGAGCCATGGTATCATTCAGAAGAAAGGAGTTGTAAGCTTCAGAGACAGCAGATGCAAAGCCCTACTTCCGGGGCACACCTCACACTTGGGTGCAGAAACAGCAAAGAGAGCAGCGGTGCTGGCTGCAGGATGTTGAGCTGTAACCGGGTTTTGTGGATATGCATTGGGGAGTGTCAATCACAGAACACTGTGTTGGAGCTCAGCAGGGCTCCACCATGCCAGATGCCACTAGGAATCAGGTATGTTCTCATGGCTGTCCTCTTTCCTTCCACACCATGTTTTCTTGTTTGAGCCATGGAACTAAAGACCTCACCTACTGGTGGAGTGGATGGAAAGTTTAGGGACCCTACAACCTAGCTTCCAACTTCAACCTAGTCTCTGAGGAGCATTGACTGGAAAGAAATTTGAATGAACCAGAGCCACTTTCTATATTAGTTACTTTTCTACCAGTGTGATAAAGCCCAGGCAATTTATAATAGGAAGTGTTTATTTGGGCTTATGGTTCCAGAGAGATAAGAGTCCAACACCATCACAGGTAGGAAACATGACAGCAGACAAACCTGGCTGAAAGCTAACATCTCCTTTTGGTTGTGAGCCTAGTCTTTAAAGACAGAGCCAGTGCCCAAGACTGTGGGGGACACATTATTCAAGCTACGACACTTTTTGCTTCCTCTCCACTCAGGCTACTCTTGTCCAATTTCTCTGTCTTTTGCTCAAAAGGTGTTCAACTGTCTGGTAGAGGACTATCTCAGAATGTCAGGATGTCAAAAACAGCCTAAAAAAATGTTAGGTCCTCTAGTGGTTTGAATGAGAATGGCCTCTTTAGTTTCATATATTTGAATACTCCGTCCCCAGTTGGTAGAACTGTTTGAGAAGGATCAGGAGGTTTGGTCTTGTTGGAGGCAGTGAGTCACTAGGGATAGGATTTGAGGTTTAAAAAGGTCCATGCCATTCTATTTAGCCTCTCTTGCCCTGTCTCATGGTGGTTAGCTCAACATGTAAGCTCTCAGGTACTGCTCCAGAATCACACCTACCTGCTTGCTGCCATGCTCCCTGCCACAATGGTCGTGGACTCATCCTCTGAAACTGTAGGACCTCAATAGACTCTTTCTTCTATAGGTTACCATGGTCGTGGTGTCTTAGCACAGAAATAGAGAAGTAACTAAAACACTCGCCTAAGCCCACACACACTTCTTGCTTCTGTTTTCCAGGAATATTTATATGCATATAATTTTGACTTTCTTATTTGTGGGCTCCCCTCGCAAACCCAAATCCTTGGTAATTTGAGTTGATATAGTTACTTGCACACACATTTTACAAATAAAAAATTTCAGATTCTGAGATTGCAGAGTTTCAGGTCCAGGGGAGAGCAATTCTCTTAACACAGGGCAAGCCTTCGGATCTCAGATTTGTTCCTTTAAGGTTTTGATTTTCCCAGAAGTGGGCCTTCTAGCAACCTAAGACTGCTACTTGGCCATCACCTTGATGTCCTCACATGGTCCCATTGGGTATTCTTGATGCGCCTCAGTTTCACATGTTCCCTTGGTCAGTGTTTACCCTTTTCGCGCTTCTAAACCCTCCATTTCAATAAAGGACCTCTTACGGAGCTAAGGAACCCCCGTTAGACACTGTGAGTCAGCCTTGCATGCGTTGCTTTCTGGTATAATGAACAAGCCAGCAAGGAAGAAGCAGGCGTTCCCATTTATAGATACAGGTCTTGCATTTTAGAGAGAGAAATGTGTCTGACTCTGAAGAGTGGCCCGCAGTCAGGTGTCAGCCCCAGGGGTCCAACCTCTCATCAGAACTTACCCACCTTTTAAATCGCTCTCCATGGTGCTCTTTCTCTGCCTCAGGCCCTCCAGTGCCGTGTGAGGATGTGCTTCCATGTATCAGCAAACCCGCTATTACCATCTTCCATCCTGCAGTACAGTATAAAGCGAATAGCCAGATGATGTTGGATTCAAGACAGTGCAGTTGTGAAACACAGTCACGAACTTGAGTGTGACCTACGGAGCCCACCAAGTTTGATTTATATTTAAGTTGCGTCTGCCTGATTGGCTACAAAGGAGTTTGTGATTTTTAAAAACATCACTATACGTTATTCCACAGCATGGTATAAGAATACCATCAAGTGCATTTTCAGAATGGCAGTACATTTCAGAATGGTGGAACTTTGATGGTGTAATTGAGGCTGAACTGAAATAATATGGTTCAAGGGAGAGATTTGAGAAAGATATTTAGAAAGAGAAATTTCTGTGCAGCTGAGCAGAGATGGTTTTAATATTCAACAAGGTAAATGCAGCCGTCCCCAACGGTACTTGGCATATCTGTAAAACGCAGAAAAGATCTCTGGGCTTCTGGGGCCTTTCTTCTATGGCTAATTGACCATTTGTTCATCCTGACCTTGGAGATCATTTGGGTAAATGCAATTGAAAAACTACATTTAGATATGACTCTAGAAAGCTTTTCATAATGGCCATTTAAAGAAATCAAAGCGATTTTATTAATTCTCAATTTCATAAGCCCAGCCAAATGGAGAGCAAAATTCAGAGACCTTACCAGAGTGGATGAGCCAGCAAAGCCTCTCTTTACAGCTCCTGTCCCTCCCGATTAACCCTTCCCTGACCTGTAGTGTTCCACTTCGCTTCCTCTTTCCCCATTAAAAAAAATTCCACATCTGTGCCTCATACTTACCACGGTCAGTTCTAGTACATTCCCCAATTTGTGCTGGTTACTGGCTCTTTTTCCACATAGAATTTTTAAACTGAAGGGATGTGCTTTTATATAGGGCCAAATATAACAAAATGATAAGCAATTATAGTATTTCAGAGTAAGATAGATGGTCAAAGTGACTGAAATAAGCATCCTTCATTTAGTGTTTGGACTTTTGTATGAAGATGACATTTTTCCCAAGCAGGGATTTTCCCCCTTGAAGAGAGTAGTATGTGTGGGGGAAGACCACAAGAAACCAAGAATAAAGACAGGGGAGAAAAGGAAGCAATGGTATCTATACAGATGAGCAGGTTACTGCTGTACAACTGAGGAGCTTTCCTGTGGTGGACCTCTGAATGCTGTTGTGAGCCTTGCCGTCTAGTTAAGTTTACTAAGGTATCAGAGGTCTTCTGGATTTATCTTTCAACTTCCACTCATTGTCAGTTGAAAGTGCTTTTGGGGCAGTGACTGTGTGGACCTTTGATCCCACTGTGCTGAAGGATCCCACAGGAGTAATCCCACCGTGCCTTAATTTGGGAAGCCAGGAGTATTTGTGATGGGTACCACTGACAGGTCAGTGGGGAGCTTATGTGGGTGGGGAGAGGCCACAGTCAGCCACAGAGTTGTTACAAAGCAACCTTTTCAAATGTAATCAGGACATGAAATTCCAGTGAGAAGCTTGACATACATATTCTAAGATTTTTATTTAATATGTATGAGTGTTTGCCTGCATGTATGCATATGCATCATATGCATGTCATAACCGTAGAGGCCACTAGAGGATGCCAGATCTCTTGGAACTGGAGTTACAGACTCCATCGTGGGTGCTGAGAATCCAACTGAGTCTTCCCCAAGATTGAGAATCACTCTTAATTGCTGACCCCCAACTTAGCCCATCTTAAAGAACAGCTCAGACTTCTGAAAGTGTTCCCATGGAGATGCTGGTTCTACTGAGTCAACTCTTAGAACCACCAAGAACTCAGTTCTTCCTTAGTCCTCTTGTTTTATAGACCTCTTTCTTGAGCTGTCTCCCATTTAGGCCTGCCTTGTGACCCAGTTTTCATACCAGACAGAACAACACAGAGCAGCACGTACAATGTAGCAAGTATCGAACAGATAGCTGTTTCTATGGATTTTACTATTACTATCAGTGGTGATGTGTTCTCTAGTGTATCTGTATCTGTATCTGTATCTCCAACTGAGGGTTCATAGTAGCTCCAGAAGCACATGCAATGGCTGGGAAGAGAGGATGTGGCAAGGGTGAAACCTGGTGCCTATGGAAGAGTAGTTCACCAAGACTTTGGATCACGGAGTACAGTTCATAGTGGCAGGAGCATGAAGGGGCTGATCACGTCATGACACCCAACCATGAAGCCGAAGGTATACTGGAACTGGAGGTGAGTATAACCTTGCCTATGGTAGCCAGCAACTAGACCCCTTCTCTAATGGTTCCACACCTTCCAAAATAGTACTAGCAGCTGGGGACCCAGTGTTCAAAACAAGAGTTACAGCAGAGAAACCCTGTCTTGATAAACCAAAAAAAAAAGAAGGGAGGGAGGGGAACAACCCTTAAAACTAATACAGGAAAAGAAAAAGAAGTACCAGTAATTCAATCTCAAAGGAAGGAAAACAAACTACCAAGCAAATGGAAATTGTAAGCAAGCAGGTGTAGCTATCCTTCTATCAGATAAAGTAAACTACAAGGCAAGACTAATTAGAAAAGATAAAAATAGAGTCTACGTATTAATAAAGAGGGTTCATCGAGAAGAAGGAAAAAAACATTGTAAACAGCCGTACCAAATACTAGAGCCTCTAATTTTATAAAACAAACACTAAAAGGCATAAAAGACCACATAGGTCCCGACCCAATAATATTGGGGGACCTCAATACCCCAGTTTTACCTTTAGTGAGGTCTTCCAAACATGGCTCCTTTTGTGAAAGGCATTTTTAATTTGCTGGGCTCCTGGAGAATGGGGGCTAGATATGCGTCTGCTAAGAGAACAAAGACTGAGAAGTGACAATAGGGTAAGAGGCTGCAAAGCTATGAAGAATAAGAACGGAAAGAAAACACAGCAGTTGGAACTATTCAATGCTGGGTCAAAAAGTTCAAACATTCTCAAGAACTGCAGAGGCTATGACTGGTCCTTAGATTCGTCTTTCTCGGGGAAATATTCAAAGGCAGAGACAGTTTCATCCATTTTGTGTCTCAATCTCTGGTCTGTTGTTTAATGTATTTATTTTCTTGGAGGGTCATATATTAAGCAGAAAAGAAACAAAATAGCACGTGCTTCAGAGTTGTTGAAACTGGGCAACAATCTATCATATTATTCAATTTATTTGGGTTTATTTACACTTTTCTACGATGAAACAACAAAATTGGAGTCTGGAAAATAGCTCAGCTGTTATGAGCACTTGTTGCTTTTGCAGAGGACCTGGGTTTGGTTCCCAACACCTACATGGAGGTTCGTAAGCATTTGTAACTCCAGTTCCACCAGACCTGATGCCCTTTTCTGGCCCCCATAGGCACTGCATGCATGTTGTGCACGTTCATATATACAAAACGCTTCATACAGATGAAATAAATACATTAATTATCTTTTGTGATTGCTTGGGGTCCAGAAAGGATTAGCTCTGGTTTTTTGTTGTTTTATTTGGTTCTTGGGATACTTCATCAAGCTTTACAAGAAAGCTTTACATATATAGATATATATATGGTATACTTACACTAAATATTTTAAATATTTTATTCTTTTTTTTTTTTTTTTGAGACAGGGTTTCTCTGTTGTAACTCCAGATGTCCTGGACCTCACTCTGTAGACCAGGCTAGCCTCGTTGTTGAGGAGGAAACAACTTGGACAATGAATTTGTATCCAGAACTTCCTCTGAATGGCAAGTTTGTCCTGCTTCTGGCTTTGCTGAATTCCTTTCCTGCAGGAGATGTCAACATTTACCCCTCCTCTTAGAGTCTCAAGGACAAACTAAGGTGTGATTCCACCAAAAGTTCACTCAGGAACCAATGAAGTTTGGGGGCTTACTTGCAGAGTAGTAGATGAACGGCAATGAGGAGGAAAATGGGTGACCCTGAAGCAGTGGCCACATTGGAAGGTCAGCACTCGGCACGGATTGGGAGTCCCTAGCTGCTGTGCAGATGGAGCCCAGGTCTCTAGTCTTCCACCTACATTCTCTAGTCCTTCTCAGAGACCTCAAGGTCCCGTGCGATAAGAGCAAAGTTGTATACCACTGGTTCAGAGGCGGGGCTAGATGATCAAGTGAGAGTTTCATGACTTTCCTTCTTCCTTTCTCCTAGAAGATAATGTCAACAAGCCAAGCTGTGATGATCTTTTTTGGGCAGGCCCAGTGGAGTTCCTAAAGATGGTAGCAGTGTGGCTTGGAGGTTTGTTTTTTTTTTTTTATGAATGAAAAAGAAAGCATTCTATTTTGTCCGTGCCTGGCACCTCTGTGCTCTGCCTGTGGATAAATTTTGTTCCCAAGGCTGAGTGAAAAGTTCATCGCATTTAATACTTTCCTCCAATGAGAATGTATTAATATCAGGATGGAGGCCAGAGCATTGGGGTTAGGGCAGGTAAAAACAGGTAAGTTGAGGCAGTTAAAATGTAAACAAATATGTTGATTTGTCAGTGATGAATGTTTCACACATGTTGACTGTCCCTGTAGATATCACTTATATTTCCTTCCATAATCATACTCTCTGGTGCCTAATTCTGTGCTCTTTTGGTCTTAAATTTTACATACAACATATTCTTTAAAGGGACTGAAATGGTGTTGGAATTAAAAACCCAATACACCTCAAATTGCAAGATAAGGAGTTTAATTATGGCAACCGGGCAATGCCCTACTCGGGAGAGCGTGAGCAACTGCCAGAACATTTCTGTTCTCTTTCGTCCAAATCCTGTTGCTGGCGAGCAGAGCAACCAAGCAAATCACAAAAGCCAATCAGAACGCAGTTTGCAAAGCCATGAAGTTTTTAAATTAACAGTGTAGTCGAGGCAAGAATCTAGGTGGGATGCAGTTAAATTAGCAGTGACTCTGGACAGATGTCACCTCTGCTGCCCTTGAGTGCTGACACTTGGACCTCGGATAACTCGTGTTATCCTTTAGCCTCTTGTCCTGGTTTACTGATTACTAGAAGGAAGACTCTTGCACAGTGAGAGATTGACTTGAACGAGTAACTTAGCCAGCAAAGTCTGAGACCCAATATTCCAACCATTTGTTGATAATAAATAAAATACTTACTGTTGACATGGAGCGTTATTGTCGGGGACCCCAAAAAGTTGGAATGCTGACCAACACTGAGAAGTATGATCTATTTTACTTATCTAGACGCTGTGGCTGGACCCACCCTGGGACTAGGGGTATACTGGCCTTTGGAGTAGTCTGTGGCTGGACCTCCTGGAGCTAAGTTGCTTTGGAAAAATCAAGAGCAGGCAGTGGCTGGAGTAGCTTGTGACTTTGTGACAGACATAGTTTGAAACAATTGTAGAGACAGGTTAATCATGAGTTAAGCATAAGTTTATAAAAGAAAAACAGGTCGGCCTTTAACCAAGGCTACAAGAAAAGCAAGATGTATATGTATATGTATATGTATATGTATATGTATATGTATATGTATATGTATATGTATATGTGTATGTATATGTATTACAAAATGGAGCCAGGCTATAACAGGAACCATAACATCAGCAAAGGCTCTTGTCTCCCTGCTTTAAGAACTTCTCCCAGAGACTGCTGTTTGGAGAGTGGACCAAGGCTGGCAGAATCAGAGCCTGACTGTTCCCACCTACTTCCACACTTGAGTGTAATTGTGGCCCCCATTAGGCCCAGTTTCATTCGGAAAGGATCTGCTCTGTGGGATTTTGTTTTGATTTGCTTCTGTTGTTTTGCCCTATTGAGGATTAAACCTTGGGCCTCCCACAATTACCCCCACACTGAGCTACATCCTCTCTCCTCAAGGTCTTGAGTAGCTGTCTCCTATTACCAGGCTCGGCCTCTTTTCTCAAACTTTCTCTTTGATCTTGAGGGAGACAAGCAGAGGTTTTTATTGTTTTTGTTTTTCCAAACAAGCCCCAGGGGTTACATACTAACCTACCAACTAAAGAATTGGAGTCAGAGTTGGCCTTGCCAAACACTCAGAATCCTTTCCTGATTGGAGTCCCATGGTGCCTGAGCATCAGAACTCACCTTACTCCGGAACTCTGAGGCTTGATTGCAATTGCCTACATCCAAGCAATGTCTCTCACCTGGTTATATGCCCTTAAAAAATTAAAAGCAGGAGCTTGGATTTCCTGTTGCTCTGTTACCATTTCTTTCCCACTTTCCTTGAACCTTCAGCAGCTCAGGGATTTTGTTTCTATCTGTGATTTTGGCTTTCTTTTCTTTTCTTTTTTTTTTTTAAGGAAAATTTATTTATTTATACTTTAATATGTAAGCACAATTGCCTGCATGTATGTATGTATGTATGCAGTGCCTCAGAAGGCCAGAAGAGGGCATCAGATCCCTCTGGAACTGAGGTTAACAGGTGAATCAGGTGGTTGCTGGAAACAACCCAGGTCCTCTACAAGAGCAACCAGTGCTCCTGGCTTTAAGTTAGAAGTGTAGCCAAGGCAACAAACTATAAGAAGAGAGTGGTTTGCCTTCCTGAGAGCATTCTTGGACTGCTTGGTCATTCCTTTTGCAGGGAAGGAAAAGAACCCAGAACAATTTTGCAAGACGGGCACTGATTTCCATTGTGACAGGTGAGACTCGTTCTTATAGGCTTGGGCAGACATGGGGTTCCTGTGGCAAGAGGGGAACAGCATTTCTCTGACTGAAATGCATCTTGATGCTCCATATCACAGGTTACAATTCCAGTATCCAACTTAAGATGCAAACCAAGATACCTGAGAATTAAGCCCAAGGTCTGGCTTGGTGAACATGATCATAGCTGCTGGTGGTGTGGGGCCTTTGTTGAGATCCCAAAGGTAAAGAAAGTCGTCATTTCGTTCCCTAAAGTTTCAAACTGCTCTGAGCAGGGCAAGAGAATACACAGGGCATGTTTGAGGTTTGCAAACCCTCGTCTATATACATATATTTTTATGTATATATTTATATATATAAATATTTACATATTTTACATATGTATATAATATATATATATAATTTTATGTGTATGTGTGTTTATCTGTGTTGATGTATATATACCACTGGAGTGCAGGAGCCTGTGGGGTCAGAAGAGGCGTCAGATTCACAGCGACTGGATTTACACATGGTTGCACTAGGAATATACCCTAGGCTGGCCCTCTGCAAGAGCAGTAAGTGCTCTTAACCACCGGAGCTGAATCTTCAGCTCATAAACAGTAATCTAAGTTGAAATAATTCATCTCACTGTGCAATAAAAGAGCTTTGCGTGTCTCCTCCTTTCAAGACCACTGAGTGATGAAATGAGGAGCGTATGCACGAAAGAGAAATTTCTTTATGTAAGTCTTCCTTTTCTTTATCTTCCATTCCTACACAAGCCACCTGTTCAAAAGTTACTTAGGAGCCAAACAATTGGAAATATTCAAATCAGTTCTAAATTTACCTCTGTTAATATGTATGACTTACTAGTTAGGATATGAATTTCAAGTTGTCATTGTTCACCCAGGGTTGAAATAATTAACATCCCCAGTGTGATAGAGTCATACATATTCATCACCGACTCGTCCTGCAGGGCTGATTTTGTCAATGGTGCCCAGCTTTCCTCCCCAGACAGGTTCTGTTTAGCTTGATTTTCTGAAGGTAGAAAATAAGGGAAGGTGTAGAAACAGTCTGCCTCCACACTGTTGTGTTTGCCGCAAGTCCGTGGTAATCAGCGCTTCCCGTCACGAATAGGAATTAGATTGAAATTTAAGAAACTTCCTGTTGCTTTCTGCTGATGCTTATTTTTTTCTGCATTTTCTATCAGGTCACCTCCAGTGCCTCGCTGGCATGAAGCGTAACATAGCAATGGAGACCTCCTGATATTCATTTGTGACAACGCGATGAACCAGGGCAGACATTATGTTTCGTGCAATGAGCCAAGCGTAGAAAGTTTACACTTCTCCACTGATGTGATACGCATACTGGCCAAAAGCACCTTTGGGAGACAGAAAGGAGCATTTGGGAGAAGTGTTATCCCTCTGAAGGTGTAACTTGGTTGAAACTCCTTAAATATACCTGTAGGATTTAGGAAGGTTGTACAGTGGTAGTTTCCCATATGGCTTTTTCAAAGGACTTTAGTGTTAATTATTCTTCCCATACCCCCTCCTTCACCCTGCCCTCCTGCCCCCACCCATTTAACCCTTCCTGCCCCATTATTCCCCCCTCCCTTTCGTACTACCTGTGTTATACAGTACATTATTTTTAAGATAGAATCTCGAAGCAGTTTAAATTTGCTTTTCCCCATATGGCTAATGATGCTAAATACTTTAAGAAAAATATTTACTGGCTATTTGTGATTCTTCTTCTGGGAAATGTCTGTTCAGTCCATCATCCCACTCACTCATCGACTAGATGATCTAGGCTTGGCTTGTTTGGTTCTCAGAGTTATTTGTGTAGTGTAATGGCTAACCCCTGATATACAGTCGATGCATGTTTTCCCCTATTCTATAGGCTGTGAGGTTTCATCCTTCCATAAGTGGGTATCTAGTACCATTTGTTGAAGAGGTGTCTGTTTTCCAGTGTATGTTTTGGACATACTTGCCCAAAACTAAGAGGTTGTAATATATGGGTTCATTTCTGTATCATTGTGTTCTATTTTCTATTCTACTCTACTCTGTTCTATTCTCCTCTATTCATTTACATACTTGTTTTGGGGCCAGTACTATGCTGGTTTTGTCACTATGGCTCTGTAGAATAATTTGAGGTTATATATTGTGGTATCTCTAGTCTGTTATTTCCTGTCAGGACTGCTCTGGCTACTAAAGGGTCTTTTGTGCTTACATATGACTTTTAGGATTGTTTATTAAAGGTCTGAGAGGGGCGCCAAGATAATTTTGATTGGGATTGTGTTGAATTGATAGACCATTTTTAATAATATAGCCATCTTTACAGTATTATTCTACTAAACAATGTGCATGGGAGATATTTCCATATTCTAGTGGAGCACTTCTTCACGTTTTCCACTTCTAACTTCTTTTTACCCAAGACAATGTCATGTTATCTCAGGTATATACATATATAAAAATACATATTTTATGTATAAATATATATACAAATCAAACATTTGCAGATAATAAGTTGGAAGATTATTATAAAACAAGTTTACATACACACAACCTTACCATTTATTAAAATGAAAGCAAATTTGTGTATTGATGAGTTTAGTGTGCTTTTTATTTTTACATAAAAAAATTAAATCTTGGCTGAATATTTGACGCTGTTGGATGCAAAGCATCTTAAACGTTTTTTTCCTAGTTGATCAATAATTTTATTTTATAGTCATCAACGGCGAAAATTTGCTCTGCATAAATACTTAGTACAAAATGGTAGAAAGAGATAAGGACTACTTTGGAAGTTGTTGGAAAGTCTTTCCTTATCCTAGGACAAAATTCCGTTAATGATTCTTTTTTAATGAAATTCAAGTAAGCAACTGAAACTGCAATTTTTAAAATTAAGCATTCTTAAAAAAAAAATCCAGATATATACAAACTTGAACGCCTGCATGCTGAAGAAAGTATGAAACCATTTGAAATCTTTCTTTTCCCTAGTTAGGCCGTTAATTCTTTATGAGCATAAAACAGTACGGTACAGTACAGTACAGTAAAAGCACCCTCATCCATAGTATTGACTGAGCCCAGATGTTTCTTTCAGGTGGTGCTTGTTGTATTACACAGAATAACAGCACACATGATGCAAAGTAATGTGTGATGTGCTTAAACCAAGACTGCGAAGGCACATAATACAACATAGGTGAGCACTGCCAGAAAGGCCTTGCTTGATTTGTAATCAATTATAGATTGTTGAGTGTTTAGAAATCTTTACTGTTGCCAAATGTGTGACTTTCACAATGTATCCCTATGGTTTCATGACCTGAAACTCTAGTGGACATGTAAGAAAGATTTTGTTGAATTTATTTACTTTATACAGGTTGGTGTTTTGCTACATGTATTCTATGCACCTTTGTACATGCCTATAAGGGCATGAGATCCCCTGGAACTGGAGTGACAGGTGGTTGTGAGCCACCGTGTGGGTGCTGGGGAATCAAATCCAGGTCTTCTGGAATAGCAGCTAGTGATCTTAACTGCTGAGACATCTCTCCAGACCATCAAGTCGATTTTTTAAAATTACAGTTTTATGGCAAAAGTTGGCCAGGTGCGGTGGCATACACCTATGATCCTCACACTTGGGAGACAGAAACAAGAAGGCTCCTGCCAATTTGAGGCTACCCCGATCTTACAAAGCAAGTTCCAGGGTACTCTAGGCTGTATAACAAGGCTCTGTCTCAAAAACTCTAAAAAACGAGAACAACAGAAAAAGAAAATTTTCATCTATTTGGGATGTAGTATAGAAATCTTATAGAATGATACAGAGAACAGAAAACTATGTAACAATTCTTATTATCAAATAAAACTTGCTTTTTAAAGAACTTTGAGATAATATGGCATCCCTTTCCTAGATGGCGTTGTGAAAGGCATCTCCCTTGGTACACACAGGGAATACAAACAAGCTTTCCTGGGACAATATAACCTGATAAATGTTATGCTATTTGTCCTCATAAACTTAGTGCCAGAGGTGACTTATTGAAGGAAGCTTTTTGTTAGAGGAATTAACCTGTTTTCAATTTAAAAATTATTGTGGGATTGTTGTGATTTAATCCCTTTGGCTCTGAGGAGGAAAGATCTGCCCTGGCTTACAGCCTCCGTCCACTGTGGCGTGATGAGGCTCGTGGTGGCCAGAACATGTGACAGAGCCTCCTCAGGCCTCCACAAACTGACAAGCAGAGTTCTCAGGCCAGAGGCAGAGGCCACTTCTCCTAGTGGGTCACAGGTCCCGAAGACTCCACAGCCTCCCAAAACAGCGCCACTAGCTGAGATCCAAGTGTCGGAACAGGTGAGCCTGTGAGGTCATCTCACAATCAAACTGTCTCCATCAACCTCTCTGCTTGGAAAAGAAGTGAAGTCATGGTCTTCTGGCATTGAGCGGCCAGGAAACTTCCCGACATCTGAGGAAGTTCTGACCTTCACGCTGACAAATCCAAATGATGTGGAAGAAAAGCCCCACAGGTGTTAAAGCCTTACAACAATAAGACAACTAGAGAAGCTATATTTTGTTGCGCCCAGTGTTCAGAATCCCCCTCCTCAAGTACCACCAGGAGCCCAGTACTGATGCAAAAGCAAAGAGCTTTTATTCTGCAGAGCAAACCAACACGCTAGGGTCTGGCACCACGCAAGATGGCAGACCCCGAGAGAGCTCCCTACATCAGTTTTTAAAGAGAGCAGCGGATCTCTCTGATTGGTCAGAACCCAGGTACTGGATTGGCTCGTTAAATGTTATGAGGAAACAAGGATTTCTGGGAAAGCAAGTACTTGCCATTTAACTGAGGAGAGGTCAGTGCCTTCACCACTAGGGGTGCCGGGCTTTTCAGTTTGATTCTGAGGACCCAACCCATTGTTTCTCATGCCAGGACCACAGTCAGGTGAATGTTCCCCAACACTGCCTCTAAGGGTACTAGAAGAGGTAGGGACAGAAGTCAAGTCTCCTCACTTATGAAACTTGGATCTGTGAGTTTTACTTTTGGGTACTTTTTCCTCCAGAATCTGTTTAACATTTCACATACCTTAGGGATGCAGGGTAAAGTTGCGGTTGGTCATATTTCCAGAAACACATTCTCAATGCCTCTTGTCATCCGAACCATTACGTGGCATGGGTCTTCAGAACCACCATGCCTGTTGCTTCAGGCTACTCTTGATGCCTTTGTCTTAGATCCGTTTTTCTTGTTTATTCTCTCTCAGTAGGAACATTGATAGACAGATGCATACACTTCCACATGGAGTCTTTGAGCAAATCCCCCTTGCTCAAAGCAACCATCTGCATGTGAGGCCTGTATTGAAAGGTACACATTTCTGCCTTTGGGTTATGAGCCTAGGGCCTTTTCTGCTCACAGGCCTGTGCAGTGTCAATATGACTGGGCTTTTAGGTGAGACATAAATTACTTTACTGAATTGCATTGTACAGTGGAGAGAAAGAGAAAAAAGGGGGGAGTCCTATTCCCAGAGATACAGTCTGTGAATTCATGATATCTGAATGCATGAACTTTCTTCTCACAGGATGGAGAACCCCTTTCCCTTCCTTCCTCTCTCTTCCCTTCCCTCATGTCTCTTTCCTTTCCCTTCCCTTCCCTTAGTTGCTGGTACATGAGCAGTTATAGAAAGGCAGATGAACTCTAGGAAGGGTATTTTAAGATAACCTTTTAAAATAGACTTTTTTGAGAACCGTGTGTATGGCCTGTTTGGCCTGTTCTTCCTGTGTAGGCGTCTCCATAAATAGTTTATTGTTAACTGCCTGCAGGTGAGGCCAGCAATGGCATTTAGATGCTCACAATAACTCATGTTATTATGATCATCTTTAGTTTACACTTGTTAGCAATGATTCATGTTGGGGTGTGTGTGTGTGTGTGTGTGTGTATGTGTGTGTACGCGCATGTGTACTAGGGAGAAGGGGATGATGCTCAGGGTTCATGGCAGATGTCTTTCTCACTCACTCCCCACATTATGTTGTGAAACAGGCTCTCTCACTGAACCTGCATTCTGCTAGACTAGCAGCTGTCCCCAGCGATCTGCCTTCTCCGCATCCTCTGTTGGAATTACAGATATGTCCCACTTCACCCGGCCTTTTCCATAGGTGTTGAGGATCCAAACTCAAGTCTTTATACTTGCATAGCAAGCAATTTCCTGACTGTGATATTTGCCTCACCTGTGCTGACCCTGTATGTTCATTTGCCATATGAGGGAGAGCATATAGCTGTTTTCTTATTTCCTGAGATTGTAACCTCACTTAATACCATGCATATTAAGACCATCTATTTTCCTGCAAAATTTTAATTTTCTTTTTTAGAGCTGAGTCATATTCTCTCTCTCTCTCTCTCTCTCTCTCTCTCTCTCTCTCCCCCTCTCCCTCTCTCTCTCTCTCCCTCTCACACACACTCTCTCTCTCACACACACACACACACACGTAATTTTCATTATCAGTTTGTCCATTGATGGATAACTAGATTGGTTCTAATAATTTACTATAATGAATAAAGCAGCAATAAAGAGATTATAAAACTCATTGCCTTTCTAGTTTTAATTCTGTTACGGATTTCATTTTTTGTTTGCAGTGGTGGATGAGTGCGTAAAATATACTGAGAGCATAAGATTTAATGTTCACAATTTCCATTTTGATGTCAGTTATAACTATATATAAATTCATTAAGTTGTATAGACTTTGGGTCAGGTTAATTTTGATGTGTGGTGTTTTATTTATTTGCAAGTTGTTGGGGTGTTTTTTTTTGTATAACAAAGTCTATGTAAAAAAAAAATAGTAAAAATAATCCTATCTCAGTGTTTCAAATCTCCAATTTCCTCTGCGGTGGAATCCATTGATATTCATTTCATTTTGCTTGCAGTGTCTTTGTCATTTTAAGGAATCCAACGTTCCCCTCCTCTTGTTTATTTGGCCTTGTAGAGATAATCACAACAAAGGCTCAATACATCTGGCTAAGCTACGAATTAATTAATTAACTATGAATTAATGAATGGTCCGGACTGCCTTTGCTACTTCTGATTAATTGAAAAAAATTAGTATGTACATCTTGCCTCTATAATGGACTCTGGGGCAAAAAAGACTGCAAAGATAATGTAAAAGAAGTGTCTAGAAAGAAAACAATTTTTATTTAGTTTATACTTATGGGGGTTCACAGTCCAAGATGGGGTGGGGTTGACTTGTAGTGAGGGCCTAACGGTATATAGCAGTGCAAGTTATATGACAGTATATTTGGGGAAGGGGTCACCCCTAAAATCTCTAATGATTCAGAGACCAGGCTTTCTTTTACCAAAAACACATGACTTAAGGGTCCCATGAGAGACAGCTTGATCCATTTGAGGGTGGCTCCTCTCATAACATGAGGTCTTCTAAGTCCCATCTCATAAAGCTCCACTCCCTTCCATATTGCTGAACTGAGATCAACCTCCCAACACATGCTGGGGGACACACCCAAACATACCTCCACCACAGGAATTGACACTTCATCACACTTTTACTCGGAGCCCCGTGTCATATTCTTGCACAGCTCCAGAGACTTGGCCTTACAAGGGTGACAAAGGAATAAAGAAATGACAGACAGGTAGACACACATAGGCAGAAAATGCTGGGATCAGGTTGAAGTAGGCTTGCTAATGGAGAAGTCACAGCACCCAGAAGCTCAGCATATTTATTAGAGTCGAGCAGTGATTCAGGGTTGTTGCATGCAGCTGATCGAGGAGGTGGTTATTACACACAGCTGAACAAGGAGGCAGGGTTATTATATACAGATGAACAAGGAGCCAGGGTTATTACACACAGACAAACAAGGAGGCAGGGTGTTAATAATCGTTCTTTGTTGTTTTTATTAAAATTATTTATTAACACATTATATTACAAATCTCAGGGGTCCAATACCTGGGCAGCTTAGGCTGAGAGCTCACTCCAAGGCTTCTTCACCCCATGCTCTCCTCTTGGTTCCCCTTCTCTAATTCCCCTCATCCTCATGCTCCACCTCCTCCTCCCTGCTCCCTCCTTGCTCCACCCCTCAATCCCCCAGGTGTTTTTCTTCCTGTTTTCACGCAGACCCTCAATAAACAAATAACAGGAACCTCCTGGGGGTGTGGGGGGTGGAAGCTGGGGATGGCACAGAGGTGTAAACAAGTAAAAAGCAGATCTTAACTAAAATATTATTTTAAACATCACAATTAAAACATACCACAACAGCAGGGTTATTACACACAGATAAACAAGAAGGCAGGGTTACTACACACAGCTGAACAAGGAGGCGGGGCTACGACACTCAGCTGAACAAGGAGGCGGGACTATGACACACAGACAAACAAGGAGACGGGGTTATTATATACAGATAAAAGGAGGTCCGGTTAGTTAATCACAGGAGGAGCAGCCTCTGTAGGGGAACAGTCTTCATGCCATAAATATCTTGGGTTAGAAAGCTATTATGGATTTTGTGTGCACACACACCAGTATCTGCACATATACCACTGGAAGGCCTTGCCATCCCTCTAAGCCTCACCCCAGAGTGTAAGGCTTTGCCATTTTCCCATGTGTCTGAGGTTAAGTTCCTTGACATGGCTGGCTCCTGTCAACAGCACATTCACTCGGGACTACACATACCCAGGGCTCACTTTGCTCCGCACAGCAGGACCCTTCTTTTCTGTGGTTCCCTCTTGTCTGCTGTCTGGGCTTGTCAGCAAGACCTTGCTGGTTGGATAAGTGGACTGCAGCTCTCAGCCTTGAGTCTTGCTTCCATGTCCTGTTCAGATCCCATTTCTGAAGACCTCCAGGGTCTGGGACGCAGCTCACGATTCCAGAGGGTTCCACCAGCAGTTCTTTGGGTCCTAGTGCTAAAGCGGAGCATCTTGGGCAGTGTGCATTGGCAAAGGACTTTCTTCAACTAATAGCAGACTGGAAGCAGAGAAAGTGACTCAAGACAAGGTATACGGTCTTCAAGGCATGTCTCCTTGTTCCAGTTAGATCCCCAGATGTTCCAAAATATCGCATCAGCTTGAAACTAAGTGTACTGCACGGGAGTGTGTAATTTTTGTTTCTTTAAAAATGCTAAATGGCATTTGGACTAGGTATGGTCCCATCCCAGGTGCGATAGATGATTATGAGTTTAATTTGAAATGCTTGATGCAGGTGACTATAATTCGGTTAGGTGCAGTTGTTTTGGCACGTGTTGTTCTTGGGGTTGTGTGCTGCTTGGATTTATGGGAACTTCTGCTTAGAGGATAAATGATTTGAAGCCTCAAGAGCCAGGGTTGGTGCTGGTTGGTGATTCTGTTAGTTGGGTTGTCCATTATTTGTTGATTCTTGCATAGAAGAACAAAGCTGGAGAGATTGGGTTTGCAGAGAGTGAACTGAGACGTGAGTCTGACTCCCTGTCAGCTAGTCCTCTCCAAGCTTAGGACAGCCTAAAAAGGCTGTGAAGGTTTCTACCTTTCTCTCTTTCTCTATCAAGGCCACCTGCCAAAGTGGTGAAAATTTCTTTCTATCCTTCCTTTCTCTTTCCCTAAATTGAGGGTAAAAGATTGTAGGATACTACTACGTGAGTCTGTTGAGGAACGTTCCTGTTCAAACTGGAACCAGGGTGTAGGAGGAAGTAAGGCCTCCCTAAGAACTGGTTGCCAGGATTTAAAACAGTGGTAGTGGTCACACAGATGTGAAAGCTGATACCTAGGAAGAGATGACATCATGGGAGCCAACCAGCAAAGGACGTTTCACCAAGATCGTGCTCAAGAGACGAATGGGTGCGGGATAGAGAGTGATGAGGGGTCATAGGGGGTGTAAAGTGTGCCTTTTGTCCTGAACAAAGATAATTTGCTTGTCCACGCATCTCCCAGAGTCTGGTCCCTTGATTCCACAGCAGCTCATCCCCTGGGCAGCAGTGGGTGGACAGGACCAGAGATTCCAGGCAGTAGCTAGGAGTGCCCCCCCAGGATGCCCCCCCCAAAGCTACAGCAGGAGGAGAGAAGGTGGTCTGAAGCTATGGGGGGATAGCTGTGAGACCCGTCTCTATGTGAGAAAAGAGAAGGGGGACATTTGCTTGCAAGGATGGAGGAAGAGGTAAGACAGGTTGACAGAAGAGGAGACAAATGGAAGGCAGTATTTTTGTGAGCCATGGCTGAACTCTTCAGAAAAGGAGACAGCAGATGCGTGACATTTGACTCAAATCCAGGGACAGACTTAACGTAGGTACACAGACACCTACGGGGCACAGCAGCATAAAAGAAAAAGCTAGCGATCTATGTGGGTGTGCTGAGGCCTCCTAGAGGCTTAAAGTTCCTCAAGGTATGAAACTGGAAACAACAGGGCAGAGAAAAGAAATGAAAAATTCACAAAGTATCATGGACCTGAAGATTCTCTAGGGCTAGTGCCAGAGATAGAGATTCTTGAGGTTTTGAGCGGCAGCCATGTCGAATAAGACGTGAGATTAATCAGCACCGAGCACTCAGGAGATGACAGACTGCCGAAGAGAAATGACAAGCCCGGGAGCACCCCCAAATCCGCAGCGCACTTCATTATCGTCAACTCTCTTTGTTAGAGTCCTCTATTTAGAATAGGTCGTCCTAATTGTGAAACCAAGGTCCGAAAGATCTCATTTGTCTGAGAGTCTCAAGGAGACGCCCGGGGGCTTTGATGAGCCTTTTCCCCCCGCAGCGTATCAGAGCACGCTACAGAAATGGAGGACCTCAGCTTCCTGTTCCCAAGGCTCCCTCTTACCGCTTCAGTCAGAATCATTTGGGAAGCCTCCTGAGGTTTATGAGAAAGGATTTAAAAATAAAACAGATCCTTGTCATGTTAAAGAGAAAGAAAGGTCCGTATGCCTCCGAATCCAATTGACAGTTCTCCCTGGCTGAAAGTCAAGAATCAATAGACAAAAGGAAAACCACCGCAAAGACCACCTAACGAGGCAATACTCCCTTTTCTGAGAGCGCTCTCCGATAGGGAAATAAACCCTTTCCTCGCCAAGTTGTTTTCGGTCCGTGTTTTTTTCACAGCAATAAAAATCAAACTAGGAAAGATGCTGTTACATAACCCCCGGTCTGTGTTTGCACTCAAAACAGAGACAAAAGATGCTTGTAAAGTGGAGTCTCTTAGGGTACGATGTAGCCTGATAGACAGACATCTTTTCTACTCAATGTGGAGTAACTTAATGCGTGACACAGCCTGAACTCAGAACTAGTCTTATTTAAATGTCAATCTCCAGTGTTACTTGAGACTTCATTTCAACTCTGTCCTTAAAAGAAGTGAGTTTGGGACTACTTTCAGGTAAGATGCCAGACCAGAAGGTCCCTTCAGGAGACCTGGTAAAGGTGAATAAAGAACCCTTAAAAGAAAACAAGCTCTATTCCAGAAGTGAAAGGAAGGAAGGAAGGAAGGAAGGAAGGGAGGGAGGGAGGGAGGGAGGGAGGGAGGATGGATTAAAGGAAGGAACATACAACACAGTGAATGAAAGCCAAGAAGAACACATCTCCAGCAGTGTAGAAGGGTGTCCTGTGACAGGGGAGAACACACACACACACACACACACACACACACACTTACTCAACCCAGAAAGGGAGTACATGACAGACCAAAGTAATAATTGCACTAAAGTCTGTTTTGGTGAACCAATGAGTTTTTATTGGGGTTACTAGCAAGAATTTAGGTGGGGATTGCTTATGGGAGCAAGGGTGCTCCTCAAAAGAAGCTACATCACCAGAAGGCTCACCTCAGCATTGGCGAAAATTCATGAAAACTGAGATCCTGTCTCCAGTCTGAGAACCTGTCCTGCACACCCACGCTTGCCGGAGTCTCTTCTGCTCGGTTCTTCGGCCTTTTTTATACTGATGGGACATGGTTGTGGACAATCTTCCAAATTTGATTCTCCCTTTTGTTAACCTGATGATTCTCATGAACCTTTCCCTTCCTCCTGGAGGGAATATTTCCATTCAGAGGAAAATGGCCTACAGCAGAGAAGAAGCAGAAGTCCGATCCAAAAGGTAAGCCACGGGCCCTGGCAAAGTGACAATGGTAGCCTCTACCCTCAAGATACACTGTCAGCTCTCACGAGCTTCACATCCAACTGCAAGCAAGACAGCGGTGATGCCTGAAGGGGCATTCTATTTTAACTACAGCAATCTGAGGAGTCTGCAGTATCTGGGCTTCACTCTGAGCAAGACCCTAGCTTTAAAACTGAACTTACATGGGTGCTTGACAATTGGGACTCACTACAAGTCAGGGAGCTCAAAGTTAACCCACCACAGACCCAGAGATAGAAAGACTCGGAAGGTAGTTGTTGAAAGGAGATGGGCAAGACATTAAAAAGCCTAAGAATGCTGGTGGTAGAGGCTCAAGAGGTTAAGTTCATAAGAAAAGACAGACTACCTTAAGATGCTAAAGACAGCTGTCATTAACTGAGAATAAGCCTGGAGTCTGGTGGCCCTGAGCCCGAGACTTAGCAGTCTTCTGGAGCCACCTGTGTGCAGCACTTACTGCAACAGAACACAAGAACTCCGCAGCTGCAGCCAAACACTTGGTATCCACAGTTGCTTTCATCTACGAGGGTGGTTAGCATGCAATAGATCTTCCAAGTATGAACACAGGTCCTCCACTCGGAGTTCCACGCCACAGGTGTTTGCACACTCCCTGTGTGCTTTCTGCTCCTCTCATTTAGAACATTAGCCACCCAAGAGATACGATCTGTGTCAGATCCAAAGGAAACTCCAGCCTCCCAAGTTCCAAAAGGCAGTCTAAATATCTAGAAATGGGCTCCACCTGAACTATAGGAGGATTTCTGGTAGTTAGATAAAAATATTCTTCAGGAACTTGTAAAGCCAGCTCCCCTCTAACCAAAGAAAAGTCATTTCCCTTAACATTGGCAGAAGGGGCAAAGGGCTACCTGCAGTGCCTATTGGCATCCCAAAGTACACCTGGTTCTAAGCTCCCTCAGAATCACATTTCAGAATCTATAGCCCTTCTCACGTCCGCATCCTAAACTCCCTCCAGCTCATAGGCTTCCCTCCCCCCAGCTATTCATTCTGCTTATAACCCGATATTCTCTCATCGCCCTCCCCCCTTCTCTACCCCAACTTCTCTCATGACCAGTTCCAGTCTGCTGGCCATGTTCAGTCTCTTTCTTTCTCTCTCTGCTCTGGACTCCTCCAGATACGTCTGGCTCCTTCTTCTTCTTCTTCTTCTTCTTCTTCTTCTTCTTCTTCTTCTTCTTCTTCTTCTTCTTCTTCTTCTCCTTCTCCTTCTCCTTCTCCTTCTCCTTCTTCTCCTTCTTCTCCTTCTTCTCCTCCTTCTTCTCTCTCTCCCTCTCTCTCTCCCTCTCCCTCTCTCCCTCTCTCCCTCTCTCCCTCTCTCCCTCTCTCTCTCCTGTCTCTCTCTCTCTCCCATATACAATAAAAACATTCCCCTTAACCATACCATATCTAGGGGCTGAGAGAACAGATTGCACAGGTAATGTGGCCAGCAGACGGCCCTGGTATACAAAGAAGTGAAATCACTAAAATGAATATAGCCCTAGCCTATGTCAGACACTCGTCCAATACTCAAATAAGCCATAGGAAAGACGCCACAAGATCAACCAAGCCCACCCCTGCCCTGCTGTATGGCCAATACCCCTCCATCCTTAGTGATGTAGAAAAATCTCTTCAAACCTTTTTTTCTTTTTCTTTCTTTCTTCTTCTTTTTTCTTTTCTTTCTTTTTTTTAACTCATGTTCTTCCCCTTTCGTTCATTTTACTATGCAGTGTTTTTACTTATTGTATTTATTTATTATTTATTATTTTCCTTAATATATTAAGCTAATTCCAGTAATGTACTTTTTCAGTCTGGAGTAGCCTTTATTTTCCTTTTTTTTTTGGCTGCTGAACCCCCTTCCCATCAAATCCTCTTTTCTTTCTATTTTGCTTTGATTTTATTTTATATGATTTTATGATTTGAAAACTTGTTTCTATTTGCCTTCTTACAATTATATAATGTTCTGAATTTTCTCATGGTTGAGAACTGTTTTTAAATTTCTCTAACAATACATTGCTATTTCTTTTCCCTTCCCCAAAATTCTTCTGCACTCCACTTCTTCTTTTAATTTATTTAACTTTGTGTCGCCTCTATTTTTTCTCTTCCTCTACCTTCTTGCTTCATCTCGCTCATTTATTATTTCAAATTTATTCTAAATGAATTTTAACTTTATACATTAGTTTCGCCACTTTGTGTTGTGCTGTCCTTGGTGATGTATTTGGTGGACTTCAGTGAATGATTGAAAGTATTTCTATGTCTCCTATACTTTGATGTTGTCACTGCTTATTTTCCCCTCTCTGGGGCATACTGGAAACTTTCTATTGCTGTAACAAACATCATGACCGGGAACAACTTGGGAAGGAAAGTGTTTTGCTTACAGCCCCAGATCAAGGTCCACGTTGAATGAGCAAGAGGCTGGAGATAGGAATTGAAGCAGAGGCCATGAAGGCTGATGCTTACTGGGTCACTCTCATAGTTTGCTCAGCCTGCTTTCATATTTTATCCAGGACCACCCATAGGGGGTTACACCACCCACAGTGGGCTGAGTACTCTTACATCAGAAACCAAGGATATGCCCCCCAGACTTGCTGACAAGCCAATCTGATGGAAGCTTTTTTTTTTTTTTTTTTTTGATTGAGATTCCCTGTTCCCAGATGACTCCACCTTGTGAAGAAGTGGCTAGCAACAAACCATTACAAGCCCATAAGAGTAGGCTGCAAAGCCAGGCAGTGGTGGTGAATGCCTTTAATCCCAGCACTCCCACTCAGAGTCAGGCAGGTCTCTGTGAGTCAGAGGCCAGCCTGATGTAGAGAGTGCATTCTAGGACAGCCAGAGTTACATCAGAGAAACCCTGTCTCCAAAAAAAAAAAAAGTAGTGTGCAAAATAAGATCTCCAAACACAGCCAGAAGAAATATTAAAAATCACAACAAAAGAACCATCAAAAAGGAAGGCAACGCTGTAACTGCTGATTTTATACATGCTGAGTGAGGCAAACTGCCCGATGAAGATTTCAAAAGCTTGCTAGAGAAAAGAGAGAAGCAGATGGTATCAACCCAAGATCTTTGGAGGAAGGTCAAACCATGAAGAGAATAGTCAGAAAAGTGGATGAGAAACTCAGCGGTATCAGTAAAAAGTCAGTATCATGAAAGAAAAATCCACCATGAAATTTGAGATTAACAAACAGAAATATCGGAGGCTGAACATGGTAGTGCACATACTCAGGAAGCAGAGGCAGGTAGACCTCCGTGAGTCTGAGGCCAGCATGGTCCAAATAACGAATTCCAGGCAAGTCAGGGAGACATGGCAAGACTCTGTCTCAAAAACAAGAAAAGCTAGAGTCATCCAAACAGCAGAAGAAATGTCATAGGTGGAACATGACCAGAAAATATGCATTCAAATATCAATACAGGAAAATATGTGAGCATGACCACAATGTAAACTAAATCCGGGCTACTATCATGAAGAAAACAAAACAAATCTGAGTCTGGGGGTGAAAGGGAACCATGATGAAAATTAAAAATAGAAAATCTGTTTGATGAAATTATAACACAAATTTCTCTAGATCTAGAAGAAGAAACCAACATTCAAGCACTAGAGAAATTTAGAATTCCTAACAGACAAGGCAAGAAAGAAATATTTCCATGATATATTATAATCATGTTGTCAAAAATAAAAAGCAAAGAGATAATACTAAGAGCCAAAGAGAAAATACAAAAACTCAAACACACACAAAACTAAACACAATAGAATGACATCCTATCTCTCACCAGTAATCCCCCAAACCAGCAGACTACAGAAGATATTGCATGCCTTTAAAAGCGACAACTGCTGACACAGGTTGCTATATCAACCGAAGATATCCTTGAAAATTGAAAGAGAAATAAGGACTATGTTCTCTGGAAGAATGGAATATATACTGTAGACAAGGTTTCTTAAATTCTCTTTCACAATAGCGGTTACACAACCCGACAATGGCCATCTGCATCCTGGAGGGGCTGAAAACCTGGTAGTGGATCATCTCACGAAGCTAGATGTCTCCACAGAGATAATCTGGCATAGAAGGCCTGGACAATTTTCAGATGGTCACCGATCGTTGGTTTACACTAGAAGAAGTTCAATTCTGATTTTAGCTAAGTATGATGGGAACAGCAGCAGCAGACTGGAGGTACTCACCAATGAGAAGTGAAGACAGGTAATCAGAAGCATTGTTTTTTCTGTGGACCTCTTTGTACCCGAGCTGCCCCAGGCTGTGCCGCTCTGGAAGTTAACTCTTCTTGGAAAGAATCTTACAGACATGCTCAGAGGCTGGTTGATTCCAGAGTCAATTGAGGTGACAATCAAGATTAAACATCACGATTCTACTCCCTATCAACTTGATGCCCAAACAAATTTCAAGTCATACTTAATTTTCAAATGCAGATGTAACTAGGTCATAATTCAGTCTAACATGATTTAAATAGCCTATATACAATCCCAAATGCACTCTTCTTCTCTCTGAAGTAGATGATGAAGTCCCTTGAGAACTACTTAGTTTTTTAATATCCGATAACGTAAATGTGATAATGTGAATTTATACTGGATTCATGTCATCTCAATCTACGTTATATAACATGGTAAATAAATAAAAAGAAAGAAAATATAAATATTTGTGTAACGTATGTAAATATATGCATATTGTGATTGGCTCATTTTGACTGTCAACTTGACAGGACCTAGTGTGACAGAGCAGAACAGTGTAAGTTTCCTCCATCTTGTATGCTTGCTGAGGCCATTTCAGATTTAACTAGACTTTGACCTCCTTGATGGAGAATCCCACAGGAAATTACCCAAGTCTATTCTAGGACCTGAGGCCGAGATGCCCCCACCAGTTTATCTTAGCTTCTGTTAAACTGCCTGATGGTGCAAACTTCTCCATCCGGCTCACTGCTTATCTTAACTTCTGTTAAACTTTTTGCTTGTGTGGAACCTCCCCCTGTAGCCACAGAGTGAGATATCAGGATGTGTTATTTTTGTGTTAAAAGCCCCTTAGTCTAAATTCTCAGGGCTAAACTCAGGTTCCAAATATCTGAATATAGTTCTAGCTGGTTAGCTACCAACTGTGTCTGAGTAGTCATCTCTGGCGGGCTCCCTGTAACACTGGAATCACCTAGGAGACAAACTTCTAGGCATGACTGTAAGGAAGTTTATAGAATAAGTTAATAGAATATAAAGACCACCTTTACTACAAGGTCAACACCATCTCATAAGCTGGAGTTTTAGGTCTAATGAAAAGAAGAAAGCATGCTAAGTACCAGCATTCCTTCCTGTTTCCCGACTACTAACGGAATGTGACCAGCTGCCTCGTGATCTGAAATGTCCTGAAAACTGTAGTGAGACTCAAAAAGTAAGAGACTAATTTGTTTGGCAGAGGATATTTCAAGACATCACAGCACTAGGCCACAGCATAGCTACCGCCCACTGCTCTTAGATCTCTAGTAAGAGAGTTTGAAAATATGTGAAAACTGTGAGAAAAAAAAACAAGAGTATGAGAAAGTTTAAATTTGCAGGCAAGGTAAATAATGATAAACAGCTGTAATTTTTAAAGAAATTATCACCTTTGGAGACTAACCTTAGGTTCTGACGAGAACGATAGGAAATGTGTATCAGAGTCCTTGCAAAAAGATTCTTAGAAATCACTGTGATACTATGAAGATGAAGCTTAAATTGTTATGGAGCCCCCAGGATATTGGAGATGCTAGGACCATGTGCTTTCCACCAAGGAAAACTATAGGCACAAAGTGAAGGGGACTCAAGAAGTTGTGTGTGCTACAGGCAGCAGAATGGGAGGGTGAGATCTCCTAAACATTTTGAGCCCAGATGTTCCATCATGAGTCCCAGATGCTAGACAGAGAGTTGTAGCATTTGTGTGTGTGTGTGTGTGTGTGTGTGTGTGTGTGTGTGTGTAGGTGGGGGGGGTCCTGGTTATTCCTTGCTCTGCCTACATTTTTCCATTTTGGAATATTTATTCTGTGCTGCTGTATGTTGGAACTATAAAGCTTGATGTTTATTTTATGGGGCACCACAGTTAAGAGATTGTCCTGAGTCTCATGAGACTCTCATGAGACTGGACTTTGAATTTTCAAATAGTTCTGGAATTGTTAAAGACTAAAGGGACTTTCTCCATTAAGTTGCTTTTTGGAATATTTTATCACAATAAAAAATACATATGCTGATACCATGCTTACGTATGGTTCTTATGAACCATTTCATTATAACCTCTTACCCTGGTTACTTTTGGAAAGATGGAAACAAGTGACTAAACTTTTTTGTTTAAGACAGAGCATTTCTATACACCTCATGCTTCCCTTAAACTCTCATGAACTTTCAACCCTCCTGCTTAGCCACGCACGTACTGAGACTACAGCTATGTTCCACCATGCCCACTGTCCCTTCATTTCTATTCTGACAACTTCCTAGCCTGTGCCTGAACAAATTTTTCTGAAGGCGTCACTTACCAACTACAATACCGTGGTTTGGGCTCAAGGTTCCTCACTGAAAAGATGAGCTCCATCTTTGATGATGGACTTGAGGTGTCAATTGGGTGATGGGGCTTGGGTGCCATGTGGGTGACAGGGCTGGGGTGACAAACGGCAAGGGGTTGAGATTACTAAATCTTTTCTTGGACAAATCGAAGCAACTAAGAGGTGTGGGTACTTAAGTAGATTTTCATCTAGACTTAACTGAACTCAAGTTCAGTTCTGTTTGTATTGTGAGTGGTTTCTCACATCTCATTCATGCTTTTTTGTATGTTTGGGGTTTTTTGTTTGTTTGTTTGCACACTTGCTTTTTAAACAAGGTCTCTCTAGGTAGCCCTGGCTGTCCTGAAACTCCCTATGTAAACCAGCCTGACCTTGAACTCACATAGTTCCTCCTGTCTCTGCCTTCTCAGTGCTGGGATTAAAGCATTAAAGGCACCCACCACAATCTGATAGCTCAAGCTATTTTGTTATAAGCTGTGCTTCTGTGTGCAAACAGACAAAGTTACAATGTTTTACAAGAAAAATGCAAAACACAACTTTTGGAAAAAGTAAAGTTTTTGTTAGACTCATTTTTCCTGACTTGATTATAAATGCTTTGGAAAAGGAAAAATAATGGTTGACAGAAGACTTTAATTACACAGGGTTAGAATTTTGAAGAAAGTTCAGCAATTGACAAAATACGCATTTCTATTACATGTAGCATAACAATTATGACTGACAGCATTATGTTTCAGTTTGTTGACATAATTTATCCATAACAGACTGTTTTCATAAAAATCTCCATTCAGTTTTGTGTTTTAAAAATAGACATTTTCTGCCTGCTGGGTGGTGGTGACACACGCCTTTAATGCCAACACTGGGGAGGCAGAAGCAGGTGGATCTCTATGAGTTCGAGGCCAGACTGGTCTACAGAGTACGTTCCAGGACAGCCAGAGAAACCCTGTCTCAAAACAAACAAACAAATAGAAGTTTTCATGAGTTTATAGATGACTCAGCAGGAACCACACTGGATGGCTGTCAACTGTCAGCTCCAGAGGACCTGACATCTCTGTCTTCTAAACACATTTGCACTTAGCTGCATATATGCTCACACAGAGATGCACATACACATAATTTAAAGTAATAAAAAATCTTTTAATTTTTTTTCCAAAAATATGAAATGTACTTATTTACAGATCTACTCCCTAGGGGGTCAGAGTCCAGTACTTTTGGTTATTAGAGACTCACTGGTCAGAGTGCCAGTGTTCAGACACATTTATCCTTACTTAAGGATGTAGTCATGATCCAGCTAGGAGCAGGTGAACACAAGCCTGGAAAACATCGGTACCACCAGCAGTTCTAGTGTGAAGGATCCCAAACAAGGCTTTTTCCCAAATGTTTAATGTCAGGAGCCCTGTATAAAACAAAAAGGCCATGAATATATTTAACACACACAAGTGTCTACAACAATTAGCACCACAGTTATCCAGAAGTCCTTTCTATACTGAAAATAGTGTCTACTTTCTTTCATATCAAAATTACAGAATTGGGAAAAAAAAAAAACAAAAACAAACAAACAAAAAAGAAAAGAAAAAAATAAAAAAAGAAAGTCAAAACTGCAGACTTCTTGCACACAAATACAAAAAGATGTCAGGAATATTTTAAATTGAAGTGCTGCCCAAATGGCACGAATCTCACTTGAATGGCACTACTTACAAGTAGCAGGAATGTCAAAAGAATGTCATTAGCCATTTTACATATTGAAAGCCTAGATGCTATGAGGATTGTTTATGAGAATGCCTGTTCATTTCGCGTGCACAAACTCACATGCACTTAATTCTGCAAAATTTCGCATAATCTTTCGGCAACTTTTGGCACCTTCCAACATTTTGTTGGTCACAGATATATAAGGTAGTAAAGAGAATAGAATCACCTTAAAAATAATAGTTGTTTATAAAGTAATCAGACAACTGAATGAACCTAGACTTTGGCAAAAACCAGTTTCCTTATTTGGAAGCTTTGACAAAATCAGTAGAAAATATGAGCAATGATCTCAATAAAATTCCAAATATTTGGTTCTTTAAGTCAGCCTTCCTTTCAAATGTTACTAAGAGAATAATATTTTTAAGGGAGCATTTGATTCAGGCACAAGATTTTGAATTCTAGTTTCATGCTGACACACCGAATTTGACCTTAGAAAGTCCTTCAGATAAATGTGCATTGGGAAACATCATTTGCCATGTTTTGAAATGTAGACAAAAATCATCTTTTCTCAAGAAAATAAAATATGTGATGCTTTTCATACTTTTCTATCAGAGCATGTCTCAGATATGTTCATATTTCTGTATATATGATTTTACATGTTAATTGGAATTTTAACTCTTAATAATCTTACTCTAAGTAAAGGCCCGTGGAGAAGCAATCCTAAATTATTTCAATGTTTGTTAGCAATTATAAAAACATATTTATTAGGAATCCCAAATACATTGCAAAAGGATTGAATCCAGATTATTTTTACGATAGAAGGAAACCTATTAAGATGCCTGTTTACTTGGCTAAGCTTTAAGACAGTAAGATGCCTTTGTCAGGCCTCTTGGTAGACAACAGCTTGGTTTTAAAATGACTACAGATTTGTGTTTCTTCCCTTCAGTTTATCATATACAGTTAGTTCTCACTGTGTTTCACTAGCCCTGGTTAAGAGAAGGGTTTTAAGTAACTTGTTCCTCAAAAGAAGCAGCAACAGAAAAAGAGAGGGAGAGGGAGAGAGATAAAGATGATAGATAGATGGATAGATGGATAGATAGATAGATAGATAGATAGATAGATAGATAGATAGATGGATGGATAGATAGATAGATGGATAGATAGATAGATAGATAGATAGATAGATAGATAGATAGATAGATAGATAGATAGATGATAGATAGATAGATAGATGATAGATAGATAGATAGATAGATGGATGATAGATAGATAGATAGATAGATAGATAGATAGATAGATGATAGATAGATAGATAGATAGATAGATGATAGATAGATGATAGATAGATAGATAGATAGATAGACAGATGGATGGATAGACAGATGGCTGGATAGATAGATAGATAGATAGATAGATAGATAGATAGATGGATGGATAGATAGATAGATAGATAGACAGATGGATGGATAGACAGATGGCTGGATAGATAGATAGATAGATAGATAGATAGATAGATAGATAGATAGATAGATGGATGGATGGATGGATGGATGGATGGATGGATGGATGGATGGATGGATGGATGGATGGATGGATAGATAGATAGATAGATAGATAGATAGATAGATAGATAGATAGATAGACAGATGGATGGATAGACAGATGGCTGGATAGATAGATAGATAGATAGATAGATAGATAGATAGATAGATAGATGATAGATAGATAGATAGATAGATAGATAGATAGATAGATAGATGATAGAGAATATTGGCAATAGCTCCTATATATTAATGCTGTAATTGTTAAGTCCAAAAATTATTCTGAAGTGTTCATATCCACATAGACACATATTTTAAATTATACATACTGAGAATAACAATTTTAGTACTAAATAAATTGCTTTTTTAAATGCAGAAAAATGAAGTGGCCACAGACTTGTTACTTGTTATTCAGGGAGATTTTAAGGGTGGATTGGGTGTCTTTTGTGTGATGCCTGGAATATTCTCTGCCAACAGTTTCTGGTTCTTTTCCAACAGTTACCAACACAAGGTCACAGGATTTCTCACATTAATTGGAATTTTAACTCTTAATAATCTTACTCTAAGCAGAGACCCAGGAGGAAGCAATCTTCAATTATTTTACTGTTTGTTAGCAATTGTGAAAACATATTTATCAGGAATCCCAGGTTCCCTGTCACAACCAGCATATGCCCAAACGAGCCAAAGGAACTAGATTTCCTCAGAACACCCTCAACTATAAGATTCATCAGATAGATGGCAGATTTCCAAATGGTTCAGAGAACCTCCAAACTGGCAAGGCAAGGAAGGACAAAGCCCGACGAACACCCACTGGAGAACTTACCACACTCAGATCCATACACATGCTTCTTTGCCTCACTCAATAGTGACAGAAAGAAACAACACCAGCCAAACTGAATGAGGACAAAACCCCTGGAAAAAAAGGAGGATATTCGGTCTTTGCTCTCCTCCCAAGGTCAACTTGCTGCATGAAAGTGAGGTCAGCAAGAAATTTTTTTACTCAGCTTGGCTTCACCAAAATTTGCAAAATTTGCAAAATTTGTTCTTCGGCAAAACCCAGAGAAACCACAGAGAAACCACAGGCAAGCACTGACTGACTAAGTGCAAACCGAGAAGAAGACTTTCTAGTGTGTGGCCACACTGTGTTGTTTAAATTAATCTCTGCCATCCTTCTCATGACAGGGCGCTTCACTCTCTTCTCCTGGAAGGGAAGCACACAGCTTGAAATGCTGGGCAATTTAAAACTTGAAATATATCCTCTCTTACATGAGAAATCTGGGCCACCCATCTTTACAACCTCACGGATTTATTTCTTCCTAACAAAGAGAGATGAAGACGTAAGTCAGGTGTTCTCTGAACCGCATCTGTCACCTCTCCTCTAGGACTGCTTGTGTTCTGTCCCAGTCATTCTGCGTTTTAGCCATGGGTTTAATGGTGCCTCTGTCCTACTTAGCATCCTTCAAAGGTGACCCATAAACACTAATGTCTGGGAGTCACAAAGTAGGGGCGTATGTGTTGGAGGCTGATTGTGACATTCATGGGCCTCACACTGCAAATCTCCACATGTTTTGTCTACCCAGCCTAAAAGGGCAGTAGCGGCCATGCCCTGTGTCCATCAGCCACCACTGAATGTGTGAAGTGTCTTTGGGAATATTTGAAGTAGGTGGAAGAAAACTTGACAACAGACTGACTGGGACAAAGCCCCCACTAAGGCAGGATACCCGGTGACCTGTTCTGATATTTCCCAGAGGCTGGGATGAAAGATGATGTTAAGAGCTAAGAAAGCCAGTATAAAATCACACTGAACCATAGAGCAGAAATATTTTTAGCTTTTTGAGATTCATTTTACCTTTTTTTTTTTTGTTGTTACATAAAAGAGAGGGGAAAACTTCAGTTTGGACAAGCATGCCTTCGTAGCAGGACTTGGTCACAGCAGGCTGGCTGCTGTTTAAAATTAATCACTACCCCCAAATCTTGTGGCCTTACATGATAGAGAGTTGTTTTGCACCCAATGAGCATGGTTTCTGGCCAGCCTTCCACATGGGACCAAGGCACCATTCTGTTGCCTTCCCACTTTATTTTAAAAAAAAAAAAAAATTTGTTTGAGCTCCTCTTCATTCAACTAGGAGATGAGAAGAAAATCAGGAATATGAAAGATTGCACAGCAGGTTATGATGTTCAGACTTGGAGGGCTCATCGCTTCTGTTCATTCTATTGACTAGACTCAGTCACATGCTTGTGTCCCACTCAAGGATGCTGGGAAACATAGTGGAGACACATGCCAAGTCACACAAAGGTACTGGCAGGAAGTCCAAGGTTGTGGATGTAACTCATAGAATCCCCCAGTAAGGGAGTAGGAGTGGCTCAGTGGGAGAGCACTTGCCTAGCTAGAATCCCCCAGTAGGGGCCTGTAGGTATGGCTCAGTGGAAAAGCACTCGCCTAGATCCACCCCAGTGGATGGTGGGAATCGGAGACATGGCTCAACAACTGAACTTGTGTATAGTGCACATCTATAAGCAACCACTATACACAACCATGTAGATTATTTCATCTACACCTAACCACTCTCCTTGGGTTTCAATCTCAATACCCTCTTTCCCTCGAAAGGCAACTGGACTTCAAGCATGGACTCTTTTTGGATACTGTTTTCCTTAGAATTTACAACAGTGTTGTGTTTCCATTTTGCTGATTTTATGTCACTGTCTGTTTGGGCAAGTAAAACTGCTTTGCCTTCTATACCAAAACTGTGCAATTTCCTTTCAAAGTAAATTTAAGCTAAACAAGTGAATGTATTTAAGGGGGAAAAAAAATGCTAACTAAATAAAAACCGAGCAGAAGATGAAAATGGCCACGTCTGTTCAGGACACGCTACAGTGAACGCTGCACAATCTGATCCACCTGTGAATGTCTCCCCAGGTCACTGGGGCACAGCTTCTGCCCTGAGTCTTACACAGAGTCTCCTGACTCTGACCATCCTGCCACTGATGGAGCTGGCTTGCTGTGAAGGAGGAGACAGCTTTCTCGCGTCTTAAATAAAAATAATGACCTTTCCTCAATTCTTCAGGGGAAAAAAGCATTAGGTGAGCAAACCAGATGTTTTTAGCTTTTCATTTTCCTCCCACTGACTAAAAGTAAATAAATAAATAGGATTTGGTACTTAGCATGAAGCATTGCCTCCTCTGTAACAGCACAGAAGCCAGCCAGGAACAATGAGGCTGACAGATCCTCCATTTTGTGTGTACATATTAAGTGCCTAGAGGAGATGGTTTGATGGGTACTTTGACAAAATCTAAGCTACCACAAAATGATAGAGCAATTAAAATAATCCAGTAGGTTCAACCTTTGAATGTTTTAAACTTTCTTATGAGCATAGCTCCTCAATGAGTCATTATGTTTCTTGAGGTATAAACACACACTCTCTCTCTCTCTCTCTTTCTTTCTTTCTCTCTCTGTCTTGCTCTGTGTGTGTGCGTGTGTGTGTGTGTGTGTGTGTGTGTGTGTGCATGTGTCTTGCAGAACTCAGATTAAGGCTATGCATAGAGTTGGCAATTTATAAATAGAATCAGATAGAACGAGTAGGGAGCGAAGGAATGTGTACCAGTGATGTCTTGAGCTCTATCGCTACAGCTTTATTATTAAACTTAAAAATAACTTTGTGCTAGAATGCAGATGTCTGCCACTTCCTAGGTCACCTTGTTCCCATGCCCTGATGCCAGGGCTGGTGACGGTCTAGAGCTGGATGGTGTTATAGCCTGACTCCATTTAATGACTTACTAATTATTTATAACCTGCTTTCTGGATGACTGGGTAACTCATTTTTCTATATAACTTGTTTGTTTGTTTGTTTGTTTTCCTGTAGCCTTAGTTAAGGACCTGTTTCTCCATTTTTGAACTCACAAACTGCTGGCTCTCACAAGAGTTTTCCTTCTAGTAATCAGTAAATCAAAGTCCAAGTGCCAATGCTCAGACAGCAGGAAGGAGATAACATCTGTCTGACGTCACTGCTGAATTAACTGCATCCCACCTAGATCCCTGTCTCTGCCACACTGTCAATTTTCAAACTTGATGTAAGTAACTGCATTCTGATTGGCTTTTGTAACCTGCTCCCTCCCTCGACATGCCCAGCAACAAGATTTGTATAAAAGAGAACAGAAATGCTCTGGCAGCTTCCCCTTCTCTCTCTTTCTATCACATGTCCTTCTCCAAAAAAGAAACATTTTTTTTTCCCTACTGACTTCTGCAAAACACTTCCACTCACAGCCAGGCTCTTTTGGATCCCATATTCTTTCTGCTTTAACAAACTTATTAAAGCATCCAGCAGCCTCCCAGGAAAAAATGATGATAAATGACACCCTCTTTATGACATTGTATAGTGATTCTAACATTCTAGCAGAAATTGAGAATTTTCTAGTCAGATCGCCCAGGCTTCACAGTCTATTCCAAAGGTAGACAGAAAAACAGAGCTCAAAGCAGCAGACAAAAATATTTTGCAATTAGTTGCAATTAAAGCCAAACTCCAAAAGATGAAAGTTCCCAAACACACATTAATTTGGGTGGACAGTCGCCTGTCTATTGCACCATATTCCTAGGTATAGTGCCTCAGAATGCTCCCCTGGGGAGGAGTTCTGTATGCAAGGAGGCTTTGTAATAGACACCTCCAGTCAGCAGATGTGGCCCTCAGACAACAGAGGCAAGAACAGCAAGGCAAGGCGTGCCATGTTCAGATCGGGCTGCTGTCTGTCTACAGGCGGTCAACACAGGCCTGCACTGATGAGCGTACCCTGAGCCCAGAGACAGCAAAGGCGTTCTGAATACTGAGAATAACAAATCTGATTTCTCCAGAGAGCAGACAAGAGAGTCTGAGGGGAGCTTGAATACACGTGTCGCTGTCTGTCCAGAGTATCTACTTTTTTGATAGCAAAAACCAGTGTTGCTGGAAGAGAATTATCTACTGCCATGTCATTCTTAACTCTTTTCAGAGCAGGAGTACTAGATCATTGAATTTCAAACGTCCCATTTTTTTTTTCTCAAGGGTTGTGCTATTTGGTTTAATTTTGTTTGTTTTATAGCTTTCTAATATATATATTTTTATATAAAATATAAAAATTTTATAACTTTTTTCATAATTTTTATAATTTTGTTTTGTAGCTTTGTAACTCATAAAAGCCAGGGTCATCTGAAAAGAGAGAATTTTACTAAGAAAATGCCTTCATCAGTTTGACCTGCAGTCAAGTCTGTGAGATATTTTCTTGATCATTAACTAATATGAGAGGGCCCAGTCCATTAAAGTGGTGCTGTCCCTAGGCTGTATAAAAATGCAGGCTGAGCAAGACACAGAGAGCAAGCCCATAAGCAGCACTCCTCCATGGCCTCTGCTTCAGTTCCTGCCTCCAGGTTCCTGCCCCAAGTGCCTGTCCTGACTTCCCTTCATGGTGGACTGTGAGCTGTAAGAGGAAGTACACTTTTCTTTCCCCAAGTTGCTTTTGGTCTTGGTGTTCATCACGTCAATTGGAAGCAAATTAATACAGCTGTTACTTGGCTTATGGCCCTTACAGGGGAGGCAGAGAGTGGGGAAACAGGGAGGCAGACTATTTGCATGGCAACAGGTATGGTCCTTGCCTGCAGAGTGTGTGCTCACCTCCGCCTTGAGAAGAAGCCGTCATTATGCACGAAATGGATCCGATTAAAGTTTTCATTCGAAGCATCTTCATCATAGAAAGCTTTCTGCAGGTGCAGCAGATGATAGAGAGATGGCAACACCCTTTTCTTTCCCCAGGTGTCAAGGCAGATCTTTGTGTTGCAAGATCCAGGTGGCGATGAGAAGCCTGTAAACACAAAAAGCATCCCTAAGCTCCTTCCACAGGAGCCAGTAATGGTTGAGCATCACAAACGGCAAAGGTGTGTATGTGTGTGTGTGTGTGTGTGTGTGTGTTATATTACATATCAGTTCTGTGTCAGGCACTTTTAGCACTTTTAGTAAGCTCTATGCAGCTTATAGATTATCAAGCATATTATAGAACTAGCAGTAGATAAAGCAATACACAGTGTCTACATGAGGAAGACTCCAACTTCAATGGACAGAGAGACACACCAGGCTGGGTAATCAGGGAAGGCTTTATGTGGAGGATAGTATCCATATGCATTTCTGGCATGTCTTGCTGTCTGTTTGTAAAGATTCCAGCAGAGCCTGTCTATGTCTGATAAATTGGTTGGCTAGGGGTTCACCCAGGTATCAACTTATTTGCATACATTGAGATCATAGAATAAAGAAGGCCTGGAGCAAGATATTTCATACTCAGACGCCTGGGGACAGAGTAGGTAGAGGCAGAGAGATGAAAGCAATACCGCCCGCAAGGACAACATCTACGTATAGGGCAGAGCCCTGCAATGAGATGAGGGGATTATTTTGAGTACCGTGATGGAGTTTGAGGCACAGGCAGCCATGTGTTTCACGATCAGAGAAGCAGAGCACAAATGCAGGGCTTTCTTCCCCTTCCCTGGGCAGCCCGGCACCTCGAAGGAATGGGCACACAAGATGTGAGATGATGTTCTTACAGAGAGGAGGCCCAGGACGAGCACAGCAGACACCGTGGAGGATTAAAGCAGAGCTCCAATGGACACAGCCTGAAATGCAGCCTGCTGAGGGACTCTATGCCACCGTGAGCTGCACAGCTGGGCGCAGAGCAGAGGTGACCCTTGTAGCTGTTTTCACATCCTGTCGTTCTGCTCAGATGCCCATCGCTATGACTCAGACATCAGAGCCACAGAGCTACACGGTCTGTGTCATCTGTACAATTTCATGTCTCTTCCCAGGTGCCTCTTTCCTTGTGTCAGGGAGATTAGCATTTAAAGCCCAGACTAAACCTCTTTTAAAATGTCTGAAGCTACAGCAAGTTTGGAAGGCTAAGAATTGAGATGAGGGCGCAGAATAAAAGCATCAGACTCGTAACTGGACGATAGATACAAAGTAAACACAGGACAGTTCACTTATTTATTTCGCTTACTTGAATGTCCACAGACGTCTATTTTAGAATATCATAGTTCTTTGTGTGGCTGATGTAGTGTCCATGCCAAACTGAAACATCTGAAACAAATACATACATATCACCAAGTGGGTAAATCAAGAGACTCTCTCCGAAGCTTTCTCTTGTTCTTCATTTAGGGATGAACAGAACAGGATGAACAGAAGTCCCTATAACCACTACTCCGTTCACAAGGGTAGAAGCTTCTCCAGTGAGCTTGGGCACAGGCTTTGGTTCTTGCTGGCCACTGGTCTAGCTGATCACTGGTTCTTTACAGTTTAGTTCTCTGCTGCTTTTCTACAGAGGAATGGAGGAGGCATTCAAGGCGCAGCATGGGAAACCTGGATCTGCTTTTAAAAATCTACCTGTTCACCTGACACTATGAGAATTAGGCTCAATGGGCAAAGCAGCCCTCTCACTTTCTGGAATGCCACACTTCCACAACCTCAGAGATGGCACTGGTGATCATCACTGGGCACTAGGGAGAGGTAACTTTCCACCCCGGGGAAAGCAAGACGCTCTGCGATGCCAGGCTCCCACAGTGCCGCTGAGACGGGAAGCAGCTTGCCCTCCCTTCTCATTAGCCTTCAGCCACACTAGCACTGCAGTGAATCAATAAGGAGGGAAACCTCTGAATGTCAAGGCCTTCTGCAGAGAGGCAGAGGGTGGAGAGGACACCCTGGGGGTTGTGGGGCAAAAGTGCAGGAAGAGAACCTCGGAGGAGCTTGCATCACGTGCCCTTTCTAAGGCTCAGCCTCTATCCTTCGCTTTCCCCTTCTCTCAGAGAGGGATCGAGAGGAAGACTCGCAGAACAGGTGAGTGGCGATGGGTGAGAAAGTTAAGGAAACCTTAACTCTGATTTAAAATGCTGAGTTCCCCTTGGCTTACTCCTTTATTTACAGCAAATTGCCTGTTTCCACCCTCAAGGTGAGTGTGGCACTTTGGGCTGTCATTCTTCTTCCCAGCCTTTTCCCCACTTAGCCCTAGGAAGTCTGAAACCATGTTTTTCTAAGTTCCACACTCCCCACCCCCTTCCTTCCCCGACGCCATCTTCCCACCCAGGTGCACGCCCCGGAAGGCCCTTCCAATGCAGCCAAACTTCCTGATTTTCTTTAGAAGACGTTAGGCCTTTTGCCTCCTTCCCGTTACCAGGGACAAATGTCCCTAATTATGGGGATTCAGATTTCTTCTTTCGGGAGACTGATCACTTCCCGGCTCTAGATATTTAATCAGAATAGGAAGCATTATCTTTCTTTTTCCTGTTGTATATGTGTGCTGTGTGCGTGACAAAACTTTTCCTGGGGAGAGGGAACACAGTTCTCTACTTACTCCAGATAGGGAAACCATGACAGACCGAAGTACAGATACCACTGAAGTCCAACTTGGTGAAACAATGAGTTTTATTTGGGTTATTTGCAGGAATGTGGGAGCAGAAATGAGTCAAAGACAATTGCATCACCAAGTCCCCTCCCCAAAAAAGTTGGGAAACCTGAAGCACACTGTATAGCCTGTAGGCAGCTCACCAGGTTGGAGAGTGTCCTTTCCACTTGCCTCAGTTGACCTAAACCTCTCCAGGCAGTTTGACTGGTTCCTGCTTCTTCCAGGTAGCTGGGCTGGTCTCAGAGTATTCTTTGCCGATCAGGTTTGAAATGGTGTCAGGATTAAAAACCCGATCCACCTTGAGGTTGCACGGTAAGAAGTTTAATTATGGCAGCCAGACCTCGTGCTGCTCTGGAGAGAATGAACACTTGCCAGAACATTTCTGTTTTATTTTATACAAATCTTGTTTCTGGTGAGCAGAGCAAGCAAGTGAGCTACAAAAGCCAATCTGAATGCAGTTTGCAAAGCTATAAAATGTCAAAAATTAACAGTTTAGCAGAGGCAGAAATCTAGGTGGGATGTGGTCAGATCAGAAGTCACTTTGGACAGATGTTACTGTTATAGCCCGTTAACATGCTTTTACGAATTATCTGTTGCTTGCTTCCCAGATGACTGGGTAACTTGGTTTTTCTATGGAACTTGTTTTTAAAAAAACACATGCAGGAATTAGATGGATGGCTAGCGTGGGTCCATGTTGAAAGGCCAACGAAGGTAGAATCTGATACTTGTAACCATAAGAGCAGCAATCAATGAAGGCCCAAGATCCACTCAGGAAGAATGAAGAGAGGATCATGGATACAGTTTTACACCTTTGTTCTGTCTTCATCCCCGGGCCTATTGGATGATTCTGTTCACATTCAAGAAGGTCGTTCTCCCTTGCTGTCCTACATACCTTCCAGACATGCACAGGGGTGTGATTCAGTATATCCTAGGCATCTCTCTGTCCAAGTGAGTTGAGAGTCAACATGAACTATCACAAGCAGGAAGTGTAAAGCCAGATAAAGGCCAACCAAATGAGAAACTGTCAAAAGCTATTTATCCAGAACAGCAATAGCAATGGAGACAGCCACCATCTCCTGCATTTTGGGTAGCATGGAGGCGGGCAGGGGAGTGGGAAAATTTAACTGTGACATGAATAAGACTTCAGGCCGGTCCCATTTGGAGGCTGATAGAAGGGAATGCACAGGCAGGTTTAGCAGAGGAGGGCAGTCAGTGTGTTTGATTTAGGATGCTTATCTACCTTCGCCTGATTGGTCCAAATTTGGAAGCAGGAATAAAAATAGTAAAACTATTAGTTACCAATGGATCCCTAGCTCTTTGGGGGGTCAAGTATTATAGAATTAATTGTTGGTACATTTAATAATACCAGAGGTGACCAGCTGAGTTCTATTATCCTGACTTTCAGAAGGCTCACTTCTTGTCCTATTTATTGCCGACAGGGAATCAGCTTCCTGGGAAGGCTATTGAAGACTGTTGCTAAGATATCCACGGTTCTGTTTTTATATATTTTCTGGCCACTTCTCCTTCCTCATAGTCAGCCTCACAGACACTTAGATGGTTAGGACTCAGATTTGCCGTTCGACAGGTGTCCTGCTTTGTGGAAAGTCATTCCAGCGGCGAGGAAGGCCAGCTACTCAGAAGGCTGAGGCAGGAGCAGGTCTTAAAGAATTAAAGGCCAGCCTGGACAATGCAGGAAAACTCTACCTCAGGATGTAAAAATATTATTCTGAAGCAATAAGATCCCCAAGAAGGGGGAGGAAATCACTGATCCCTGCTTTCAACTACTCTAAGAATCCAGCCCTTGCTGCACTTTGCTGAATTCACTCTTCGTTTAATTTCTGTGTCAATACTTACTAATTTTTTTTATTGAGTATGGTTGTAACCGTGAGTCCTGCCCAGTCCCTGTCAATGGTGATTCCGTGCTCTCCACGTCCCTTCTCGACACTCGTCTGATGTTTTTGAAAGCCCAGTGCTGCCACTGAACTTGTAGCTGCGCATCCAGGCTGCTATCCTTCTGCCTGTCCTCTGCAGACTCTCTAGCTCTGGCCTGCTCTCCTCCATTGCTCCCGTAACTCTTTCACTGCCTCCCTTTCCTCCCACCCCGATTCTAGCCCAGACCATCTACTCTCTTTACGCCCCTTTCCCCTATCCATTCCTGAGCCTGGCCTGACTATCCTCTTACTTAGAACCCACCCACAGCTAAGAACACAGTTATCTCCCTAGTAGACTCAACATAGCTCCAGAGGACCTTAGCACCTCCCACAGCAAATGCAGCATTACGACAGCTGAGCAATAGTCCTGACCCTGTTGAACTGTTCATAAGAAGTTGTCTCTGGGTTTCCTCCCATCCCCCCCTTGTCTTATTGATAGACGTGGTAGCCATTGTCCTCTCCTAAGGAATCCAAGGCATAGAGTGTCAAGGGTTTTCCCAGGGCCAAAAGGCAACACTCAAAGAAATATTCCCTTTGAGCCCCCCAGAAACACGTCATCACTCCCAAGGAGAAAGACTCCCACCTGTGCTGAGGATGTGGACATGTCTACCTGCCCAGCAGTGGCAATCTTACTGCTCAAGCTGAGGGCGGAAGCTTGGGAATCTCATAGATCCATCCTATTGAGTCTTTAGATCACCCCCACGTTTCTTCTCAACAAAACTCCAAATCTTATGAAACCAGATCTCCTCCACCAGGTATGACTCTCTGTCTAAACTCAATCGGGAAAATATGGAGGTTTCAGGTGACGGTAACCCAGAGACCATATAACACGTACCTTTGTAAAACACAACGCCACTGTCCTCTTCTAGAGCAAACGGCCTTCAGACCTCAACGTGAATGCGTTTGTGTCAAGAAACTTATGAAAACAGCCCTTTAGTATTTAGGTAACTCTCGAGAAATCTTTCCTCAGGTGCAGATGAAACTATTTCTTCACGTGAGCCCATGAAACCTTTGTCAAACCTGAAGGCGATGTTTAGCCAATCTTTGTGGGTCTATTTTGTTTTTTACAAACCCAGGATTCTCAGAGACTCTCAAACCCCATGATTTCCAAGCCTTTTCTCTTCCAATCTGCCCCATCTGGATCAGCTACATATTTCACAATGCCTTCCTAAATAACCGGAGTCCTCCTTCCATTATTGGAGAAGCGCTAAGCAAACTGAGTTTTCCTCTCTCTTGCCCTAGACACACTGCAATTATCAGCACAGCCAAAAACCCCATTAACTGTCTCAAAATCCTTTAAGACCGTGATGAATTTGGACTGGGTCCAAGGATGTTAATACAACCTCAGCACTGAGAACAAAAGCTGGTGGCGGCAGCTGCATTTCTCCTTCATAGGATCCCCATGGGGCTCCCATGAGCATTTCCTTCCGACGTGATTGACACACAGCCTGAGCTGTAGATAGGACACGTTCTGAGATCACCGGTAGAACCATCATCAAATCTTGCTCACTCCTCTGGAACAAGGTGCCCACGCCCTCAGTTGCCCACCTGAAGAACTCTATCCAGTTTCTCAATTTTAGGACTTTCCTTCTTGACTTACAAAACTGGGGAGATTTAAATTTGAATATATCAATATCATCTACGATGTAGACACTAAAAATCATTACAGCTGACGCCAGCAAAATGAGAACAGGCTAAGATTGGAGGGGGGGGTGATACACAGATACCTTTAAGTTTTATACTCTAGGGTGTTTGGGGTCCTATTTCTGAAAGGTAGAGCCTGAGATGAGGAGACTTCGAGTAATGTTCTCAGGAAGTCTGTCTGATCCTGTCGTGGGGATCACGCGTGTGAGGGGAAGACAGAGAATGGCTATCTACCACTCAGACACCACCAGCAAAGCATGCTAGCCCATGATCACCCTCCCAAAGGTGCACAGTCATGAGCGTAACCAATGATCATAGCCAATTTTCTGCTGCCCGGCACTAAGTTCTATATAAAGAAAGGAGGGGTGGGGTTTCAACTCACTGATTTTGAGGCTGAAAGTTTAAGACTCAATAGCCCCATCTGTTAGGGCCCCACTGTAGAGTGTCATGATGGGGGTGGGGGTGCAAAAGTGATCACATGACATGAAGCCAGAGGGATTTAGAGATCTTTTTACAGCAATCCATTCTCGAAATAACTACATTAAATCACCCCTCAGGGTAGTCTTCCAATGACCTGACTACCTCTCACCAGGCCCAAGTTCTTTTTTATTTAAATAATATTTTTTGTTCTTTGAAATTTTCATAATTTATGCAATGTATTCTGATCATGTCCATCCACTATCATGTCCTTCAACTCTACCCTAATGCTCCAACCACCCTACCTCCCTCTCAACGTCACGTCCTCCTTTTCTGTTATTGATAAATCTGTCTGCCCAATTAGTGCCGTCCATATGCTGATGATGTGTGGGTAGGCTACAGTTATTAATGTCCCCCCATCTCTCACCACTGTTGAGACCAGCCTCTGAGGGGACCAAGCCTCCAGTACATGATCCTGGGAAACAGCACACTTAAACCGTATCTGATTCACAGCCCTGCCCAACAGCTGCAGCATATGCAAGGGTTCTCGGTGAGGCATCAAGACTGTCTACCACAGAGATGTCTGTCCTTGCAATAATGCCAGGATTATGGGCACAGCCATGTCCACTAAGAGCTTTCAGTGTAGACCAGGGATTCTGCATTTTTCTATTAACAGCTGACAAAGATTAATGAATGGCTGCTGTGTTCCAGGCAGCATGCCAGCAGCCATTGTATTAGACATGGTTCTGCCCTGCCCAGCTTACAGAAAGAATTTGTAAATCACTGTTCACTGGAAACCCTGATAGGGTCTTAAGACATGGCACTAGGCTATGATGTTAGGCATCCTTTGGCACCCAATTCTCGCATATCAGCTTTGCGACCCTCAGGCAAAATAACTTAACTTTTCCAGGCTTCTGTTTCATCATAAAGGGAAAGAAATAACCCACGTTCGATCTGTAGATTTGGTGTGTGCAACTGTTGAACCAGGTAATGCATGTCAATCCTGAAACTTAGTATCTGGCCCAAAGGAACTTGCAGGTGATGTCAGATCTAATATTGTATGTCCTTGGGAAGACTGAGCTCATGCCTGGCCTTGAGCTGACCTGAGGTCAAGGCAGAGGTGCAGTGTCCCGGTGTGAGAAACCTGGCCCCTCCCCTTCTTCAAGTCCCCTTTGCCTCTTCACAAGCCAGGTCATTTTTTTTTTTTAACCTGAATTGGTAGGCCACTGACTATTTCTAAGATGTTCTAAAACAGTTTCCCTTAACTATTGATTTCCCTCTCCAATAATGAAGCTAGAAGAGACTTTAAGATATATACTCTGACCCAGCACTTTTGAAACCACGACAGGAGAGAGGGTACTGTGTGTTCCCAAGTATGTCAGAATAGTGTGTCAGATAGTAGCAGGCAGGTCCCCTGCACCTGCATCTTCAAAGATATCTGGGTCTTCTCTCCTCCCACTTGACAGACAGACAGACAGACAGACAGACTGACACGCACATACAGAGTACCAGACAATCCTATTTCTGTCAAGACTTTCTGCTCTAGGCATGTCTGCCCTGTTCTCAAGAACAACCTCTCTGGAGATTTACTTTACATAATGTTGTCCATTAACAACATTGGCATTTTAATGGCTATTTCAGACAATAACCGCTCCCCCCTGGCCCCCCCGCAACCCAGTTTTCTGACAAAAACATATCATCAAATTTACTTCACCAAGTATCACACTAAAAAAAAATAACAATACACACACACAAATGCTGCTAAGCCATGCTTCAAGGATTTTTTCCTTTTAAAATATTAGCCTTTCTCTTCTGTGGCAAGATATTCAAAGTCTGCCTCTACCCCCACACCCCTTCAGAGGGTAGAGTGGGTTACTATGACCTCTGAATTGTCGATTGCTTCCAGGAAAATGTTCTACAGAAAATGCAGCCCTTTGTTAAATGCCGCAAGGAGCCCCTGACTATAAAATAGGCAGATGCTGACAAACTGCTGCAGAAAAAGAAAGAAACACAAATGCCAGGTTCAGGATGCATTGCCTCAGCCCATCTAATAAATCCACCTGAATGTCTATTGCTTTGCATGAAGGATCTGCTTGTGCAGGCTGCCCGTCCGCACGACCACTTAATTTCACATCCAATTCACCACTAATTTCAGACTGCTATCAAATGTGACAGACGGGTTTGTTTTCAGCTCTGCTAGATCGAATGGCCTGCTTTAAAATTGAACAGACAACAAAGAGATCGGAGTTGAGAGGCATCCGAGAAATGAAAACGCTTTCCGACTTCCCAAAGGACAGGCTGGAGCTTCGCCTTCCTGTCAGGCTAACCCTAAGAGGGCAGAAGAGCTGGTGCAAGGCCAGGCTCCAGCACAGCTGGACGCCACAGCTGGATGCCACTGGCTCAGAGTGTCACAGCTAACACCTGGGGCTCAGACCTTCTAACCAACACTGGCCTATGCAGAGCTTTCATTTAGAAGAGCTTAAGGTCTGGGTCCTCTACATCAACACTCCTTGTGTGTTTTCAACTGATAACATTTTTTTAAAAAAACAAACAAACAACAACAACAACAAAATAAAAACCCAGTAATCTGCCTGGAATTCCCGCTACACAATTATTTTGACTGACACTAGCCACGTTATCAGTGACAATCTGGCTTTGTCTGATATTCCCATCTGTTGTTTTCAAACAAAGCAAATCTCTGCATCTTTAAGAGTCCTCAAGCTAAAATCAAAATTAAAGTTTGGGGTACATCCACTGCCAATCTGTAAAAGGAACCAAAATATAATCTGTCCAGCACTGGTGTTGTTCAGGCTCCTTTTGACACTGTGTTAGTGAACCTCAGCATCGCTCTGACAGCAGGACAGGTGTAGCAGGAGACAGAGAGCTACACAGAGCAACGTCAATGTCAATCCGGAACCCTCACTGGACCTTATTTATCCTTATCATTGACTCTACAATTTTTGCCCATATTGTGCGTCAAATTCTCTCTACTGTGACGAGCCCTTAAGGATTTAGGAACATTTTCTTATGCTTTAACAAATTACCATTCATGCTTAGAGTTCTAGTAACAACCCCCCAGTGGAAAACATTACAAAAGGAGGGGGGAAATGAAGATGAGCCCTGGCTGCTGAGATGGAAGGAACAAGAGTCATAATCAAGATGAAAAAGTTAAGTTGCAGCCACATCTCCCACTGTATGATAAAAACGAATCTAACTTCCTGCCTAGCTGTCAGCTCAGAAAGATTAGATCTCGAGAACAAATGGAAACTGGGGTTTATTTGTACTATGTGTATGCTACACTGCTTTGAATAATCCATACAGGAGCTAATTTATTTCTCAGTCTGAGTCCCAACCTGGTTGCTGTATTATGCTTTAATGTAGATATTTGCAAGTTAACAAATAGGCAGGTGGTTGGCCACATAGATTTGGCATCTGTGGAGTTGACTGGAACTGTTTCTCTTGTCTTCCAGATATTTCTGGGCAGACACCAGAAATGATTATAATTATTGAAGAATGAGATGTATGGGATAATGTGTGCCTTCCAGTCCCACTAGCTCCCAGTTTGTAGTCATGCCCCCTCACCCCAGGCAAAGCTGGTGCAGACTCTTTGTTTCTGGGCATACCTATGGAGCACAGGCAAGTCCTGCTCTTCTTGTCTGGCTCTCTGCAGGCTTCCTAATCTGTACTTAATCTATTCCAATCTTTCCCTCACTAGGTGAAACCCTATTAAACTGCTAGTTTTCACCTATTTCAATCTATAAAAAGAGTAGTCTTATCTCATTCATCCTAACAGACAGAACAAACTCGGCCTCAGTGACACTCATTCTTTTCAGAATTTCTTTATCGACAAAATCTCACTCTGTAGTCCTGGCTAGCCTGGAAGTTAGACTATCACTTAGGCTGGCCTTGAACTCACAGCTATCATCCTGCCTCAACTCCCTGAGTGCTGGATTTCCAAATGTGCACCGCTATGCTCAGTGTGTATCTATTCCTTTCAGTGCTGATGCTTCCACTTACCCAGAAGCAAATGTCTTTTAGGAACCACGAGGTTTGCTGGAGGTCTCTTTATTTGGGATAATAGGTTGCTGAGGGACTATTTGCATTTTGTACGTATTAAATGGTCATGGTGACTTTTAACATCGTTATTAATCTCTCACCACACACATTACACTGGCAACTCCTTGGAAACCGGGATGACATCTGGTCCACAGACAACACCTCCGGGACACCTATCCACGTTTCAGAACTGATGAAATCAGGCAAGGAGAGATGAACTGATTTTTCTCCAAGTCACCCAAGCACTAAACAGGAAGGCTGAGCCCTTGCTTCCAAGCCCTCTAGACCAACCACGTTGTCCTTTCTTGGGGAACAGGAACACAGAAGACATAGGACGTGCACAGAACCAAGTCACAACCTAAATGCTTACTGGGGTTCATCGGATACAGATCCTAAAACATACCAGGAAGCGGGAGACACGGACGTCAAGTGGGAAGCATTTGTCTTGCCTGAAGGAAAGGTTGTTCCTTATCTGTAACAACTGTTGCTGTCAGGCCAGGTAGCTACAATCTCCACGGAGGCTGGAAATCTAGACTGATGTAAAGTTTTGTTTTGTTTTGTTTGTTTGTTTGTTTTGGAATCTAGCAGGTAAGCAGCCATATTCTAACTAAATGCAATGCCCTTGCACAACAGGTGCATCCCACAGCTGGCGCCTGTCAGGACTAGAAATGGCAAATGTTTGTGGTTCCTCATCGCCTGCTCCTTCACCTCAGCAGACATGAGCAATCAATCTTAGCAGTTGGTAAGTGCGCTTAAATGCCACCTCACACTCTTCAGAATAGGATATGCCTCGCAGCTTAGCAGCTGCCTCCGGTGGGTCAGAAGGGTGCAGTACTTCCTGCCTAACCTGTGTCAAAAAGGAAAAATGCCAAACAGAGAAATACTACTGTTCTTGAAGATGGGACTATAGTTCATTGCCAGAGTCTTTGCATAGCACACAGAAGATCTTGACAAAGTACTTACAAAATAAACAAAACCTACATACTTCCTATATTTTTAACCTATCAGCCCAAATAGGGAATAGAGACATTTCAATTTTATTTCATTTTATTTTGAGACAGGGCCTTCACTATGTAAATGTGGCAAGCCTGGAACTCACTGTGTAGACCAGGCTGGTCTGGAGCTCGCAGAGATTCACCTGCCTCTGCCTCCTAAGGGCTGGGTTTAAAGGCCTGTGCCGTCATACCTGGCAGAAATTGGGAAATTTTAACTTTAAATTACTGATTATCTTTTTATCCAGAGAAACCCCCACATACCCTAATATGAGGATTATATCCAAGGTTTCAAACCTGTCTGTCCTAGTTAGGTCTATTACCGTGACCAAAAGCAACTTGGGGAAGAAAGGGTTTATTTCAGTTTGGGGTTCCACATCACAGTCCACTGTCTAGGAATTTAGAGCAGGAACCTGGAGGCAGGAGCTGATGCAGAGGCCGTGGAGGGGTGCTGCTTACTGACTTGCTCCTCATGGCTTGCTCAGCCTGCTTTCTTATACAACCCAGGACCTCCTGCCACAGAAGGGCACCATCCACATCAGACTGGGCCCTCCCACATCAATCATTAATCTAGAAAATGTCCTGAAGACATACCTACATTCAATCTGATAGAGGGAGTTTCTCTACTGAAGTTCCTCTTCCCGGATAACTCTTAATTTGTGTCAAGTTGACAAAAACCCAAAAACCCTAGTCAAGACAACATCTATGAATGACCTCATGACACACACACACACACACACACACCACCCTCCCAGCCCCCATGCCCACCACAGGAGCCCGACTGACTGTTGTAGGTTGGGAAGTTGGTGCAACCGGAGAAGCCATCTGTATGGGCTTCAATTTCCAACTTTGTTTTACCCTGCAGAATCTTGACATTTCAAACTACTGATTCGATGCCAACAGGAGTCATTGCAGAGACAGCAGTCACATGACCCTGGAAGGAGGTCCCCTGTGGGAGAGGCTCCAGCTGCCTATGCTGTCTTGCATCTGGCTTTTTCATGGGTTCTGTGGGCTGGCTAACCTTTTGATTTGAATCAGGCACTGAGTTCTTCGGAGTGCGTCACGGCCAGATTCCTGCACTGGAGCCAGAGCCTGACCGAACAGCTTCTCCACCAAGCCGAGTGACACTGGGAGGACTCTGCAGAAACAGGACTGGGAGTTTCTTTAAACGATCTGTTCCCCCTTCTCGGCTTCATAAGAAAAAATTTTCCCCATGTCCTATGTCTATAACTTTGTTTTCCATCTTCCACTGAAATCTTACTTGCAAATTCAGCAAGATTAATCTTTGCGATGTCCGGGTGCCTGAGTGTTTGGGCAGCCGGGCCCAACTTCCGGTTTAACTTGATCATGCTTGATCTCAGGCTAATGTGGGCTAGGTGAATGTCCATGTTCAGAGTGGCCTGCTACCTCCAAACACCATGATGATTTCTGTGATCCATACTCCTGTCACACAGGCTGGACGTCATCATCTTCATCATCTTCATCATCAGTGAGGGCACAGGGGTGGGAGGACTAGCCAGGGAGGAATGAGAAGAAGGTGTGACCGAGATATATTGTATGACACTCAAGGAATTAATAAAAGTATTATGAAAAAAAAAAAAAAAGGTTAATCCTTGTTAAGGAAAAAGGAAAGAAGTGCTCTCAAAAAATACTATGTTGGCAGTGAGGTGGCTCAGTGTGTAAAGGAGCTTGCAATAAAGCCTGCCAACCTCTGTTCAAAGCCCAGGACCTACATGGTGGAGGGAGAAAAGCAAGTCCTCCACGTTGTCGTCTGACCTCCATGTGCACACTACAGGGCCTCGCCCATGGGGACTAATAAGTAAACAAATGAAATTTTTAAAATCTTAAGCTGTGTGAATGTATAAATATATCTACCGCTCATCCTTAAACAAAAATTTAACTTCAAACCTTCACAACCCCCAAAAAGAGTATTTTAAAAAGGAACTTCTCCAGAATCGCTAAAACATAAATTTGGGGCTTATTAGCTGAGCCAGTCTGACTGCTTATTCTCTGTCACATCTCCTGTCTTGTGCTGGACCAGTCAGACCAGGGCCTCGGAGAAGATGCTCTGACAGCCAGAGCTTACGATTCCAGAAGGGATATATGGTCCATCAGGGTGAGAAAGCATGGCAGCAAAAGTGTGAGGTCACTCCATCAGTCAGACAGCACACAGGAAGTAGAGTGAGAACAGGAAGCGGCTACAGAGCCTCAAAGCCCACCCTTAGTGACATACTTCCTTTAGCAAGGCTCCACCTCCTAAAGGTTCCATAAACTTGCCAAACAGTACCACCAGCTGGGACCAAGTCTTCAAACACATGAGCTTATAGAGCACGTTTCTCATGAACACCACAACATTCCACCCTCAGTCGCCATAGGTTCCTGGCCATGTCACGATGCATTTAGTCTAACTTCATAAGTCCGTAGTCTTTAACAATCTTGACACTGCTCAAAAGTCCAAAGCTTCTCCTTCTGAGACTCAAAGCAATCTCTTAATTTTAACCACCTGTAAAATCAAAAAGAAAATTACATACTTCCAATAGAGAACAACACAGTTTATATATTACCATTTTTAAAAGGAGGAATTGGAACATAGCAAGGAAACATGAACCCAAAGGGAGACAGAAGCTCAGCAGGATAAACACCAAATCCTGTAGCTCTGTGTTCCATTTTCAAAGGATTTAAGTACCCTCATTCCTCCAGCTTACTGACTGCAACGTACATATCTCTCTTGACCTGTTTCCACTCCTTGCATGCAATCGTCCTTGACAGATAGCCCACAGCTCTGGAGCCTCCAACATCTTGAAGTCTCCATTGCAATCTAAGCTTCATCTTTACATCTCCATGCAATGGGCCTCTCAAGGGACCTCCTTGCAAGACTTCAACCCTGCCATTCATTGCCTGGCCTTAGTGGCCCTCTGAAAGTGGCTCTCTGAAAGAATACATGACCCATCAGTCTTGCATACTTTATGTCTTAAAAATGAAGTACAAAGTGGACAACACTGCTAAGTCTAACTGACAGCATGAAATGAAGCCTTGCTTCTTTGGACCAGAAGCTAGTGAAAAACTTAACTACATATTTGCTTTCCAGAAGCAGATATCCTGATGCGCTCTTTCCTTTCACAAGTTGGAGATTTAGCCATTGAGGCCTTGCTTTCAGGGGCCCTTTCCTACTGTTCCAGTACAGAGCAGGAGGCTGCTCTTTAATGGCATTAATCTTTGTAGTAATTACAGCCTCTTTTCATCACATGTTACTTAGGCTTCCTAGTGCTCTTTCCCTCTCTGAGTTGTACATCTCCTGTATTCTTCAGCCCTACTTACTGGTCTTTTCCACTGTAGACTCACGTAAGAGTTGTCTTAGTCACTGTTCTATTGCTATGAAGAGACACCGTGACCACCATGGCGACTCTTATAAAGGGACGCATTTAAATGGGGCTGGCTTATAGTTCAGAGGTATAGTCCATTATCAGCATAGTAGGAAGTGTGGTGGCAAGCAGGCTGACATGGGCTGGAGAAGAGCTGGGAGCTCTACATCTGGATCCACAGGAAGCAGAAAGAGAGAGAGAGAGAGACACTTTGCCTGCTTGGACCCTAGAAAACCCAACGCCTACTCCCAGTGACATACTTCCTCCAACAAGGCCACACCTACTCCAATAAGGCCAAACCTCCCAATCTCTGCCAAGTAGTACCACTCCATAATGGCCAAGCATTCAAATACATGAGCCTATGGGGGCCATTCCCATTCAAACCACCACAAGAGTAATCAGAAATAAGCTTTCTATAGACTTGATGCTATGCTGTCTTGAAATTTCTTCCACCCAAAAAAATCAGTCCTTCGTTTTTTTAATACAGCTTCACACAATTTCTCAGGATATGGGCAGAATGCAGCTAAGCTCTTTGCTAAAAAATTATGCAAATGGCCTCTAGTCTAGTTGCTCTTAAAGTCCTCATTCCCCTCTAAAGCCTCAAGGGCCAGGCTTCCACTATTCATCTACACTCAGAATTTCTGGGGCTTCCTAAGGTCTCACAAGAATGGCTTACTAAGCTCTGCCCACATTACTCAATGACTTTTCTAGTCCAAAGTTCCAAAGTCTTCCATATTTCTTGGAAGAAAATAATAATAATAATAATAATATAATACAATAAAGCAGGTATGTCATAACAATGACCCCACTCCTGGTACCAATGTATTAGGTAATTCTCTGTTGTAATAAAATACTCTGAAAGAAAGCAGCTTACTGGAGAAAATGTTTACTTAGGTGTTTTTATGTTAGAACAAAGGAGACATGATGGCAAGAATATGAGTCAGGCAGCATGGTGACCAAACTTTTATCTTCGCACAGGGAACAGAGAGTGGAAACAGAAAAGCTGAGCCAGGCTACCAAACCTCAAATTCCCCACACAGTAATATACTTCTTCCAGCAAGGCAGGGAGACTCCATAGCCTTTCCAAACAGGACCACCAGCCGGTGACAAACATTTCAAATATATGAGCCTATTGGGGACATTTCTCATTCAAACCACAGCATCCCTTAATGATTTATGCCGGATATTGCTGCAGTGAAGCAAAGGAAGAGTTCACAGTGGTGGGAAAGAGATGTGCTGAAGGTACATGGCCAGAAATGACAACAGTCTTTTTTTTCTCTTTTTCTTTAAGATGTATTTTGATTATTTTAATTATGTGCATACACATGTGTTGAAGGATGTGTGCGTGTAATTTCAGGTGCCCGCAGAGGGCAGAGGTGTCAGAGGACCACAGAGCTGGAGTTACTGGTGTGGTTGCGAGTCACCTGGCGTGGATGCTAGGAACACAACTCGGGTCCTCTGGAAGAGCAATGCGTGTCCTTCAGCGCTGGATCATCAACTCAGTGGTTTCGCTGCTCTACATCTGTTGGACTTCCTTCTACGCTTACTCTGTACTGTGCCACCTAACAGCCTACCACCGTCAAGTGGGCCTTTCTCTCTGCACGGTCTTAAGAAGTTTTTCATGACTAGTGAGTTTGGCCTCCAGAAAAGGAAATCTTGATACTAGAAGGACAATAAGATACCATCCACTCTCCACTCCACAAGACCCAGTAGCCAAGTATCTCACCTCTCTGAGCAGGACGGATGGACAAGAGCACCCAGAAGATCCTTCAGACCTATGATGAATGTGTGGAGAGTATTGTACGTATTCCGAGCTGTGTGAGAGTCCAAGGCTAACTCACTGGAGAAGGAGTCGAGGTCTTGTTAGTCATGACCACACTACAGATAACCTGGTCCTTACCAGACATCAGGAAAACTGTCCTGCTTTAAGTGCTTATTAACGAACAGCATGGCCACAGTCAATCAAAGAGCAGAAGAAACATGGCCGCTGGTGTTTGGTGGGTTGCTCAGTGAGTTTCATTTTTGTTTTCAAGTAAATAAAGACAGAGAACAAATACTTCTCAAGTAGGAGGGAAGACAATTACAAACTTTATGAGGATGAATCACCTTCCGAGTGTCAGAGCCTTTTTGGGTTATGGTATTGGTTAATGCGGGTGACAGCCTTTCTGCCTGTTCCCTGGCACGCGTTTATTGGGAGCCATTTGTAACACTCCCATTTTGTCTGCGAAAAGACATTTTAATTGAAAAATCATTTGCCCATAAAATTATTATCATCAATTCACATTCCACCAAAGGACTGCATTATGACCATAAAACAATTTGTAAGTGGATTCATTTCACCCACTAAATCACCTCACATTATGTTGTGAACGGAATGATTAAAACAACTTAGCATTCTGTTGGCAAAGTAATTACATTATTACGCATTTCATCCACAGAGATACTTAAACTACTGAGTCCATTTGTCTTGTTGACACAACATCTATATGTATCGGACAGAACACATTTTATTTAGTTGATGCAATTAATTTTACTCACCAAGAGCTTTTAAACTTAGGAATATATATATATATATATATATATATATATATATATATATATATATATATTTTTTTTTTTTTCCCCTCACAGGTAGAGATTTGACTGAGGGACAAAATTAACCTTGCCTGCATGATCCACGTTCATAAAGTTTTCTCAAACAGTATGGAGATTGGTAAAGAAAAAAAGTTCCTTTATTCCAAATATGTTGGCTGGAAAATTGGTGCACACATGCATTCTAAAGGGCACTCCAATCTGCTGGAGCATCCCACCAGATAGTGTCTTCTTGTTGCCAACTTCTTTAATGGCTTCAGACCTTCGTGGGCTGATGCCAAACTCTGAGTAGAGTCAGTCTCTGGAAGGCCGGTGAAGACAGGAAGAATTCTCAGTTGTTGCAAACTAGTATTTAGGGGGTTTTGCCATGCAAGATGACAAGAATGATTTTCCTGACATCAAGTATGAGCAGAAAAAGGGATTTGTCCTGTCGTGATGGCACACTCCTCCAACCCCAACACTCAGTGGGTAAAGCAGGAGCATCGGGAGTTCAAGAACAGCCTAGAATTGCAATACACAATCCTCTCCCCCCTTCCTCCTGTCTGTCTGTCTCTCTTTCTCTGTGTGTGTGTGTGTGTGTGTGTGTATGTGTAAGTTTTTGATTCTTTCTTAATCTTTTAATTAATGCCTTGAGAATTTCGTGCAATGCAGTTTGATCATATCCACTCCTGTTCTTCCCACATCTGTTTCCATTGTCCTACCGTCTCAACTTTGTGTCTTTTTCCCCTTTGTTAAATAACCCATCAAATCCAGTTTGTGCTCCTGGGTATGGGGCTACCCACTTGAGCCTGGTTAACCCACCAAGAGCCACACCCTTAAAGAACACTGACTATTCATCCCCAAGAAGCCAACAACAGTTCGTAGTTCTTCAGTTAGGGATGGGGGCATGGAAATCTCTCCCATCCCCAGGCTACAATGTTGACCGGCTTGATTTTGTTTGGGAATTGTACCACCAACCCATAGCTACTGTGGGTTCCTGAGTACAGTGATCCTGTCATGTCTAAAAGAAACTCTTTCATATATAAAAATATATATATATATGTATATAAATATATATATCATACATATATATATATATATATATACGTATATATATTCATTGTGTAAGTTCTGTTGCTGAACCCTAACTAATAAAGAAATGAAAAGATTTATTTGGCTTACAGGTTACAGTCCATCGTGGAGGAAGTCAGGGCAAGAATTCAAGGCAGACACTTTCAGGCACAAGCTGAAACAAGGACCATGGAGAAATGCTGTTTACTAAACTGATCCTCATGGCTTGCTCATCCTGCTTTCTTATAGATCCCAAGACTACCTGCCCAGGGGTGGGCACTGCCTACAGTGTGCTGGGTCTTCCCACACAAATCATCAGTCAAAAAAATGTCCCCACAGACTTTTCTACTGGCCCAATCTGATGAAGACATTTTCTCACTTGAAGGTCCCTCTTTCCATATGACTCTAGCTCATGTTAAGTCAAAACTAGCCAACATAGCTGGCCATTCTGGTCACTCCAGAAAGATATAATGTATTCAGTCATTCATCATTCTATTCATATTCCCTGAGCACTCACTCTGTGTCCTATGAGATTCTAGGGTGAACAAAAAACCTTGTGCTGAGGAGGCTGGACCACAAGCTATAGAAGTCAGATGGAAAAGTAGGACATTAGAATACACCCTGCTAGGGGAGTTGCAAAGGAATGAGTTCTGTATCTTGACTACAGGTGTTGCTTTAATCCCTGTACATGAGAAAAATACCGTAGAATTATACTAAAACAAAACAAAAACAAAAACATTCACACACACACACACACACACACACACACACACACACACACACAGAAGCAAATGGGTGCATGGAAAGACTTGTAACACCTGTTCAGAGCTGCAGTCCAGCAGTTAAGACAGGGTACCAATGTCAACCACCTCTTTTCCTCCTGTACTATACTTAAGTGAATGCTGTCACCAGGGAAGCTGAGTAGTGGGTATACATGTTTGCACTGATTTTTGAAGCTCTTTCAAGTCTACAACTATTTCCTAGCTAACTGTTTTAAAACCTAGTGTGAGAAACGCTGGTTGGGAAGTCCCAGAAGCTAAAGGAGAAAAAAAGAAGGCTTGATCCCTGCAGAGCAGAGAGAAGGCTTTCTGTGGGACATCAATTCTTCTCAAAGACATCACCTTTAAGTGTCTGGGGGTTGTCTAGAGGAAGGAACAAAAATGAAGCTGGGAGGAGCAAGAGAAGTAAAGTCTTGACAATAATCAAGGCGTCCGAATGCAAATTACTACTGTTGTGTAGTGCTAAGGTTCAAACCCAGGGCATGCTAGGTAAGTGATCTCCATGCTCTATATACGCTACATACTCCAGACCGGCCTTGGTGTCGTGAGCCTTCCGTTTCTGCCTCCTTAGTATTGTGATTTTAGGAGCAGGCTGCTACATCTGCTACATCTGATTAAGCTTATTCTAGAACAGTCTGCAATGTGGTAACTCAATTTAGTCTCAGTGGAGACTATGGTGGTTTGAACTAGAAATGTCTCCCAGAGTCTTAGGGATTTGTGCATTCGGTCTCCAGTTGATGTTGCTGTTTGGGGAGGTTTAAGAAGTATGGCCTTGATGGAGGAAGTGTTTCACTGGAATAAGGATTTGAGTGTTTAATGCCTTATCGCTTCCAACTTGCTTGTGTTGGATTCGCGCTAATAGCTCAAGTAGACACTGAGAGATATATGTATGGCCATACAAGGCAGTTTATTTTCTGTGGGTTACATACTAACGTAAGGGATGTCCACTTATAAAAATATGGCAGCCTAGAAAGCTGGCCATGTGGTGCCTTTTAAACCAAAATGGTTGGTGCCTAGGAGATCCTTCTGATTGGTTAGGATCTGAATATTGGATTGGATGTCATATCTCAGGAGGAAGCAAGAGGCTTCAAGGGGAAAGTGAGTACTAGACAGTAAGCAGAGAGGGAAGGTCAGTGCCGCCCACCACTAGGGGGCACCAATCCTCTCACTTGCTCTCCCTCCCCCAATCCCTCTTCTCTGTGCCTATGGTTTAAAGTATTATCTTTCTGCTCCTGTCACAACGCCTGCAGTTTCACTGCCATGATGGGATCTTAACCCTCTGGAACCATAAGCCCAGATAAACACTTCTATAAATTGCCTTGCACATGACATTTTCTCACAGGAAAAAAAAAAAAAAAAGTAACTAACTAGGACACTTCTTGAAAGAGAAGATCGGCTGAATGAAGAAAAAGCAATCAATCAGTCCTTGAAATTTAAGGTATGATTTTCTAATGAAGTGGGGAGACCATACTTTGAACTAACATGGGGTCTTAACTAGGCTTGCTAAAACACCATTACCTAAAGCAACTTGGGGAGGAAAGGGTTTATTTTCATCATAAAAACTCTCAGGTCACAAAGTCACCAAGGAAAGTCAGGACAGGAACTTAAGACAGGAACCCAAAGGCAGGAACCAAAGCAATGAAAGGGTGTTTCTTAATGACCTGCTTCCCTAGGTTTGCTAGGAATACTTTTTTATATACCCCAGGACCACCTGGCCAGGGATGGCACCTTTTTATATACTTTTTATATCAATCATCAATCAGACTTGCCTACTGTCCAATCTGATGGAGACATTTTTGCACTGAGATTCCTTCTCAGATAACTCTAGCTTGTGCCAAGTCAACAAAAACCTAGCCAGAATACATGGTTGCAAAGCTATATTTGCTACAGGCCAAGTACTTGGCCTCTGGAGCTTCAGAGAATCTTTGGCATCTTTTCTACCCTTCCTGTCACTACAGACATGGTACCTTACCTCCATAAACACATCCATCTTCTTCACTCAAGATTCTCTACCAGGTAGTCCCAGGTTTGATCAGACTGCCACCTGTTGCTGCATAGTGACCTGTGTCATCTCAATGAGGGGGTACCCAACTCCCTGGCAACGTAAAAGGATAATCATTGTGACATTGAATCTTTAATGTATATGTGAACATATTTGGAATCACTTAAAGAGATCGAGACACGTGGGTATGTCTGCGAGGCATTTGGGAGAGGATTATCCAAACAGGGAAACCTACTAGGAATGTGGGCTGTGTCTTCTCATGTGCTAGAATAAAAAGAGGTGAAGGGAGAAGACAGATGGTCACTGGTGCTTCCCCTACTACCTCATCATGAGAGCCACACTGTTTACACAGAATGGTACCCCCTAATTCCACATGAATCTCCGGAACCAAAACAAATCATTTCTCCTTTTGTTAATGTCAGATATCTTGTTCCAGTGTGAAGTAAGGCAACTTATTAGCAATTTAGCAGCAAGCAGTTTAGCTAGAGAGGCTTTTTTCCATCAAATCCCTTCCTAGCTGTCCATTCAAACTGCACAACATCCACCTAATCTTAGGGTTCCAGGAGGTTTTGCTATTAAGAACATCCACATGGGACTGGGGAGATAGCTCAGTCGTTAAGCATAGATGCTGCTTTCCCCGAGGAACACAGTTTAGTTCCCAACATTCAGATCATCAGACAGCTCACACCATCTGTGTCCCAGGAGATCAGATGCTTCTGGCCTCCTTGGAGACTGGTACACATAGCTCATATCCATAGGCAGACATGCATGCCTATGCATCATTGAAAATAATAAAAATATTTTTTAAAATCATCCATGTGCAGAAAAATTAGAATATAGAGCAGTTTATCATATATCATAAAATGACATAGCTTCACACATTGGTAAATGGAAGGAGAGTCTATGGCTCCATGTATGATAATAAAATAGCAGCAAACTATTATTTAGTATGCACACCTACACCTTTGAAGGCTGATTCTATATTCTATATTTATATATATGAGTATATTATATATATATAGTGTGTGTGTGTGTATGTGTGTGTGTATGTATGTTTTACATAAGAAAGCAAATGGGCAATTTGGTTAGGTACCTTTCCCATGGGACTGCAGTCAGGACATTTGGTACCATCTCTGGAGCTTTGAATGAGAAATGTCCCCCATAGGCTCAAGGATTTGAAGAGTGTCCTCTCAACTGACGGCACTGTTTAAGGAGGTTTAGGAAGTACAGATTTGCTGGTGGAAGTGTGTCACTGGGGGTGAGCTCTGCCCTTTTTCTAATTTGCTCTCTCTGCTTTATAATTTTGGTTGAGATGTAATCTCTCAGTTTCCCACTCTGGCTGCCATGCCTGTGGCTTGCAACTATGCCATCATTACTGACCCCTAAACCATTTGGAACCATAAGCCCAAATAAACTATTTGTTCTATAAGTTGCCTTTGGTTGTGGCGCTTTATCACAGCAACGGTGAAGTAATCAATACATCATCCGACTCCCAGTTTTCTCTTTCGCTAAAGGACCAGAAATTAAGTGGCCACCCGTGATCATCTCCATTCATTTTTTTTCACCCATTAGTCACTTTCCAGTTTCCAAAATGAGAGCTGTGGAAGCCCAGTACAGTCTAGGGTTGATTCCTTGATGCAAACACTTACTCCTGAACTTCACGATATCTCCATTAAAAAAAACCAAAAAGAACCTCTTGGAATTCCACAGGCCAGACCAAAGTCCCTCACATGTCTTTCTGAAGATTCATGGAGGCTTTTCAACAGCCACATGGATGCAATCTTCACTGAAGTTCCCCTCACTTAGGAAAACAAATGGAGGAGTGAGCTTTCCTAATGGTGCATTAAGTTACTTTAGATTCCTGGAAGCCCTTTGTAAACGACTCTTCTTGGCATATTTGAATATGTATAAGGGTACATTTTTCATCCACCTGCTACTTCCACAAAGAATCCTCCACCGAGATCAAGGCATCGATGTCCTCATTTCGAGAGTGGGTGTTTCAGAAAATGTGGCTCCAGCGAAACGCTCATTAGGAGGCTCCACAAAGCTATGAAGTACACAGTCAGACTTTAAAGGAAATGTCATTCCTTCCACCCCAGCCCATCACTCGAGGTTAACAAGAAAGTTGAAATGCCAAACGGACAAGCGGAAGGAGATGCACCATTGTCTTAATTTTTATGGACACAAAAATAGGCATCACACAAAGGATTATAGTCACGTTATAAGTGAAAATAGACTTCCATGCGTTTGATAACTGAGGCTTCGTGACACCAACACAACTGGTCAACACAGATGGAGGTCCAGTCAGTAATACAGACATCAGAATTCAGTGAAGGTGAAGGTTTCCTTGGAAAGTCATGCTGGAGGGTCTGTGGAGACATGGCTACGCATCAGCTTCCCTGGAGTCTGTAGTAAGAACAAGATTCAGCCAAGCAATGCATGCCTGTAGTTCTATCACTCAAGCAGCTGAGAATCAAGAATTTGATTCCAGCCTGGATAAAAATCAGTTTTAGGCAGGCTAGGCGACATAGAAATATCTCTTCCATCTCCCCCTCCTCCCCTCCCCTCCCTCTCCCTTCTCCCATTCCCTCCTTCTCCCCACTCCCCTCCCCTGTCCCTATCCCACACACAAAGAAACAGTCTAGGCACCGGCCCCACACATTCTGGCTAGGAATAGCCCCAGGATGTGACCAAAGGACTTTCATTTTTATGAAGCTCCAACTTATTTAGATGAAGACAGCCCTGGGACTGAGAGTCGATCCACAAAGGAGAAAGCTCTTCCTCAAACCCTACCCATAAAGCTTCTGGCCTAGGTTCTAGGTAATCTGAGGACACAGGAACACCTGAATGGCCTGCATCTGTCCTAATATACCTGATGAAGTCTTCTCTTTCTTCTCTTCCTCCTTCTCCTCCTCTACCTCCTCCTCCTCCTTCAGTTTTTCAAGACAGGGTTTCTCTGTTGTAACTCTGGCTGTCTTGGAACCCATTCTGTAGATCAGGCTGACATGATCACAGAGTTCCACCTACCTCTGCCTCCCGAGTACTGAAATCAAGGCATGTACCACAACCACTTTACTGCACTGGTAAAGTCTTATTTTGAAACTCTTTGTTGAACTTATGTTAATTAAAGCATTTATGACCTTACCTTATTTAAGCATTTAGAATTTGAAATATCCCATATCTTCTCATTCAGAAAGAAAGGAAGGAAGAAAGACAGACAAAAAGACAGTGCCCGCATTGTCAGGTTTTGATATGGTTACTGAGGAGATCCAGGAGAAGCTTTGTATAAGACTTCAAACACAATGCAGGAATTGCCTTCTCCATAAATGTGAATTATAATTACTTTGTTCCACCGCTTGTTTAAACTGGTTCTCATCATGTACATGCAGGCCCCACACCCATGCAGTGGTCATCATCTTTGTGTGCCCCACATGTGGCTACTAGTTAATGTCCATCCACATGTATGAGGGCACATGACTGTCCATGCTGTAATAAACCATTTTCTAGTTCTGAAAGGTTGACCCATTGTTTAACTTGGTCAGACCCAATGACTTTGGGGATCCTTGCTTAGGTGAAGGCTAATGAGAACAAGAATATATATATATATATATATATATATATATATATATATATATATATATATATATATATGTATCTTTCAGTCTGGGCTTAAGTCTTGGATCCATACACTCTAAACTTCAGCCTTCTGGTCTATCCATAAAGGAACAGAAAGTATACAAGCATATTTTAAGACTAATTAGAAGTATTTACTCCACCTTTATTTTTGACAGTATCAAATTATCAATTTGGACAGATGAGTAAGTTCTGTGTACTCCTACTCTGGAATATGACACAGATTTTAAAGAAAGATAAAGTCTGACAAATAAGCCATTGCAATTAAATGTCACAGATACTACATGAACAAAGCAAGCTGGGTTTGGAACTAAGGAAAGAGCTCAGTGAGGAAAATGCTTACCTTAAAAACACCAAGGTTCAAGGTCAGTCCCCAGTAACTCACCTGATGAGAAGAGAAGAGAAGAGAAGAAAAGAGAAGAGAAGAGAAGAGAGGAGAGGAGAGGAGAGGAGAGGAGAGGAGAGGAGAGGAGAGGAGAGGAGAGAAGAGAAAAGAAAAGAAAAGAAAAGAAAGAGAAAAGAAAAGAAAAGAAAAGAAAAAACGGTGAATGTTGTTCCTGTTGTTGACCTCTGGCTTTCACATGCATGCATGTGCATGCACACAGAAACACATAAGAACCAGATTTTTTAAATGTTTATTGACTGATTCATTGTAGTCCTGAGTGATGGAACCTTCTCCTGCCATGTGACCACATGACTCGCCACTGCCACCGGCCTCTCATCCAGAGTTCCGGGCTGCCAGTGGCCCACTCCAGGCCAAGAGGCTCGGTGGGGTGTGGCTGCCGCGTGGCTAGGGGCTGTGGGTTTCACTTCATCCTGCTGTGACCTTGGCGGGCCTCTGTGAGTCCATGAGCGGACAATGATCACCTGGGCCTCTTTTCGGTGGCCATCTTTGTTGGGGAGTATATCAAGGATCACGGGCTGGGGCGGAACTTATGACCCTGAGAATTCCCATTGGCTTAGGACATCCTGTGTATGAGTGGCCTTGCCTATGTATGGAGTTTGAGTCTGTGTATCCAGTTGGCAGAGCAGAGAGGCATCATATCTAAATCTGGTTGGGTTTAAGCCAGGTCTAAGTGTGGAGCAACGAACACCTACCATTCCTACCCTCTGGGGGTGACTCGGGGCTCAAGTCAGCTGCAACACACAATAGTCCTTGGACAGTCCCACAATCCATGAGTTGCTTCAAAGCAGACAAAACAACCCTGTGGAGAAAATAGTCAGGTCTACGGCTACTCCCGGGAGATGTGAAGTGAGAAGAGACAAATAGAATTTTCTAGGATGCTGGAAAAAGTTTATGTCCTGCTCTGGGTGGAGCTCGGATGGAGCCATGTGTTGACAATCACGTACTTTATAGACTCGAGCACATGCAATCTACCTTAATTAAAAATTCAAAGCGCAGGATAGTTTTAAGAGAGATTTTACACCTTTTAAACATACTTGCATACGAGTCTGAGCCCTACATGGTCCAGAGTGGTGACGGAATAAGTGGCTTTTCTTCTTTCTCTTCTACAGCAAGTTCTCATTCTCTTCTCTTCCAGTGTTTATCTTTTCAAAGACTCAAATGATTACTTTTGTAAGCAATAATCGGACGGCTCTCCTGCCTGATTTACCCAGCAAAGCCATTTCTTCTAAATGCCTAAACGAAATTTACCCCTTTCCAATGCTGGCTGGATCCTCCCCCAACTCACTGTCTAGCAGGCACGATGGATGGCTCTCTGCTCGGCGCTGGGTGCAGTTCCCATGCAGAAGGTAATTAGGAGATCACATTTGTTTAGTGTTCTGACAACCAAGATCGACCATAGACCCTCTGATGACTCGTAAAATAGCCAAAGTAATGGTCTTAGAAATTGTGCCTCAGGAAGAGATCAGCCAAAGCAGAGGAAAGCAATGAAGTCTCCCTTTGCCCACCATAGCACTGAACCCTCTGGGCTTCATTCAGACCTTGTCTCTGCTCACAGGCCTCTCTGAAAGAGATAGCCTGAGCCACATTTTCAAAGCTATTCTCCCAGGATTGTCAGATGGGATATGAGGCACATCTCTTGCTGTGGAGCACAGCCCCCGGCATTCATTGGCTTGCTCACTTGTTCAGCCACTCAGAAGTCATTTATTGAGTACCCGTTATGCTCAGCACACAGCAGTAAACAAAACAGAGCCTCTGGCCTTGCAGAACATATATTCTAGCTGGAGAGATGTAAAATAAATGAAGTAACCTCATGGAATAGTAAATTTTCTACTATCTCTCCTCTTTTTTTTACACTAAGAAGCAGAGATTCCCTATGCAGGCCAGGCTGCCTCTGAGCTTAAGATCTTCCTGCCCTTGCCTCTCCAGTGCTGTGATGACTGGAGTGGTCACCACACCTTGCTGCCCCATTTCTTTCTTTTTTCTTTAAATTTTTTTCTTTATTTTGGGGATTTCGTACATTTATACAACGGAATATGATCATGCATCACCTCATTTCACACTTCAACTCCCCCCAGATCCTTTATATACATGTAACCATGCAACCGTTGAATCCTAAAAGAACCGGCATGTGCACAATTCTCTCAGAGCAAAGGAAAAAACTGAAGAAGGTTACTTATCCATATTCATGCCACGAGTGAACGAGACATTAAAAATGTCTCTGGAGATGGTCCTTTCATATGACAGACTTGTCTATAAAACTTTTAGAGATGTTCTATGTAAATGGCACGTATTGTGTATTATGTGTATTATTCAGTCAATATTAGCTAACTTCACAAGCAATAGAAGTAAGTGTACAAACTGCTATGAATCAATCATAGATACACAATTATTTTTAGCACTATATATTGGTCATAAACCGAAACTGGGGACTGGGTCAGTGGGTAAAGCACTTGCTGTATAAACATGAAAACCAGAGTTCAGTTCCCTAGCATACACATGAATATTGGACTACTGTGGTGGCCTGCCTGTAATCTCAGCCTTTAGGAGACAGAGACAAGGAATTTTTGGAGCAAACTGCTACTTACTAGTCTAACTGAATCAGTGACACAGGTCCAGTGAGACCCTGACTCAATATGTAAGGTAAAAGATTGGTAGAGTCAAGCTTTAACATTTATACCCAAAGTCATACATGTGCACACATGCATACACATATGTAGCTATACACACAAATATATACACACACAGCACAACATAAATATACAAAAGACCCCACATCATGGGTTTTCAGTTTCTTCTCTGGTATATAAAAATTCTGGAAGAATAAATAAAGCATTCACAATTTCTCTTAGAGTCACCATAGAATTGATGACATAGATCAACTTGTCATAAAAAGTGTAGACCCAGACAGGTCAAATAAAAAGAGCCTTGAAGGGCTGGGAGACAGCTTAGGTTGATAGTGTGTATCCTGTGCAATGGTAAATTTTGATTGTTCACTTGGTAGATTAAGAATAACCACAAACAAAACACTGCCTCATTCCTTGGTGTTCATCAGTGGTCCTTCATCATTTATTATGAATTTTATTTAATATTTACATATTTTATTTTATTAAATATTTACATACTTATCATGTATTTTATTTAAATACATAAATTTATTTAACTAAAATATCCACAATGATCCTTTCCCAAATCCCTGTTGGAGAAATCGTCACTTCCTGTGTCCTAACTCAGGCTCAGCCAGAACTCCGACCCTCTAAAGTTTTAGTGTCTAAGAAGACTGAAGAGAGCTACCTTTAAGTTAGATTATCTGTACGGAGCCCGCTTCTATGAAAGGGGTGCAGCTGGAGAGCCCAGGCTCAGACCCTGCCTAGAGCAGGGCAGATCAATAAGCAGCCATGAGGGAGGACAACGTTCACTGTTCCTATGTCAAAACTCAGCACGCCTCACTTTCAGTGACAGACTCTTCCAGATCAGAAGCGATACTGCCCAAAGGAAGCTACTATGCTGGGAGCTCACATCTGACATTTCAAATAATTAGAATTTCACAGTTCAAACAACAGCTTCATATTTTATTCCTGAAATCGAAGCTGTTAGTCAATTAAACAGGACTCACTCAGACCTGTGGACACGAACAGACCCAGAAAGGATGTGATGACAGCATTCATTCAGTTGCTACCTTTTCCACACTGGGCTCTCAGGTCCTATTGAAATGTGAAATCTAGCCCTGTGGAAACTAGCAAAGCCTCATAGATACTCAACAAGCACAGCCGGTTTTGAACTTTGGAAGAAGGAGTGAGACAACGAAGAAGGAACCAGAAGTCCCAATTCATGTGCTCAGAGATGTCTAGAAGAAAAACAGAAGAAATGACTGACCTATTTTTAAGATTTATTTGTGTGTGTGTGTGCGTGCGTGTGTGTGTGTGTGTTGTGTGTGTGCTCTTACATGTGCATGTAGTTTCCTGTGGCCAGAAGAAGGTGTTGGATCCCTTGGAGCTGGAATGGCAAGCCTTTGTAAGCTGCTCGATATGGGTGCTAGGAACTGAACTCAATCCTCTGGGTGAGCAGCAAGTGCTCCTAGCCTCTGAGTCATGTCTCCAACCCCAAGATCCCATTTCTGTTTGTCTGTCTGCCCACAACAGCTCATGACACCTTAATTGTCAATAGCCATTCACAAACAACCATTGTCAATAGCTCCTCCTGGGGCAGAGTAGGGGTCTCATGAGCCCCTCCCCTAACTATGGTGAAATGTTGACAGCCTTTCAGTTCGTATCATTTTTATAGTAACCTTTCTAACACACGTGAGGAAATATCTCAGCATGATTTTGATTTACATTTTCCTGGTAGCTGATGATATTAAACACATTTTCACGTATCTGTGGATGATGTGGATTTCTTCTTTGGGGAACTGTCTATTCGGGTCCTTGGCCCATCTCTTAATCATATTATTTGAAGGGGTTAGCTGCTGAACTGTGCATTCCTGACACGCTTTAGAAATCACCACACATTTGGTTTGCTTTAGTTGCTCCAGAAGACACATCCAACCTGACACTTCAGGCATCTATGGAGATTACAAAGCATTAAAAGATCAAGCATGGATGGCACAAACCAGCGAAAGAATGGAGAAGAGAAAAACCAGCTCAGGACCTATACCAGGAGAATTCATCATAGCCGTTCAACTCAATTATCTTCTGAGGTATTGCTGATATGAGAATTTTGACCACTAGATGGATTTCATTCACCATATTTCTTGACCACAATTCATTGAAGAAATCACAGCTTTCTCAGACTTCTTGCTGTGCCCTGGCTAGTTTTACATTGACTTGACACAAGCTCGAGTCATCTGAAAAGAGAACCCCAATTGAGAAAATGCCTTCAGAAGACTCAAATGAAAGGCATTTTTTAGTTAGTGATTGATAAGGGAGAGCCCAGCCCATTGTGGGGTTGATACCCCTGGGCCGGTTCTATAAGAAAGCAGGCTGAGCAGCCATTATGAGAAAGCCAGTAAGAAGCATCCATTCGTGGCCTCTGCATCAGCTCCTGCCTCCAGATTCCTGCCCTGCTTGAGTTCCTGTCCTGACTTCCTTTGATGGTAAATGCGATATGGAAGTGTAAGCCAAATAAACCCTTTCCTCCCCAAATTGCTTTGGTTATTGTGTTTCATCACAGCAATACCAACCCTAACTAAGACACGTGGCTTGTCTTAGGCTGCAGGAAGAAGCCATGTTCAACTGTAGAGTAATGTCTCTCTGCTTTTAATTCAAGAGATACCATTTTTCTTTTCTTTTCAAATAATCATTTTATTCGTGAATATTCCATACATTTACACATACATTTCATCACATCCATCCACTCTATCTCCCTCCAACTCTTCTCAGTTCCTCACCTCCTCTCCCTCCCAACTTCAATTCCTCATTTTGGTTTTGTTTTTAATAACCTCCTGAGTCAAAGTCCATTTTCAGCGTGCTTTCACTGGCCAGAGGACTCAGGGGTCACCTTGGGCTCAGTGGACTCCCAGGTGTGTGGCACAGCTGGGTAAATCCTGGGGTTATATACAAGTCAGAGCCTGGTCATTCCCTCCTTGGGTTCTCCCTCACCAGCAGGCTGTTGCTTGTCTCAGATGTTCATCCCATCTGCTTTCTAGAAGTTTCGGGAGACAAAAGCCATCTGCTTCTTGTTACTGTGTCATTAGAACAATTATGTCAAAAGAGAGTAAAAGCTTGCAGACATCAGGTCTCTCTCCCCAGCTTTCCCTGGAGGGTATGGGCCGTCCTCTTGCTAATTTTTTGCTCTGTCTCCAAGATTCTCACTTTAGACCAGCCTGGAAATCATCTAAAGCAACCTTCTCACTCTAGAAGTTAAGGGAGACAACATAGAGTATCAGAGGTTTTTGTTGTTATTCCTGCGAGGGCACTCGCAGACTCTCAGCTGCCGAAAGGAGGCATCTGAAGGAAATCATTTCAAACGGAAGACTTGCAAGCACCAATTAGACATGAATCTTAATTCCTGAATGACATCTGATGTTTTCAATCAACATTAGACAAAAGAGTATTACTCCAGAGGATGGGACTGAGACGAAAGGCCTTCTCTTGCCATCTCTCCAGGAACCAGCCTAGGAATCCAGAAGGAGAAATACCAGAAGAGACAGGTGCCCTGGTTTGCTCTCCATTGCTGTGATAAACACCATAACCATAATGGAGAGAAAGTGAATTATTTAATCATACAGCTCACAGTCCATTATTGAAGGGACTCAGGGAAGGAACTCAAGACAGGAGCCAGGAACAGAAACCACAAAGGAATGCTGCTTTATAACTTGCTCCCAGGGTCAGGTTCATTACCATACTTGTATAGTCCAGGCCCACCTGCCTAGATGGCACCACCTAAGCCTAGATAGGTAGAACAGGTCCTCATGCATCAATTAGCAATCAAGAAAATGCCCCAAGATACAAGGGTCATACCTAAACGTAACAAAGGCAATTTACAGCAAGTCCATAGCCAACATCAAATTCAATGAAGAGAAACTCAAAGCAATTCCACTAAAATCAGGAACAAGGGAAGGTTATCCCCTCTCTCCATACCTATTCAATGTAGTACTTGAAGTTCTAGTTAGAGCAATAAGACAAGAGAAAAAGATCAAGGGGGTATGAATTGGCAAAGAAGTCAACGTATCCTTATTTGCAGATGATAAGATAGTATATGTAAGTGACCCCCCAAAACTGGACCAGGGAACTCCTACAGCTGATAAACAACTTCAGTGAAGTATCTGGCTATAAGATCAACTAAAAAAAAAAAATCAATAGACTTTCTATATACAAATAACAAATGGATGGAGAAATAAATCAGGGAAACAACATCCTTCACAATAGCTACACATAACATAAGGTACCTTGGGATGAGTCTAACCAAGCAAGCGACATGACAAAAACTTTAAGTCCTTGAAGAGGGTAATTGAAGATGGAAAGATCTCCCACGCTTCTGTGTTGTTGGATTAACAGAGTAAAAATGGCTGTTTAACCAAAAGCAATCTACAGATTCAATGCAACCCCTGTCTAAATCCCAACACAGATCTTTACAGACCTAGAAAGGGTGCTACTCAACTTCATAAGAAAAAATAAAAAATCCAGGGTGACCAAAATGATCCTGAAAACTAGAAGAATTTCTGAAGGTATCAACATCCCTGATCTTAAAGCTGTACTACAGAACTATAGTAATAAAAAACCTGCATGATGTTGGCACAAAAACAGACATGATGGTCAATGGGACCAAATTGAGGATCCAAACATAAATCCATACACCTATGGACACCTGATCTTTGATAAGCCAGAAACAAACAATGCAAAAAAGAAAGCATCTTTAGCAAACGGTGCTAGTCTAATTAGATGTCCGCATATAGAAAAATGCAAAGAGATCCATATCTATTATTGTGCACAAAACTCAAGACCAAATGGATCAAATACCTCAACATAAAACCAGATACACTGAACCTGATTAGAGGAGAAAGTGGGGAATAGCCTTGAGCGCATTGGCAAAGGAGGTAACTTCCTGAACAGAACACCGATGGCTCAGGCACTGAGATCAAGGATTAATAAATGGGACCTCATAAAGCTGAAAAGCTTCTGTAAGGCAAAGGACACTGTCAATAAGACAAAACAGCAGCCTAGAGAAATGGGAAAAGATTTTCACCAACTCCACTTCCAATAGAGGACTATTATCAAGAACTCAAGAAACTAGACTTCAACAAATAACCCAGTTAAAAAATAAGGTGCAGATCTAAACAGCTCTCAAAAGAAGAACCTCAAATGGCTGAGGAACACTTAAAGAAATGTTCAACATCCTTAGCCTTCCAGAAATGCAAATCAAAACTACTCTGAGATTCCATCTTACACCTGACAGAATGGCTAAGATCAACAACTCAAACAACAGCTCACGCTGGCGAGGTTGTGGAGCAGGAGAACTCCTACATTGCTGATGGGAGTGTAAAATTGGACAGCCATTGTGGAAATCAATATGGTGATTCCTCAGGAAATTGGAAACTGACCTACCTCAAGACCCAGCTGCACCACTCCTGTGCATATACTCAAAGGGCATTCCATCCCACCTCAAGGACACTAGCTCAACTATGTCTACAGCATCTTTGTTCATAATAGCCAGAAATTGGAAATCAGTAGATGGTCCTCAACTGAAGAATGCTTAAAGAATTTGTGGCACATTTACACAATGGAGTGCTACTAAGCTATTTTTAAAAATGACCCCATGAATTTTGCAGGCAAATGGGACCAGAAAAAAAATTATCCTGAGTGAGGCCAAACAAAATGCAGAGCTCGGGGAACCCCATGGAAGAAGTTGGAGGAAGGATTTCTGGGACCAGCAGGGTCAAGGACACCAGGAAAACAAACCCCGTGGAGTCAACTGACCAGCACTCTGAGAGACTCACAGAGCCTGGAGCGGCAGACATGGAACCTGTTAAGTCTTCCAGATATGTCTTGAGGTTGCCTGGCCTGGTGCTCTTGACGATCTTATACAGACTGGAATAGGGGTGTGTGTCCCTGGACCTCTTGCTCGCCCTTGAGTACCCTGTCCCCCTACTGGACTGCCTAGTCCAACCTTGAAGTAGGGAATTGTGCCTGGCCCTGTTCCATCTTGTTGTGCCCAATTTGAGCACTAACCCTGGGAAGACTTGTCTTTCTTGGGGAGGGGGGAGGGTACATCTGAGGGAGAAGGGAGATGGGGGGGTGAGCTGGGAGGAGTGAAGGGAGGGCTGGAAGGGTGCTGGGATGTATTATATGAGAGAAGAATTTTTTAAAAGGTCTAATAAAAAATAAATTAAAAAGAAAAGAAAAGAAAATACCCCAAAGGCAGGCCTCCAGAGCAACTTGATAGCTGCAGTTCATCATGGAGGATCCCTCTTCCCCAGCATGTCAAGTTGACAAACAAGGTTCAGCACCACAGCAAGGTGGTGCTCAGCATACTATTTCCAGTTGGGGGTGGAGTGATCCGCAAAGAAGTAACAAATATTTTGCTAAAGAGGCAACCTTTCTGCCCCACCTCCATCTAGTCTGAGACCAAACACTCTCAGAACCCCAATCTGTTTGCCAGTAGAAGAAGATTTGATTTGAAGGTGTTGCCTAAAGGACGGGCAATCAAATCAGGCCTGAATTATCTAGATTTTACACATTTTAGTATAAAATTAATTAGTCTGGAGAATTACACACCGGGTAAACACACCAAGCAGCTAGACCTCCCTAATTGCATGTTTACATTTTACGCCCAGCTCTTTTCATTATCCCAAGAAGTTGCCTGTAGCATGACTTTCCTATTAAGGGAAAAAAAAAAAAAAAAAAAAAAAAACCACCGAATGCTTTCATTTTTATGTCTGCAGAGCTCCTGATAAACTGACAGCACCGTCGAATCTCTCCAAATACATTTTATTTTCATTAAATGGCTAATCTAAAACCAATCAACCAAGGCATATAGGGAATGGCTGCGTAGAATAAGAATGCATAACTCCCCTGGAAAAGTCATGAGAACAAATCCACAGTAATTATTCAGACAGACTATACCTACCAAAGAGAATCTGACTTTAATGCAGTCAACACTAGTGCGTGCGCTCTATAATGATGGACAGACTGGAAACGTGAATCTGTCAGTCGCATGGCAACACTGGGAGAATAGGGGTTTGCGTGTAGATTAAATTACTCATTGCAAATAGTTTAAAGATGGGGAGGCAAGATTCTGGAAGTGTGAATCCAACCTTGTTGCCTGACATAAACTATCCACTGCTGTGCTGAACTGAAGAGAGCGAATCAGAACACATGAAAATCTACTAAGGTTGTTAGTAATAGGAAAAGATAATATGAAACAAGCCAGGTGTGGTAGTTCTAGAGAGAAACTCTTCAACCTCATTCACGTCAACAGAAGGGTGACATGGTCCCCATGCTGGAAGATGAGTTTCCATTCATAGCGTTAGTATGCGTTGGTCATTTTTACAAATGGAAATAAATCAGTCCCTTTAACATGCAACTGAAACTCTCCACTCAGGGACCTGATTGGTGAGTAGTGGCCCTAGCCCTGCAGCATGGTAGAAGCGAGCACAAATGCTTTCCCTCCTGAATAACATGGCAGCTGCATCTGCCCATTGCTTCCAGCTGTGCCCTGTGCCCCGTATGGTGACAAGGATTCTTCAGCTAGCTTTGTATCTATGCTGAATACAGAGACATTTACTGTCTTTTAGAATGGCTTAGCCATGAGCAGAAATGTGTTTTCAAAGTCAACCCTATCCATCCCTTTCACGGCTGTGTTAAGCAAACAGGCATGTTTATGGAACACTGCGCTTCCCTGGAAGAAAGTCTGTGAAAGAGCAGACCCTCCCCTCCCCCGACATACACACCCCGAAGGAGAAGGCCAAGGGCGAAAGGAAGCTATTTCCACCTCTGGATATTGAGCCATCACCAGGCTGACAGACCCGCACACCATCTTCATTGGCTTGAGACCCAGACTTCTTTGTTCTCTTGGGTTGTTTTCAGATGAAGTAAAAACCTAAGGAAACCTCAGTGGGACAATTAACTCCCAAATATATGAAATGCTTTGGGGAAGCAAGGTTTTATAAACAAGTCTTTTCTTACACAGGTCATACTCCCCATCTCAACAGATCAACTGAAATGGATTTTCTGCCTCTGGAACTGAAGGAATTATTTATGCACTGAAACGAAGCTAATGTGTGTTATAAATAAATCCTGAATGCACTTACCTCTCTATTTCTGGTAGTCTGTGTACCTTGCAGGAGTTTAGGAGAGCCGTTGACTGACCTGAGCAGCCACATCTGGATGGGCTGTCTCACAGATGTTATGTGTATTCCCACAGATGCTCTTATCTGGAACACACAAGCTCCAAAACTCAGGCTCTGAAGAGTCAAAAAAAAAAAAAAAATCAAAACGCAGGGGCTGGAGCCATAGTTCAGCAATTAAGAATATTTGCAGCTCTTGCAGAGGACCTAGGTCAGATCCTAGCATTCACATAGCAGCTCACAACTACCTTTAATCCAGTTCCAAGGGATCCTATGCCCTCTTCTGGCTTCCTTGGGCGCCTGCATACTAGTGGCTCACATGCATACACACAGATATATACTCACAAAATAATATAAGCTAAATAAATATCTTTACCTCCACTTGGAGAAATTGAAACGTGGCAGCAAAAACCTACCATCCTGGCACTAGCCGAGTCAGGAGGATCAAGAGTTCAAGGCCAGAAGCTGGAGCAATGGCTCAGTGGTTAGGAGCACTGAATGCTCTTCCAGAGGACCTGGGTTTGATTCCCAGCCCCCACATGGTGGCTTACAACTGTCTGTAAGTCTAGATCCAGGGGATCCAATGCCTTCTTCTGGCCTCCAGATGTGCACCAGGCACACATGTGGGACACAGATATACAAGCAGGCAAGACACTAATATACATGCAAATAAAATATTTTTTAAAGAGTTTAAGGCCAACTTGAGCTGCACAGTATAAAATAAAACAAAATAGAAAGGCCCAACTAAATCTAGACCTTTTTAGACTTTTGTTTTCTCTTTGTAAAAAAAAATGTTTGGCCACACTGGATACGTATTTCTTCTTTGTAACCAAAATTAGACTCAAGTGGTAGCTGCCATTCCAGGTGTCTCTGAGCCTCTGTATAAGCACAGTCCTTACCACTCCGTATTAACTTTATGTGTCAGTCATCTAGAACCAGCTGCTACGACAGTCGTGAAGGAAAAGTATTATTTTTTTATTATACACACTTACATTAGAATTAATAACAATTTAACATACGTTGAAACTGGCATGCTGTGTTTCAAAGAAAATTCTTTTTATTTGTTTTATTTATTTATTTATTTATTTATTTATTTATTTATTTATGAGACATGGTTTCTCTGTGTAGCCCTAACTGTTCTGGAACTTGCTCTGCATACCAGGCTGTCCTTGAACTTAGAGATCTGCGTGCCTCTGCCTCCCAAGTCTGGGATTAAAGTCATTTGCCATCACCACCTTGCTACATGCCAGAAAAGGGCATCTGATCCCATTATAGAGGATTATGAGCCACAGTGTGGTTGCTGAGAATTGAACTCAGGACCCCTAGAAGAGCAGTCAGTTAACCAATGAGCCATCTCTCCGGCCCCACCCCCCCAGAAAAATGTTAATGGGACATTTATCACAGTCAGAGATGCTCTCTAAAATCCTCCATCTTGTTCAGCTACCCAAACACAGCATGGAACTCGGGAAGGAAACACGAAGCCTGGCTGGCTTTACAGGCTTTGCATATGTTAGCTTTTGCTGCATGATAAACTGGGCCCAAGGTTATAGGCTTAATCAACAAACCTTTACCATTTCTCCTGATTCTTGCTTATTTTGGCTTCTCTGGCTCAGATCTGGCTAGTTTCAGCTGGACAATCCAAAACACTAGTTTGACTGGTGCTAAAGGGTCTAGAATGGCCTCATTCAGGTGGGTGGAGGCCAGAGGCCAACTTTTGCAAGGTCATACGTTTCTTCAGCCAACAGCCTTGGCTCATTCGAGTGCCGCCTTTAGGGTTCCATAGCAAGACGAGAACTTCTCGGGCCTCTACTCCTGTCGCTTTCTGTAAAGTTTTGAACCAATCTTGCATCTTACACCAAGTATTCCTAGAGTATTTGATAGGGAATGTCTTTTAGCAGTAAACTGATAGATTGTGAAAATTTAGATAAAAAGATGAGCATAATGGTGTACAGTGTTAATCCCAGCACCTGGGAGGCGGAGACAAGTACATTTCTTTGAGTCTGAGGCTAGTTTGGTATACATAGGGAGTTCTAGACCAGCCAGGGATACATAATGAAACCCTCTCTCAACAAATTAAAACGTTCAGAAAGTATTAGTCCAGTCTATGCTTTAGACTTGATTTTCCCAAAGCAGAGTTTGAGATCAGGAAAAACACCTATAAGGACGTAAAGGAAGTGGAAGAAAACAGAGGCAAATGTGTTAGTGAGCAGGATGCCACTAAGAAACTGGGAGATACGGGAACTACTATGGACGGAACCCAGAGAGTTGTATACTAGACACGTGTTTTGCCGTTGGGCTAGAACCCTGAGCCACCTCTCATACATGCTTTAAAGAATTAAGTGCCTTCCATCCAAAGAGCTTAGGACAGTGCCCAGCAATAAGTTAGTTGATGCTGTTGCTCACATATTGTTACATTATGGTGTCAAAATCCACCAGACGGCCCGGAAAGATGGCTCAGTGGTGAAGAGTACTGCTGTTCTTGCAGAAGACATGGACTCAGTTCTAAGAGCCCACACTGTCACGTATAACCATCTGTAGCTCTAGTTTCAGGGCCTCCAGTGCCCTCTGCTAGCCTCCTTGAACTTCTGTAGGCATATACATGGGTCGCATAAGTTTAAAAATAAATAAATACTAACCCAAAACAACAGCAACAAAAAGCAAATCAGAAACCTCCTAGAGCCTGTTCACATGAACCAGCCCTGGGATCCAGAAAAGCATTTCAGCAGCCACGAGGAGAAGGAATCCAGGGCCTTCGTTTTCTACTCTGGAAGAATTAAATGCTTAACTATAGAAAATAAGACCATTAGCATGCATAAGTTTTTACAGCTGTGAAGAATAAATCATGAGCATAAAGAAGTAATCCAGGGAGAAGCCCAAGGCTGGGAGAAAACCATGAACTGAATTTGGGCATGAATCTTCATGTCAGCAGGCAGTGTCCAAGTCAGGCAGCTCAGCAAATGCTCACTGGGGCAGAGGGCTGCAGTGGGTGGGGCAGCCAAGTCTGTCCCGACCCCCCATCCCACCCCACCCCCATTTCCCCTGAGGGTGGCTCACTGGACAGCCAGAACCAGGAATTCTCCTTAGATACTCCTGCATTATTCTGGGCTTCTGTGAATTTGTTTAAGTCTGAAAGACCCTGGAGCTAAAAGTCACAACTGGGAGACTCCACTGCCTGAAGTTCTCTTCCTTGTTAGCTCTGAGCTTTCTTGGCTCCTCGCCAGCCTTTTGGAGGTGAGTAACTGTTAGCCTTGCCTAGCTCACTGATCCTTGTCTCTTAAAAAATTACTTAGCATGAGAACTTGATGAGCAGAATCTTCATCTGCCCAGATCTTTGCTGGGCTCCCTTGCTGTGCGGCTGCTTTCACTGCAGATCCACCTTGCCGATGGGAAATATGAGGTTCAGCCACTCACAGCAGGTAGATGGTCAGCTCTGAGTGAACCACAGAAACAGACCTCTGCATAGACTGTATCCTACCCTTAACTGTGATATGTCATGGACATACCCACCTTATCTTCCTGGTAAAGTTATTAATTAACTGAGCAGAGTCCTTGAAATTCTTTAATTATCTAATTTCTAGCGCCGAGGCTGAACCCAGAGCCTTGCACATGGCAGGCAAGCATGCTATCACTGAGCTACATCTCCAGCTCTTGATATGTTTTTGAGATACTGTCTCACTCTAGAGGCCAGTCTGTTCTCCAATCCACCCAGCCTATTTTATGCTGCGATTACAGGTGTGTGTCGTCATACCCAGCTCTCAAATTTCTTAATTGGGAATGACTCCAGGAGAAAATTTCATCGGACCTAGAATCTTTCCACAAAGATATTCATCTATCTGCTTTCATAGAACCTTTGCTTGAACCATAATAAAGACACACAATCCCGCTGATGGACAGCTGTAGTGGTTTGAAAGAGAAACATCCCCAGTTTGTGATTGTTTAGAGAGGTTATGGAACCTTTAGGAAGTGTGACTTCGCTGGAGAAAGTCCATCACAGGGAACGGTCAGTAAGAGTTTATAGCCTCACCCCACTTTCAGTTCACCCTATCTGCTTCCTATGTGTGGACGGAGATGGACCTCTCAGCTTCCTGTTCCGGCCACCAGCAGCCATACTGACCCCATCACTATGGTCTCTTCTTCTGGAGACAAGTCAAAATAAAGTCTTCTTCTATAAGTTGATGTTGTTCAGGGTATTCTATCACAGCAAGAGAAAAGTAACTAACAAAACACCTTCCCTTGTTATGAGTTCTACTTTATTCTTAACCTCTGTCTTAGTTGCTTTTCTACTCTGTGCTAAGATACCATGGTCAAAGCAACTGACAGAAGAAAGCATTTAAAGGTGTTACAGTTTCCGAGGGAGAGTCTATGACCATCATAGTGAGGAGCATGGCATCAGGCAGGCAAGCATGACGCTGGAGTAGTAGCTGAGAGCATACATGTTAAGACAACAACCATAAAGCAGAGAGAGAGAGCATTCTGGGAATGATGGTGTTTTTAAACCTTAAAGCCCACCCCTAGTGACACGCCTTCTTCAACATGGCCACACCTCCTCATCCTTCCCAAATAGTTCCACTAATGGGGACCAAGCATTCAAATATATGAGTCTATGGGGGTCATTCTAATTCAAACTACCATGCCCTTCCATTCACCCCCTAATATACTCAGACTGATTCCACCTTTACATAATAGCGTTTCAAGCATGTGAGATATCAGTCTGCCCTTCCTGTGGTCTTTTCCGCTTCAGAACTTATAAATTTAGAAAATGGGGACCAGGTCAAAAGAGACATGCCTTTCAAGACACAACTCTTAGAAAGTCTTCTCTAACACAGCCCTCCTTTTATAAGTCCCAGTCTGAACATAGGAGAAGATTGTAACAGGGCCCCAAACTTCCGTAGGCCCTGAGACCTTAGCACAACTGACTCCATGATGGAAGTGCCACTCAGGCTGTCAGACTCAGCACGTAGACCTCAGTACCTCCCAAAACTGAAACAAAGACCATTTACTTCTGAGAAAATTTTAAAATGTACTAACCTTGCTTTAGCTTCTGTAGTTCTACTTCTGGCTAACTGTTCTTGTTAGCTGAAGTATGTCAACTCAGAACATGGTTTTTGTGCTTAAAAACTCATCCTGAGAAAGGCTCGGGGCCACATTGGAATCATGAACACTCAATGTAGTTGCCAGCCAGCTTATAAAGACTTTCTATGGGCCTTAACTCTTACCACATGCCCGAGCAGTCTTCTCTGGTGAATACCCCACAACAAAGATATGAGATGAGGTGAGAGAGGACTAAAGGAGAGAAGAGAGATGCACCGTCCTAACAGGCCTCATCTCCAAAAGTCACTTAGAGAAGACAGTAACTAACTTTACAGACACTCCCCTTGGCACAGAGCACTTAGAGAAGAACCATGTGCTACTGTGTTTCTTAAGATGCTCAACATTAATTGGCTTGAAAATAAGTTAGAAATGTACCTTTACATTCTAAAGAAACTACAGGTTAAAAGTCATAGCAAACCCTCTTTCTCTTCTCCTTCCCTCTCCCTCCCTCTCTGTCTCTTCTCACCATTAGCCAAACTCATTACCATCATCATGGCAGCCAACATCAGGGAAGCCATATCCATTCAAGCATCCCAGAAAACTGCTTTCCTGTCTGCTCTGACTGAAAGCAACTCTTCGAACTTCATTTTCTTTAGCCCACTATGCAGAATATGGAAAACTTAGCTACTTAACTATACCTCATCACTTAACTACTTGACCAAATCAGATTCTTACCCTTCGAGAAGGGTTCATTTGCATCTTCTCTGAACCCTTAAAAAATAGTCACTTTACAGCAATGAAGTCCATTCACTACCAACAAGAGAGATTCTCTGCATGGTTCAAAAAAGAGAGAGAGGAACAGGGATGAAAAAGAAAAGGGGAAAGTCTCCTTCAGCCTTCAGCAGTCCTTGGTCAGGGCTCTGTGGATCCCTCCCTGTGGAGGGAGTGCCATATCTGCCCTGCTTGCTAGGTCCAGTTCTCTTGGCCTCGTATTCTCTAGGCACCCAGCAGTCAAGCCATTTCAGCCTGCCATGAGCTGCTTCATAGTGGGCCCTGTGGGCAGCCAGGGCAGCAGGCGGACCCAGGTCAGACCCAGGCTGCTGGTTGCCTGCTCCTGGCCCAGAATAGTGTCACACTGCCATCTGTGCTTCTGCAGTGGATCAAACCTGACCTTTCCCAGAAGCTTGGGCCCTCCTGCTGCCAGCTGCCTCTCAGGGCAGCTGCTTGGCTCTCTAGCTACACTGCTGTGGACCCCAGTGACCCAACTGCCACCCCACACATCTGTCATGATCCCCAAATGGCACTGAGGACCACTGTGGAGCTGGCACAATTCCCCTCTGCAGAAGTCTGGCTCTGAGGAGCTGGGGAGCTCCAGGGCTTAAGACCTCTCCCCCTGTTTAAAAAAAAAATCCTCCCAGAATTACCAGGGACTCTAATCCTGGTCAGCTACAGGATCCTCCCACCTGGCAAAGTGGCACAGAAGCAGCCCCAACTAACAAACATGGTCCCAAGCTGGACCCTTGCCACCCTACTCCAGACTATTCAAATAGGGTGAAAAAGATACCACCAATGACAAACCACTCTGGAAAGCTCTGTACCCCAGAAACACTATGTAAAGAGCTGCATTCTGCTCAGTAGGGGATGCAGCTTCAGCTGCAGCCTTCCTCCTGAGCAGAGGCAGGCATGTCTAATAAATCTCTTTTTGAGATTTGCTGCATGAAGCTGTCCTTGTCATCGGGTCAAAGAAGTGATGAAATGAAGAACACCTCAGCTCAGATGGGGATATTTTTCCTCCGAGCTGGGGATACTTCTCCCCTTAGAGCAGAACAGAGGGGAGATACTGCATGGTAACACTCCAGCTCAGCTGGGGATGCCTTCCCCACCTCAGACCTTTGTGGTCCCTCAGCTCCTAACTGTCAGGGCAACTTCCTCTCAGAACTGTGTTGTTTCTTGGCTTCCAACTGCCAAAGCACCTTTCCACCTCCATTGGAGCTGGAAAGAGGAAAGGAAGGATTTTCTTCTTAGACACTATTTTTCTTTGAAGGATGATAATCCATCATCTTTTTTGAGGCGGCTATTCATCAAGCCCCTTCTCACAGGCACTTAAATTGTTTCTCCTTTTGTGAGAACAAGCAAGTTTCTTTCTTTCTTTCTTTCTTTTTTTTAAAGAAACTTGAACTAAAAAGGGCATTAAAGGGTATTAAGGTAGACACACCTCATTCAGGAATTTCAACATTAATGACTACAATCCCAGAAGCTCTAGAACTAGAACATTCTAGAAAAGACTTTTTTCAGTCTTCAGTTAGTAGATATGGAAAAGAGCATTTCCTGTTTATGGAAAAACCTGGTTCTTCACCTCTACTTGGTGTCTCTCTTCCAGAATCTGAAATCCAGACCCTCATGACCCACTTGAGGGTCCCCATTCAGCTTCCCTTGAGACCCTCGTAGTATAAAAAATTTCTTCAAAAATGTATATGACTGACGTGAAGTGAACAAATTCCCTTTTTTAAGGGATAGGCTCACAGTCCTTGAAGGCAAATGACCAGAGGCCTCCCATTTCCGAGTTGTGGTTTGTAGTAGTAAACTACAATCTTTTGCCCTCCATTTAGGGAAAGAGAAGGGAAGGATAGAAAGAAATTTTCTCCACTTTGAAAGGTGGCCTTGATGGAGATAGAGAGAAAGGTAGAAACCTTCACAACCTTTTTAGGCTGTCCTAAGCTTGGAGAGGACTAGCTGACAGGGAGTCAGACTAGAGACTCGGCTCACTATCAGTAAAACCAATCTCTTCAACTAATGTACTTCTATGCAAGCATCAGTGCACCAACAATGGATAAATAGGGCAATGAACCACTAACCAACCATCTTCCCTGGCTCTCGGGGCTTCAACCTTCATACACTCTAAGCAAAAGTTCCCATAAACCCAAATGGCACGCAATCCCAAGAACAAGCTACCTGTGGCAGAACAGCTGCACATAACCAAATTATAGCCCAACATGGAACACTCGAAATCAAACTCATAATCATCCACCACACCTGGAATAGGAACGTAAACCTAACCCAAATGCCATTTTGCACTTTTAAAGAAACCAAAATGACAAAAACTTCTAAGTGTCCCGTTACGGTGGCTAGCTAGGACCTGCCCACGCTCTCACACCTAAGTAAAGCCTCTTCTACAGCACATGGCTCCGGGGATTTGCACAAAGCATCCACTTTCTAAACAGACTGTTTTAAATATTCAAGGCAAGTGGCATCTTCCATTTCTTGGTCTGAAGTTTTTACTATTTAATGAGAGAGTTTTGAGTTTTGCTTTTCGGTTTGGTTATTTATTTGCTTGGGGTGTTGTTGTTGCTGTTTTTAAGCAATTAAGAGTGACAAAGTTCACGAAATAGGCCTTGCCAAACCTGGGCAATTGAATTATGTATTAATAGAACCAAGACATCAGGAAGGTAAAAAATTACATGTGTAGAAAGAGGGTGTTTGCAAGTCCCGTAGGCGTGGCCAGCATTGATGAGGCCAGAGCCCGTATCCCCAGGGCCCATCCTGAAGCAGGTGTGTGTGCCATCAGAAAACGACTCAGCTGATGGCAGCAAACAAAGCCAGAAGTAATATCCCTTCAGAAACTCCATTGTTTTGATTGGCGAGATGGTGGGGTGGCATGTCCAAAGGTCAGCTTAACGACAGCAATGCCCAAGGCAAATCTCTGGACAATGGCAGTGAATGACACATGACAGATAAGGGAAAGGAGATCAAATGCCATTGTTTTTCTGAAAATAAAGAGAGTGGAGGGGAAAAAGGACAAAGGAAGTAGAGCCTGTCTGATGGATTACAGGTGTGATGACTCCAGCTGTGTAGTATTGGCACAGAAGTCAATGGAATCAAATTACGAGTCCAGAAAGGGACTCAGGTGGGAATTTAGCTTATGATGAAGATGGTATTCCAAACCAATAGGAAAACGATTCAATATACACAGTAACTTTCTATAGATGTGGGGAAAGTTCAATTCATATCATAATCCCAGCACAGAAGAAAAAGAGGAATTCTAGATGGGTCAAGAAGCCAAGTAATTGAACTAATTGAAAAGCTACTTTTTTGGTGACTGTGTTATGTGTGGTGTAAGTGTTCATGTAAACACATGTGTATGCATATATGTGAGCAGGCAGAGAAGCCAGAGTTTGCCATAGGATGTCTACCACTTTCCACATTAATTTTTGAAAGTACATTTATTTAGTTGTGTGTGTGTGTGTGTGTGTGTGTGTGTGTGTGTGTGTGTGTGTCCTGCCCTTACTATTGAAGGAAGTAAAGAGAAGAGAGACTGTCAGATTACCCAGAGGGTCAGGAAAAAGAGGGATCAGATAAGAATCAGATTCTGCTCCCTCAGAAAAAACTCCTTGACACAATAGGAAAGAGCACCTGTGAGTCAGGCATGGTGCATCACACCTGTAATCTTCCCATTCTGGAAGCTGAAGCAGAAAGACGGAAAACGGGGGCCAGTCTTTCACCCCGAGCTATATAGTGAAATTCTTTTTACAAACCAACAAACAAATAATAAGTAACACTTCTCTTGCACTCTACATCCTGAAGCATTTCTGGCCTCATACCTTCAGCTTCTAGTGCAGCCTGGTACACAGGGACCGTGATTATCCCTGGTTCAGAGACAAGGAGTTCTGATATTGTGGTTCCTTCCAATCAGGACCCAGTGGAGCAGAGATGTGGCCAGACTCCAAAGCCCCTTTGTTTCTGGTTAAAACTTGCTTCCCTTCATCTCTCTGCTTCACAAGGATGCTGACCGCCAGTCGGACCCTTCTTTAGTAATCTACCTGCCCAGACATTTTCTGTAAATGTACACCTGTGGCAGAAGAAAACATCAAGCCCTCTGTGGAAGAAGCAAACAGCAGGCTCCTTGCTGCCACCCTCCAGCTTTGCACTTAATTCCACAGATAATGTCACTGATAAACCAGTCTGCAGTTAACAGAAAAGACAAATGTTTCAGTGGTGTTTCTGGGATTAGGAGACAGAATGGGTGCCCCCCGCGTAGGAACAGAAGAACACAGGCTCCCTACAGGCCTCTTTGTGTTTACACACTCTTAATCCCTCTGCATTCTTCCTTCCTGTGGTGCCTGAATAGATTCCAACAATTGATCTAACAAGCAGGTTGAGTGTATATGTACATACATAATCCCTGCAAGGTGCAGGCAGCTCCACTTAATTGATAATCACTCTTCCTCCATTGAGAGACTCCGTGTCATAAAGTACCATTAGCTCAACTGCTCTATGGTATAGATTCACTTTATTAGGGGATAATGGAGAGAGACAGTCTCTCAGAGGAGATTCACTGCAGAAGGCCCTTCCAAGTGGAGTGACAACTGGGCATGGTGTGAGGAGATGGCATCGGATAATGGGCCATCAGTGCGACATAATTATGCTTTATGGATTTTAAAGTGAGCGACTTCCCTGGAGCCTGACATTAGTGGGTTTCCAAGGTGCTTGACTGTGTGAGAGAAGGATGTTTTGCTACTGTCTGCTGCAAAACATAAAAGGTGGACCGGATCAGGAAACACTAAAAAGGCTAAGAAAGAAGGAGGCAGCTAGGGTGCTGGGTCACACAGGCTATAAGATCTGCCTTTACCCCTGGTGCCCATCAAGCTGTAAATGACTCAGCTGTGGGAAAGGCAAACTCTACAGTCATTCACTCTTAGTGTGAGGGCTGAGTTGGGAATCATGCCGGAAAGGAAGGGGTCTAAATGAAGGGATGAACTGGACCAAGAGGAGACTCAGCGGTTAAGAGCCCTGGCTGCTCTTGCAAAGCACCTAGTTTCAGTTCCCAGCACCCAAATGACCTCTCACAGCCCTCTATAACTGTCTCCAGGGCCTCTGATGTCCTCTTCTGGACTCCTCAGGCACCAGACACACACATGGTACACATACTTATAAGCAGACGAAACATTCATACATATAAATAAAAATAGGTAACTCATTTTTTAAAAGAAGAAAGCAGGCGAGAGTATTTGGGGAAGGAGATCAGCAAGAAGGAGAGAAGCAGCGGACAGGGAGTGTGAACATGAACAAACTATAATGTCTATACGTGTGATGCATGAGAAGTAATCAGTAAATATCAAAAGTTACCCTTCCCATTAGTTTAGAAGGCAAATCTCAGCAAGATTGGCGGTAATTTCACGTAAGAAATTTCTTCTGGCCTCTTTCTCTGTAGGCCTCTGTCCTCTCCCTCACTCTCTCTCCTTCCTGTCTCCTCTCTTTCTTCTCCTCCACTCCTTACACATTCTAGCAAAGCACTTGACCCCTGAGTGTCCTTGCCAGCCCCTTCACAAGTACTCAGAGGCGAAAGCATTCTGACGTATAGCATCTTGGAGGATCATAAGAAAAATTATTGTTCAAAACTTCTGTGCAGCAGATTTTTAAAACTCAACCATCTAAGTGGGAAAACTATCTATAATGCTGTATTCTAATTGTCTGTACACCAGATCCACCCCCCCCTTTTTTTTCATGATTTCTCCTCACTCTTCTGCCTTCTCTGTGTAGCAAATTTCACACTTAATGCCAACTACCCCTGCCCTGGTGTGTGTCTGTACCTAGACACCTCCCTCCAAAATTCTCTTCTCTTCCTGATCTCTGATGAAGCCCTTGGGGCCCCTGCACCCTCTGAGTCCTAGCTTAAAAACTCAGGCAATGGGGAGACAGAGCACAGAGCGGATCCTCTTTGCCCTTCACCCAGATTGTTGTATCTCTATATGTTGTATATGACCCTCCTTTCCCAGTTTCTAATCTGGTTCTTGCCCTTTCTCTTTAAGGATCTTAGAATGGTACAACACAATATTAATTTCTTTTCTATTGTGATCAAACACCATCACCAATGGCTGGAGTGATAGCTCAGCATTTAAGAGCACCTGCTGCTCTTGTAGAAGACCTGGGCTTGATTTCCACCTATGTGTCAGCTTCCAACCACCTGAACTCCAGGTCCAGGGGATCTGATACCTTCTTCTGGATTCCATGGCCCCGGGCATGCACATGATGCATGCACAGACACACATGCAGGCAAAACACCCATACACAAAATAAGTAATAATGTAAAATCAAATACGTTTAAAACATCATGACCTTATAGGGGAAAGAGTTTTATTTTGGCTTACAATTCCAGAAGGAATAGAATCCATCATGGTTGGAAGCATGGCACAAGCAGAAGCAAGAAGCTGAGAGCTCACATCAGCTACAAACATGGAACGGAGAGACTGAACTGGAAGTAGGGCAAGGCTATGAACTCTCAGAATTCACACCCAGCACCATATTTTCTACAGCAGAGCAGCACCTCCCCATAACTTCTACAAGCAGTTCTACCACAGGAAACAAGTGTACAAATACGGAAGCCTACGGGGGACATTTCTCATTCAAACCACATTAGTTACTCTGTTCCCTCTCCATACTTTTGTAGGTAACCCTTTCCTGAGTTATTATAATTATTTCTACTATTACTCTTTTCTTTGTCATTTGTCAACAAATGTCTAGTTATATAATTATGATTCCTCTACCCTTTCTTTCCTTTTGATGTAGATTTCTATTATACTTTCAACATTATTTTGATTGAAAGTGACAGAAACTCAATTCAAAAGATGTAATACAAATGAATGTGATTTCTGGGCAGAGATCCAGGATCTTGATGTCATTGGCCTGCCTCCCTCACTCTCCTCCCCTCTCTCTCTCTCTCTCTCTCATCTCTGCGTTCTTTGGTATTATATTTTCTCTCCAAGGGTTAATCTAGTTGGTAGAAAAAAAATGACCACCAGCCCCATCACAAACTGTACAAAAATTACTTCTGTAATGAGGTGGTCTCTCTTTCCCTCAGAACCGACAGGAATTTCGACACGCTCTGACTGTCCTTTCTGTTGGTGTTGCCAAAGAAATGGGACTTTGATTGGCCAGTGTGGATTAAGTGCCTTAACACAAAGGACTGGTGATCACACATGTCATGCAGACTGCAAATAACTGGAAAGACACAGCTTTCCAATGAGTCACTAGTCTGGAAAAAATAGAGCGAATTAATCATAAAGTCATAAACTCTTTTTTATTATTTAATATCATTTTGGTCGTTTCTAATCATTATATAAAACAATATGCTTTGCATCACACTTCCTCACTATACTTCCTTGTCCCCTGTATGCCATGACACTCTCAAATAATCTTATCTGTTTTCATGTCTTATGTGGTTTTTTTTTACTACAAATAGCATGTGTCGTCACACATGAGAGAAAACGTATTTGTCTGATTTATGCCGTTTAACACAATGACCTCTAGCTCTCTCTGTTTTCCTGCCATGCATATAATTTTGTTCTTCTTCATGGCTAAATAAAACACCACCGTGCATACACCACATTTTCTTTATTTGTTATTCATCGGTTAACAGACACCTAGGCTGGTTTAATAGCTTAGTTATTGTGAAAAACAGTAACAGATACAAGCGTCATGTACGTCCGTGGTGCACTTGACTTGGAGTCGTTTCGGGTCGACCAGCTCAGCAGCGGTAGAGCTGGCTCCTGTAGAAGTTCTCTTTGGAGTTATCTAGGGAGGCTCCGCCTTACTGCCCACATAGACGAGACTGAATTATAACCTACCAGCAGCACGTAAGTGTTCCTCTTTCCCTGCATCTTCACCTCTAAATGAGGGTGAGATATGATTTTACTATAGATAAACTCTCTCTCTCTCTCTCTCTCTCTCTCTCTCTTTCTCTCTCTCTCGATATTTTTGAGACAGGGTTTCTCTGTTGTAACTCTGGCTGTCTTGGAACTTACTCTGTGGACCAGGCTGGCCTCAGACTCACAGACATCCACCGGCCTCTACTTCCTCCCAAGTCTTGGGATTAAAGATGTGTGCCACCCGCAGCCCCGCTGACAAACTTTTTCTTGATAAGTTTGGCTTCACCAAATGATCCCCAAACCCTTAAAAAATGGTCATCCAAAACCAGCTTGGAGCCTGTCTCCTCCTTCTCAGACCCTTCTGAGTAAAGCTGTCTCTCTCTTTCTCTCTCCTACATAGAAAAGATCAGCGAAGAGCCATTTCACTAGAAAAGCAGAGAGAAATCACGTTCAAGACAACCAGTGAATGTGGACACACACTAGCCCACACCCTATCTTTGCTGCAGTGGTGCTTTTCTGGACTGTATGGTTCACCCTAGTACCGGAGACACTTCCTAGGACTAAGACTTAGTAATCTAGAATGGAGAAACAGAAGACAGATGCTTCTAAGGAAGAGAGGCTGTTCAGAAGACAAGGGACAAGTATGAAGCACAATGGGAGGATCATCAAGGATGAAGTTGTGACCACTCAGTCCTATGAGGTTCCAGGGACCATGTGCAGGCCCTGTGCGTGTCCACGGATACACTGAAACGGGAGTCAGTCATGATCCCTTTCCTCGGTTGGCTTATGGAAAGAGATTCGAACAAACAGGAACAGGAAAGCGAGGTACATGCAAGGATGGGAGCTTAGCATCTCAGAGGCCCCTAAGGAGGAAGAAGGATCAGTGTATAGGCCTATTCCGCTCATGATTCTGAGCCCTAGAACATAACCTGACATCTGGGGAGGACCTTCTTGCTACACAGCATAGCAAGGTGAGCCAGAGCAAGTGAGCTCACTGTATGAGGGCATTAGGCCTGGTAGGAGCCAGCCTGATCCTGTGAGCTCATCTGATTCTAATTACCTCCAGGCTTTGGCTCCAAATGCTGTCAAACTATGATTCGAGGTTAAATTTCCAGAACAAGAAAATGATGTCTGAGCCAAACCATAAAGAAGAAAGACGGCTTCAGCCTCCCGTACAGAGGCCTGTAAGAGAGAAAGAGAAGGCCGTGTGAGGTAAAGAGACCCGTGTGTTTCCATGGGATCAGCAAGAGTCTGTGAGTTAATTCCTGGGAGCCAGAACTCTTCAAAGAGATTATGGAAATTGATAAGAGCAAAAATACAAAAAAAAAAAAAAAAAAAATTGCAGAACATCCTGTAAAAGAGAGAGAAGATAGGGGTTGGGGGTGTGTCTCAACAGTTAAGGAAACCTGATGCTCCTGCAGGGGACCCTAGATCAGTTCTCAGAATCTAAAGCAGACAGCTCACAAAACTCCAGTTCTGGGGCATCTGATGCCCCCTTCTAGCCTTCCGGGGCACTGCATGCATATAGATACCCTCAGGCACACATGCACGCACATGAAATGTTTTAAAAATCCCTATGAGAAATAGAGAATGCAGAGAAGAGCATGGGGTGCACATTAAGGTGGTGGCAGGGACGGCCAAGCCAGTTTTTAAAGGGTGACTAGCAGCAGCCTTTACCAGAGGGAAAGTTAATAGCAGCCTATTAACCAAGCCGGTATATGTGTCGGGGCTTAGAATGCTGCTCTGGCTGCTGGTGAAGCAAGGATCTCAAGGAAGACCTAGAAGGATATTACCTAGCAGCCAAAACAAGTGATGAGTGGCTTGAAAAAGTTGGAAGTTGGTGGTTGTGGGGAAAAAAGAAACAAAGAATAATCTGGACGTAGCTCATGAGTAGAGTCAGCAGTACCACCAGGGTTGGATCAGAAGAAACACGAAAACTGTCAAAACCTAGGTTCTTCCTGGGTTTTCATCTGGTGCAGCAGGAAGACATCAATGGCTTGAAGAGGTGGTTTCGACATTGATCTGGTTCCCCTGTGCTGCCCCTGGTACTCAAGAATCCATCAGAAAGGGCCAAACATGATAACTAGGGAGAGCTGGAGCAAGCGCTGATGGGCTGCAGATGGTGAGCAAAGCAGGAGCAGCAAGGCCTTCTGGAATGCAAATGGGTGTGGCGGGGGCCTTTGCACAAGCCACGCATTCTTTCAGTGACTCTGGATTCTAGTGACTTCATGACTCCCAGCATGAAGGAATAACGTGCACTTAGCAACCTAAGGATCTGCCAGAAGATTCTTGTGAGTAACATGGGGGCTGATGTGAGGCTGCTACTTTTCATGTCTCCAACCCCTACCCAGACTGTATCCTTTAAACCCATCTTGCTTAACAAGCCCCTTGACTCCACCGCCCTGCCTAGGATGGATGTACTTAGACCCCCAGGAAAAAACACCCAGATAAAGCTACTCAGGTTTACTCCTGTTCATGTGAATTTTCAGTTACTTGCTGTATTTTTCTTCCACATTTTCATACAAAACTTCTTTAAATAGCTCTTTAAGATATTGCATTAGTCAGACTCCGTCCTCTGACTCTTGAGAATCTGATTACCACAGCCACAGAATCTATTAGGAGAGGGATTTTAAATGTTTGATTTTATTTTTTTAACTCATAGTTTTTTAACTCATGGACAAGGTTTCCTAAGTCTAACATTCATTAAGTGAAGCTCTGATTGCTCTTCTAGAGGACCCAGGTTCAATTCCCAGCACACCCATGGTGGCTAACAACCATTAAGTATAACTCCAGTTCCAGTGGGGGTTAAACACCCTTCTCTGGCCTCCTTAGGCACTGCACACACAGAGTTCACAGGCGTTTATATCGCCAGCAATGAGCAGCCAGTGTCTTTCCTCTTGCATCTTCTTCCCTCTGTGCCGCAGACCCAGCATTAGTTACGTTCAACCCAGACACTACCACTGAGGCCTGACTACAGCTATCAACTGCTTTGGTACCGTGTGCAACACAGAGGTGACTGGCAGGGTCAAATCCGCAGCTTGCTTCTGTTACTCGTCTCCCCAATCTGATTTGCTCAAAGCGATGGTGCATGGTATAAATGCAGGGTTTTAACCTCCCCACTGCAGCTCATGTTGAAACATGATACATTCTGGGAGGTATTAAGAAGAAGAAAAACATGACCCCAAGCGGTGATTAGATCATGAGGGCTCTGTTTTATTAATGGTAGATCCAGTTGTTAGTAGTGGATAAATGGGTTGTCCAGATAAAGAATCTGTTATCAAAGTTGGTGTGGCTCTGCCTCCTGCATGCAGTCCCTCTGGCCACATGCCACTCTTTGCTACATTGGGATATCTTTGTTATTTGTGCCATCAAAGGGCCAAGATCCTGTGACTAGGTAGGTCCATTGGCTCTTGGGGAGAAACTACAACAATTACTCTGATAAACAACATAATGTTAAGCTGACTCCTAAAGACTTGTTATGTCCTTAAATTAGTGCATCTCTCAGCTCTCCTGGGAGAGGCTTCTTTTAGCAGATAATGATTAACACAGAAAGTCACAACTGGGCAGTGTGCAGAGAATAAGAAACTGCTGAGTGCTTAGCCCTAAATGGGATGTCACGCAGAGACACAGACATGCGTGTGCACACACCCTCACAAGTCTCGGGGATCATAAAGAGAGGACAGAAACCTTACAACAGTCAGAGACTGTAGACTCTGTAGATGACTGCAGAGAACCAGTGTTTTCCAGAACCAAACAGGGAAGTTGGACATATGAATTCCAGCAGCGTGACAGCATACATAAGATCAAGCAGGACAAAATCCCAGCATAGGAAGAGGAGGTAGTCAGAAAGTCCCACGTCTGACAGAGAAGCTATTGGCAAGTGATGGATGCTGGGACGAGAGTCGGTTTTCTTCACAGATACAGCAACTGAAACGCAAACCATGACCCAGCAGACAGCTCTACACTTACCCACATACGGCAGCACTAAGTGAACTCGGTGGGTTTTTAAAAAGAGAAAGAAAAAAAGAAAAGAACCCATGAGATTGGAAGAGGCTAGGAGTAGGGAGGTAGAGAAGAAAATGGAGAGAAATAGGAAGTGGACGTGATCAAAATACATTATGTACACTATGTACATGCATGAAATTCTCAAACAATGGAAAGATTTTCTTGGGGAAAGTTCTGATGGGTCAGGCGTGGACTGCGGTGTGAATTTACACACTGGCTTCATTATGTCTACAGAATCTGCAGTGCGGGCTTAGCGTTCAGGAATGTGTGTTAGAAGAAAAGATGACGCTTCTGTGTTTAAAAAACCTTGAGTTGAAGAAGAATGGAAATAAATCCCTCTGGTAAAAAGCATTGCTTCCAGGGGGGAGGTTTGCAGGGTTGCTTCCATGGGCCTGGTCTCCAGGCTGAGCCAGCTTAGCTCACCTCTCTTTCCCCATCTCCCCAGCCAGAAAAAGCTTTGAGTGTGAATACCTGGTAAAACAATGATGTCGGGATTGAAGCCCCAGCAAAAGTGAGGCTAAGAAATGCTGGGTACCATTGACTAGTCTACAGCGAATGCAGGAAGATTCTTTGACTAAACTATTTAATTTCAACAGGCAATGCACATGAATGAAAATGTCTACGTGCACATGCAAGTGTAATATTGTTCTAACTCTGAGAAGGCTCACCCAAGGGAGAAAAACTATCAGAGAGCTGTGAACAGGAGCCTATTACTCACTCGAGAACCCAGAACTTACAAGGATGATGTCCTACTCAAGGCTCTGGCTGTAGCTGCTCCCCAACTTGCTCCTCCGAGAAAGAGACGGAATGGGCAGAAATGGAATGGGGATCCTCAGAGAAAGAGATGGAATGGGGACCAGGCCTGCCAATGTCTATGGGCAAAGAGTTGGATGGCACTGAAGCCTGTGAAGCCCCAGATTCCAGCAGTCACAATGGAAAGCAACAGACAGCGGGGTTATGTTAATGGAGCCAAACCTAGTGGAATCGCTGTTTAGAAAAAATGATTCGGTTTTTCCTTTGCTTTTCTTTTTTTTTTTTTTTCCATTCAATCAGTGATCTAATTATGAGAAAAGCAAATGGTGTTAAAGCTGCACCAGATTCCAGAGTCTAAGGCCTGAGAGGGTAAATACAATTATACATTGTAATGAAAGCAATCTGAGCACCTTCCAGCCTCTGCTTCGGTGCATTTGGCTATGCTTTTGGAGACGCATAAACAATGCAAAAACCTATAATTGCCGTGTCAGTCATGGCATCCACGCAGAATACCAAGTACCACTCTGAGCTGCCAGCTTCCTGGCCTTAGAGAAAGGGTACAGAGCCACACTGTTCTCTACGAGGAGGGCCGGAAGGACCAGGCAGACCACCCAGACACTCTCAAGACCCCTGACCATGCCTCCATCACCCTCCTCAAAGATTCCAGCAAGCATCAAACACTCACCCAATTTCTCACAAGATACAGAACTCAAAAGGATGGGACTGTAGGCAGGTCTTGTTTTGTTTTGTTTTTTTTTAACCTCTACTCACACACACTCAGCCTAAAGCTTCATGGGTATCATTGTCTCTAAAGCAGACTATCTAATCAAGATGCAACACAAGGAGCCAGATGTGGTGGCACGTGTGTGTGATCCAGCACTAGGGAAGCCGAAGCAAGAGGTTCACATGTTCAAGAACAGCTTGGCCACAAAGCAAGAAGCACCTCAACCAACCAAGTCCTTGGTGTATAACTCAATGGTAGAATACTTGCCTAGATGAATAAGTCCCTGAATTCAGTTGAAACTTCAAGTTTTCTAGTAAGCACCTTAAAAATGGTAAACAAACAAACAACCAAAAAATGTGCTACTGTGTGTGCCCATGTATCTTATGTAATTACAGGTATCCAAAATATTATTATTTGATACGTAGGTGATATAAAAGGCTATCAATAGCTAGGTACTATGCAACAAGCCTAGAATCCCAACACTTTGGGATCTGAATCAAGACAATTAAGAATTTGAATCTCGACTGGACCATATGGATCCTGTCAAACAAAAAACAAAACAAACAAACAACAAACAAAAAGAGTAACAACAAAGTATCAGCGAAATATTTGACATCAAGGGGCTGGATAGATGGCTCAGTGGTTAAGAGCACTCTTCCTGAGGATCATTTGGTCCCAGCACCCACAATCAGGAGGCTCACAGCTACTTACATCTCCAGCTCTAGGAGATCTGACACCCTCTTCAGGCTTCTGTGGGCGTCACATTCAAGTGCACAAACCCCACACAGATATATACCTGCATAATTCAAATTAAGATTAAATCTTTAAAAATATGAAATCAAATATGTATTATATATCTACAGTATATGTCAATGTAGCCACAGTTAAGCTATTGAATAACACACCCAGGGAAACCCTGATGCACAGGGTGCCCTGGGCCATGTGAACCTGGAACCATAAGCTTTCCTTCCCAGAAGCTTTGGGGATGGAAGCAAGGAAGGGTGGTTCTTCGTCATGTAGGGCCAGTGCTCCATGCACAAAACAGGGAAGGTTAGCCAGACCTGGTGACAGAGCTCTGTAATCCCAGCTATGTGGAAGGCAGAGGCAGGAGGCTCACCAGTTCAAGTACTGTCTGAGCTATGGATGAATTCCTCCTCGGGCACCTTAGTAAGATTCTCTGTCAAAATTAAAAGTAAAAATGAGGTCTAGGAAGATATCAAATCAGCCCAAGTGTTCACCTGCAGATGAAGATGAGCAGCTAAAGAAAATGTTGTATATATACACAATGATAATTTACTTGACCACAGAAATGATTGAAGTTATATTATTTGAAGGAAAATGGGATCAACTTTCAAATGAAGTTCCATGGAAAAGCAACATCTACGCTGAAGATTCTGTCTATAGACAGACTGATTGGAACTTCTGACTTCTGTGAGTTGGAATGTTAAAGATCTGGATTGAAATTTTTCTTGGGCTACTTTCAGTCCTTGTAGTAGACATATAAAACACACCTCTAAATCTGACTATAGCATAAAGCCCTTTTGAACACCTTCACTAAGAAGACTGTCAGTTTCCAGCAACCCAAAAGCTCAGGACATCATCAAGCAGGATCTGAAACCTGTAAGAGATTTCTCAGCTTTGCTGTAATTCCTGCTTGATGCATTTGCTTAGTGCCTGGGCTTAGAACTTTCTTTGTTCTGTTACTATTTGCTTGGTAAAACCTTCATTCAGGACAATGCGAATTCACATTTCCGGGTCTCGTTTCACTCATTTTGGTTCAGAATATGTAGTGGAACATTCGAAAAAAGTTTTTGTTATTTTGGTTTCTTTAAAAACACAACATGGTGTTTTGACTAGTTTATGTTCCACACCAGGTGTGGTAGATGATCATGAGTTGGATTTGGAATGCTTGATGCAGGTGGCTATAATTTGGTTAGGTGCAGTCGTTCTGGCACGTGTAGCTTGTTTTGGGATTGTGTGCTACTTAGGTTTACGGGGACTCTTGGTTTAGGGTATAAAAGGTCTGAAGCCCTGAAAGCTGGAGTGGGTGTTGATTGGTGGTTTGTTGGTTGGGTTGTCCGTTAGTGTGTTGATTCTTGCTTAAAAGAACAAAGGTTGAAGAAATTGAGTTTACAGACAGTGAGCTGAGACGCTGGTCCTCTTCAAGCTTAGGACAGCTAAAAACGGCTGGGAAGATTTCTCCCTTTCTCTCATTCTATATCAAGGCCACCTGCAAAAGCGGTGAAGATTTCCTTCTATCCTTCCTTTCTCTTTCCCTAAATTGAGGGTAAGAGACTGCAGTTAACAACCATAAGGATAAACTAGTTTCTTACTCCCGCTGGAGGGCTGATTTTTTTTTTCATTAACCGTTTTGGTCACCCAGAAGAGTCTCTCAACATGATCCACTTTCAACACAGGTGTTACCCAGATCGTCACCAGATAGCAGCACGGATCCTCCGGCTTGATCGTCTGTATGACCTTCCTTCTTGAGTGGACGTTGATGTGTTCTTTCGGGAGGCTGGACCTGCTTTGGTGCGGCTGTGATCCATTAGGTTGCTTCTGAACTAGTTATTAGACACGCACCGATTTGTGTCAAAACAGTTATCAGAAACTTCGTTTGCTAGCGTTCAGCCTTTTTCTTTTCTACTCTACTCTCACGGTCATAACTCTTGACTTTTCTTTTCCTGTCTTCTTTCCGATACACACATATGCCCCTCCAAAAAATACACCTAGCAACCAACCTATTAGTAACCTAAGCCCCCCCCCCCATTTGCGTCGAGTTACACATAACATGCTCTTAATAACGGAATAATTTCTCTCCCCTAGAACAGCCACTAAAGATAAACAAGTTCTATTCAAGTCTGTCGTATCACATACATTCCCAACGCATCCTCAAGAAAGGGTAGGAGGGCAGATTAATTGGGCCTAGGACAGGTTTGGGTACCTACTCAAAACAGACTACAGGGCCTGTGAGCTAGTCTCGGCTGGCAAAGGAGCTTACAGTCATGTCTGAGGACAGAAGTTTCATCCTGAGCTCTCATGTGAAGAGAAAACGCAAATTTCTACCCGCTCCCCTTTGACCTCCGCGTGCACGTTGTGGCATCCATGTGCTCTCAGACATAGACAAAAAATAACTTAATGACTAAAAATAAAATGAGCCGAACTGTGCCCCTTTAGGTGAATTTTTATGGAGAATCCTGTATTTACTATCTTAATCGTAGGCACAATTGGGCGTGCATACGATTGAAATCAGATTCGCTATGGGACGGGGCTATGCCTAGTGAACAATCAAAAGAATAAAGATTACTCACGTTGTGCCCCATCGCAGCCGATTCATCCTTTTGTTGAACCCCAGAAAATTAAGCCTCAAACAACTTGGCCTTGGGTTGAGACCTGCGGGGGCTGCTTCCATAAGCAGACATAAGTCTGACCCGAAACACAAATGCCACCAGTTAGTACAGAGAGCTGCAGTTTTCAGGAAAGGAAAAAAAAAAAAAAAAAAAAAAAAGGATGCTGAAATAGGAGACAGAAATTCCAGGAAGGAGGAAATGCTTGGAGAAAAGTCGCCGTTGCAACTCTCGCTGGAGTGGCTTCTATGTTTGATAACTGCATTAACTCAGTTTGTGAGTTATTTAGGAAAAAAACGGGAAAGGTTTTAATTCCTGAATCGCCTTTGTTGTTAATGGCTGTTTAGTTCTTATGTTTTCAAAGGTGCATTTAGTTTTGTTTATGTGTATGAGTGTTTTGCCTGCTTGTATCGTCTACCACACATGGCAGGGCCTACATAAGCCGAAGGAGGACATCAGGGTTTTTGATACTACAGTTCCAGCTGGTTTGAGCTCCTATCTGTGTGCTGAGAACTGAACCCCTATCCTCGGCAAGAGCGACAAGTGCTCTTAACCCTCGAGCCACCTCCCCAGACCCTTGTGATTTATTTTCTTTTAATGTCAAATTAAAAGTCCCAGGAAACAGAACCGAAGGTGATAATTAGGCCTTTTTTTTTTTTTAAATTAGAATTTTAAAAGATCTTCAAAGATGAAATTATTAATTTGCAAAAAAAAAACGATAATTAATTAAATAAAAATGAAGTTCTTATTTCCAAACAGAAATAAATAGGTTAGGAAGATTAAATAATATTGCAAGAAGGTTTGCGAAAGATCTAAACTGAATATTTCTCAGTCAAAATTAAATACACTGTTGTAAAACTAAAGCCCTGTTTTCTGTTTACAACAATAAAGTTTTACCTTTGGGGAGAAAGTATAAGAGAAGGCTCTTGTTTTAGCATTTGGCTGAATGGAGCAATCGAAACCTGATGATTAGGGTTGACCGAAATGCCACTTATTGGAGGGTATACAATGTCTTATGTTATGTCTGTAGCCTTCCTTTGTTGAAAAGCTATTACCTAAGTGGTAGGGGAAAATTCCACTGGAAAGAATTATTCTTTCTTGGAACATTCTTGCTGGATTGAATAGGGATTGTGGAGCTTGCTTCCTGGATAAGTGTTTAAACCTGTTTGTTAGAGTTGGTCTACCTGCAGTGAAGTACTTCCATTACGCCTGTGATTGCCAACCCTCTGAAGTGGTCGAATGAACAAATAAATAAAAAAGAAATGAGTTGGCAAAACTGACCAAAGCCTTCAGGATCTTTAGACAAAGACACTTCCATTAGCATTCCTAACCCTAAGACCCATCTCATTTGGAAAATATCAGGGATTTTATAATGGATAAAAGACAGTATGAATCATCGCTGCTAAGGGGAGGCAAGACAAAGTATTATAAGGAACTTTGAATAGTAAGAACTAAAATTTCAGTGTCGATCACAGAGTCTTCCCATAGTGAACTCCTGGGAGAGGTAGAGAAGTGAGTATGTATTGGGATTTCTGACAGGTGGAAGAGATTTCACATCAAAGACTCCCTTCAGTGTGGGTGAAAAGGACCGTATCAGGTCCTGTTAGCCACCTACTGCACTGAAGACCTTCAAGAAATAAATGGTTGGATTTGCATTTCTCACCGAAACTTGTGCCAACCCCTCTGAGGACATCTCCACGTGTATTTCAGAAGAACTGGGTGACACTCATCTTCAATTGTGTGGTTAACTGAGTTCCTTAAATTAACTGAATTCCAAATCGCTCTGACAACATGTCTGCTCTAATTCCTTTAACTTTAGACCTTTTAAAAAATTGTCTAAGACGGCTCCAATTCATTTTTGTGTGGTTTCCTAAATGATAGATGTCCTAGCTAGCTTTAAGTCTGCTTGACACAGGTTAGAGTTCTTTTAGAAGAGGGGACCTCAACTGAAAAAATGTCCCCGCTGGATTGGCTTATGGGCAAGCTGATGGTGCATTTTCTTGATTGATGATTTGTCGGCCTGGTGGTCTGGATACTCCCTGTTCCCACCTGCCTGATGTGATCCCCTCATCAGCCAGACAACAGGATCGTTTAGTGTGAGTGGCAGGCAGGAACGGGGGAAGGTCAAGCGGCCGGAGATCTGATCTGGGCGCTGAGAGCAAGGCAGAATAATAAAATTTACCCTGGGACTTCCATTCAGGGATGGTCAAAAGTCACTTTATTTCAAGGACGTAGGTGAATATATCGGGCGGCTGCAGGGGTGGGGAGACAGGTAGCCAACCTGTCAATCACTTGTTCAGAGCAGACTAGGGTATGCAGTGATCCATGTAGGGAGGGCCTGCAGCTTTCTTCCGCTTTAATAGCAGGAGCAGTTAGCACCCTCAACCAGCCATGTGAGGTTTTGACCCATTTCCATGGTACCACAATGCTTGATGTGGTAAGGAACAGGTCACGGTGGCCAATGCTACCCCTGGGCTGATGGCCCTGGGTACTATAAAAAAAGCAGGCTGAGCAAGCCAATAAGCAGCATTTCCCCATGGTTTCTGTGTCAGTTCTTCCAGGTACCTGCCTCCAGTTCCTGCACCGACTACATGCTGTAAATTGAAATAAACACTTTTGTCCCAAAGTTGCTTCCGGCCCTGGTGTTTTAGCACAGCAATGGGAACCGAATACAATATGATTGTATTGCTGATCTCAGTCTTAGAAGAACTACAAATGAAGATGCTTATTTGAGTATTCGGATTTCTACTCTCACTGTCTGCTTACTTCCTGTTTCAAAAGATTCCATTTTTAAGCCAGGCTGGGGTGACACATGGCTTTAATCCCAGCTCTTGGGAGGCAGGGGCAGGTGCATCTCTGAGCTCGAGGCCAACCTGGTCTACAGAGTAAATTCCAGGACAACACAGAGAAAACCTGTCTCAAAACAACAACAACAACAACAAAAGATTCTATTTTTTTGGTGGTGTTTTTTTTTTTTTTTTTTGGAAGAATTCTCTTAAGTTTCAGGGATTTAAAATACTATAGTTTTTAGATGGGAACAGACCTATTTTAAATTTTTTAAGAAGACCCTGACTTCGATAAACCCAGCATGAAGGCACTGCCTTGGAGACTGATTGTTTCCGTATAATTGGGATAAAGCCAATTCAGATGTTCCAGTATTCCAAACAAGAGCTAATATCATCACATTTACTCCGAGGTAGATGGAGTACTGCCATGAAGCTTTGAAGAGTTTTCCAGGCTTGGACAGAAACGTCTGCATCTGGAATTTGAGTCCACCATTGTAGGTATTTGGGGACCATCTCTATTTTAGATACAGAACTCTTACAGAGAAGAAGAATCTAATCACTTCTGAAAAGTATGAAAAAGAGAAGCATATTGGCTGTGTCCAATCAAGTAGATTGCTGTGTTGCTGTTGATTCTGGAAATGTTAATCTACAGTGGATTTCCGGATGTAATGGTCAAGAAGTTCACTATCTATATTTCCCATCCCAGCTTTACCTGTCCTGATGAGCATCTACCTGTCCTGTAAATAGGGGAGATGCCCACAGCAGGGGACCTCTCTGAACCTATTGGCTGCACAAACACCAGCTCATAGGAGTAAAATTGGTAGTCTCAAATTCCAGATGCACATGTTTCTGTCTGACCTGGCTCTGTGATACCCCGTGGCAGTTCTCCAATGTGATGATATTAACTCTTAGTAGAAATACCCAAAGATTTGAGCTGCCTCTATCCCAATTATATAAAACAATAAGTCTTCGAGGCAATAGCCTTCAGGGTGGGATATCAAAAGTGGCCAAATACTAGAGCTAAAGGAGACCTCTCTAGGGATAAAGATACTAGACAAGGAATTTTAGGATATCTGAAAGTTTTTAAATATAATAAAGAAAGAGATCCTTTGCAAAAGGATTCATATTCTAAAGTCAGTCACAGAGAAAGAATGCTATTTTGGAAAGAGGGAGAAAAATGAGGGAACTTGGAATATAAGAAATTATATGCTAAATTAGTGATAACAAAATACTATTTAGCTGCATGCCAAATAAGTAAATGGCCTGGCATACAGCTTATAGTTCAATAAAGCTGAAGGAGGGAGGGAGGAAGAGAGAAGGAGAGAGAGAAAGAGAGAGAGAGGGGAGAAGAAGGAGGAGGAGGAGGAGGAAGAGGAGAAGAAAAAGAGGTGAAGGAGAGGAAGGAAGTGAGAGAGAGAGGGGGGAGGGAGAGAGTGAGAATAGATAACACACTCCCTGTCCTAGGTGAGCGAGCAAGGAGTGCTCCACTGACCACGCCTGCTGCTCATGCCAAACTGAGAAGTGTCCCCCAAACCCTAACATACTAAATGATCTCCTAAAGCATGCGGAGCTGAGGAAGCTGCACAGAGGAAGAGGATGTCTACTTAAATACTTAGCATCTGGTTTCTCTTCCCTTAGACTAAATTCACCATGGTGTCTACAAACAGGAACTGACGACTTTTCATCCAGCCCTTCCTTCTTGTCCGTCTTTTTTATGGACCGTGGGTGACTGGTAGAGCGAGCCATAGCGCATTCCTCCGAGCCCTGAGCCTGTGGACGTGGAGAAAGACCCCCTCCCCCTTATGTTTTAGCCATTCGGGGATTTCATCCTTAACATTCAGAAAGCCCGCTGTGGCTCATTGTGCTTGTTCAGGTCAACAGCCGGCCTCTCCCTTGCTATTCTCTTCAGCCTAACTCATGAAGCTACAGGTGACCTAAGCTGAAAATGTGACATGCTCTTCAACCCACTGCATTGAAACAATGCTGTCTCCTCCGTTGACTCGTCTTCCCTACAGAAATACCTAATCTGTTTTAAAGAATGATATCTCTACTCCATCACAGGTAGGGGCTGTGGCAACGGGCCGTGTGCCAAATTGTAGAACTGTGTCTGGGGCTAGATAAACAGGAGGTAACTGAGCCGGATCCTGGCCCACTGTGTTTACACAGAATCCCTCGGGTATTACCACCTACACAAGATGACTTGCTTTCATTTCTGTTTTTGAGACAGTGTCTCTCGGTTATGGCTGGCTTGGCACGCACTGTCTACCCCAAAGTGGTCCTGAACCCTCACTGAACTTCCTGTCTCCGCCTCTTGAATTCTGGGATCACAGTTGAGCACCACCCCCTGGAGAGGAACCTGAGAACATATGGTCATCTTCATTCTCCAGGGAGTTTGCTGACTTGTTCAAGGTCACACACCCAGTGAACACTAGGCTAGACCCCTAATCATTTCATGCTCAGCCACCATAGTTTCCTTCGCTTCAGGCTAACTTTTGTTGTCAACAAAGATCTCCCAGCTATAATTATGAAACTGCAGTGATCTTGACAGGGTAAGTAAAACATGACATCCAGAAATCATCACCCACACATATGGAGAAGCTACTCTGGGCCTCATGGCTCTGTCTCACTCTCCACTCTGCTTGCCAAGACTGTCACGGCATTGTGGAGCTGTACAAATTGATCCTCCGACCCCCAGGAGTAGACCACACAGTCTGGTTTAGGAAGGAACTCTGTCCTGGATAGCAGGCAAAGGATAGTAGCAGAGGAAAGCTGCCCGTGCATCTGCTGTTTGGGTCTCCAGCACCAACTGAGTCTTAGGGATGTTAGACCTCCTCCAGGTTGAACTTTTACATATCCATGAACAGTACCAAGTGAACAGCTTAACTGTCCCTGGAAGGGGCACACTCTCATGGCCACTGGCCCTCCAGCCCAGTGCAACTTGCAATATGACCTGATTGATCAGACTCCCACACTCCAGAGACTCACAGCCATGCCCCCTGCTGCTGTCATGGAAATCAGGAAAACAGTGACAGGCAGGCAGAAATGGGTGAAGGGGAGTTTCCTAATCTCTTTAAACTGATGCCTACTCTGAAGGGTTCAACTTCTGTCTGCTCCTTACTGCAAAGAATTCCTCAAACCCTCTCCTTCGGGGCCTTCCCTGCTTGAAGCTCAGGCTGTGTATCTGGGGATATTGTCAGCTGAGTTGTGTTTTGTAAGACCTTTCGGACATATTTGCTTATGAATTCCCTTTGTGGTTAAGCCCATTGGTGATTGGCTTCAGACTCTAGAGGTCAGGGGTCATTTCTAGTGTGACTGGTTTGAGACATGCAGCATGCAGCAAGTCAGCCAAGGCCTAGGGTGTCAAGAGGTTTGTTAGCTGAGCTTTCCTATGCACAGAGAACTCCACTAACTTACAGAACCAATTCCTACTAAATTTTTTCTCATGCTGACTGGCGAGCTAGGTTGCAAGAAAGCCATGAGAACATGCAGCTCAGCCCCTGGCTGAACTCTGGCTCTCAGACAGCCTTACAGAAGCAACGAAGGTCCAGAAAAATATGAATGCAGCATGTCCATAGGTGACTTGTACTGAGCCTCCAGAGTCAAGATGCCTCCGACAAAAAACTAACACTCACTCTGGGACTCTTTCTTCTCCAGATACTTGTTTGAGCACTGATGAAGACTCCCCATACCCAGGGATTTGCATATGAAAATTCAGACAAGGGAGAACATTTCTGATAGTGGAATGTTCTGTCAAGGCTGAGATGAAGAGACTATTCCCTAGCCTGTAAAGATCCATAAGGCAGATTGTCTCTGCTCCCTGGGAACCCAGTCCATTCTGACTAGAAACTGAATCCAATTTCAACCCTGACAGGCTGATCTCCAGGGCAACCACTGTCAATCACAGTAGTTATGGGTTTTAATGCACAGGTACCAGCTGCCTAGGATTTTCTTCCCCTACCTCTGTTACATTTCATTTTCAACCTACCACAAACCAAAAAGGTCCTTTTCTCAAGTCATGGTTTATAACCATTTGGGGAATTGGAAGGCAGAGACCAACATTGTCATCTTGTTGAGCTTTCATAAACTGGAGACCTTTCCTTCTGCCCAAAAGAATCGAATCCATCAAGCTAGGAAGCCTGAAAGGCTACATAATCATGTTATAATAATTTATGTGTTTGCCAGAATCACTCTCCTCCAGTCCAGTTTCAACACATGACACAGAAGAAACGCAGAGTCTTCTGGGAAGTGCTCAGACACCAGCAGCTTCTCCTCGGCCAGACTTCTTACATAGTCTCCCTGGTCAAAGAGGTAGCTCTGATCATAAACCGACTACAGTATGCACACATGAAAACCTGCCCAGTCACTTCTCTCACATGCTGACTTAGCGTGTTTTTCTTGATAAAATAAAATTCCTGATGTTGGATAGATTATTTTTTAAGAAATGGATTTGTTTAGTTTATGCTCCAGACTCTAGAAAGTTCACCATCTGTGGACGAGCCCTTCTAGCAAGGTCTGTAGCACAACACGTCAGATGATGTCAGATAACCATTCGGCAGAGGCACACGCAAAAGTAGTTAGTGGAAAAGAAAAACAAAGCAACAGCAACAGCAAAAGTAACCTGACTCTCACAACAGCTAACTTTCCTATAAGGAACAGCTGTTCTCCTCCACTCATGAGCATCTGGCCCCATGTTCTAAACACCATCCTGAAGGAGGCCCCATCCATCCTGGCTCAGCTCACTCCAAGGACCAGCCTTCAACACGAATGTTATAGGGACAAATCACATTCAATCCTTATTCTCTAAAGTCACTGAATCTAAAAGTTGACTGCTCTCTGATCCGCCGGGTTTTAAATCTATCTCAGCACCGAAAGAAAATATTTTAATGAAATATTTATATATTAGTGTCCTAGTTAGCTTAATTATCACCTTGAAACATCTGAGAAGAGAGTTTCAATTGAGGTATTGCCCAGATCAGATTGGCCCATGAGCAAATCTATGCAGACTGTCTTGATTATTAATTGATACGGGCGTCCACCCGCTGTAGCAACATCATTCCCGAATAGATAGTCCTAGGCTACATAAGAAGGCTAGTTATGTATGGGCTAGTGAACAAGCCAGAAAGTGAAGCTCCTCCTTGAAGCGTAAGTCAAATAAATCCTTTCCTCTTCTAAATTGCTTTTGATCATAGTGTTAATCAGTGTGATGGAATGAAACTAGAACAGAATCTGGTACTAGAGAAGTAGAGTGTTCTGTATTTTCAACTTGGCCGTGTAGGTTTTTACGCCTTTGGTCTGTTTTGTTGGAAGACTGAGGAGGATTTGGGAGATTCTGGCAGGAAGAATCAGAGCTTAATGGGCTGTTCTTGTGGGAGCTTCGAAGATATGAGTTCTTAGAGAAATGTGGCCTGTGGAAAAACTTCTAAAACTTGGAAAGCTTTATAAGAGAGCAAGGACTCTAACCAAGCTGGGCTAGCAGCCATTTATGTGATATTTCAGCTAAGATTCTGTGTGCACCAATCATCCGGGGCTAAAGAAATAGCTGTGATTGATAAAAGATCAATATCATTTGAGGTGAAATCTTCTGTTTTTCAACTGGGTCAAAATGAACATGTTTTCTCAGTGTTGGCAAACAGATGCTGTGATCCAGGAGAGCCAAGGAGGCTACATTTCAAGCTGGCAGCTGAAGTTGGCAATCTGTAAGAGTCACCCCTGTGGTACTGATTTTGGAGGCACGAAAGCCGCAGGATTGAAGGGGTCATAGAGAGAATCTGAGGCTTGGCACAGTGTGACAGGATTAGCATCCCTGAAGAGAGGTCAGGAGAGGTAATTGATGAGGGTGCAGCTTCAGTTGCCTTAGAGATCCCGTGATATTTGAGATGGCAGAATTGTGGGACAGTCATCAAGGGCAGCGGCAGGTGTGGAGTGCAGTCTGAGTCTATGAGACAAACTATGTGTGCAATAAGTGGAATACGGAGAAATGGGACTGCCCAAGCCTTTGGAGGCAGTAGATTATTATTGAGTTCCAAATGCTGGACACTGAGTTACACAGGGCTTTAGACTTCACACAGCTGTGTTTTGGTTTTGATTTTTTGCTATGTCCAGCTTTTTTCTTTACAGGAACCCATGGTCAAGAGACTGGATTATTAAAGAGACCTTGGACTTCTAAAGTATCGAAGTATTTAAAGACTGGGAGGTTTTTAAAAGTTGAACTAGAAGTGTTGACAAGATGGTGAAGGGGTAATGGGCAGAGTCTGTTAGGGCTTCAGCCACTAACCCACAGACCCCTCACCACCACAGTCTCCTCCAGTCCCTTACCAGTTCATGGACCCAGAGAAGCTATTCTGCTGCCAAGTCCAGAGGGGGAAACTTTAAGAATTAAAGGCAACAGACCTGGAAAATTGACTTGCCCTGAATAGAAAGAAGAAAGGCAGCAGAGGAGATACGGAGCTAGAGCTGTGGCAGATTTGGAAATGCTGCTGGGAGGTCAGGCCCACTACTGCCCCTCACTCCATCACAGGCTGAGAGACACTGAACTGAAAGCATAGCTGTGGCTGTGGTGCCAGCAAGATGGTGGACAAAAGAGATTGGGTGGAATGAGTACTCGGCTACCAGGAGGCTGAGGCCATTAGCTGGTCCAGCCTATAGCTACCTGCCTGGCCTAGGGCTATCACCTGGAGAAAAGAGCAGCACATGTAGTGAAGAGATGCGAGCTGGTGTCTCTGAAGGCAGGGAACAATGGCCAAGTGCTGCAAAGAAACACATAACTGGAGGCCATGACAGACATAGGAGTGAACCCAAGTTGGACAAGGGACTGGTACTTGAACTACCACCAGGTCCTCCTGGCCCCCTTCGCTGCTCACCAGACTGGAGCCCCTACTCCCATGGCAGTGGCCACCACTCATAGTGCTCTCCCTGACAGGGTGAGGGAGAGCATGGGCTGCAGCACCACCTTCCCACTGCAGAGTTCCAGCTGCAGGGTTGACTCTGTCAGAGTTCATTGGGCACTTGAGCCTGGCATTATAAAGTGCTCGTTCTGACATGACGTCCAGGTGCCTGAATGTTGCCTGGGTGTCTGTGTGCTGTCCAGGTGTCTGCATGTGTGGGCAGTGAGGCTCAACTTTAGGTTAAACTTGGTCTTGATTAATCTCGGCTAGTATAGGTCATGTGGCTCCCTGTGACCTATACTGCCTGCTGCTACCAAAAACCATGGTGATGCCTGTGATCCATGCTCCACCACTCACTAGACTTTTTTTTTTCTTTTTCTTGGAGGGCACAGGGATGGGAGGGTGGATCTACAGAGACTGGGAAGAGAATGTGACTGAGATACACTGGATGAAACTCTCAAATCATTAATAAAAGTATCACGTGGGGAAACATTGAACTGTGTTTTATTTCATGATGTTAACATGATGTTTATTTCATGACAAGGAACAAATTGTTACAGGTTAGGGTTATATGATTATGTGTCAAATTGGAGTGCCCTGGTTAGTTGTAGTTGTTAACACAATCTAGAGTCAACCGAGAAGGGAGACACAACTGAGGCATTGCCCAGGTCAGATTTGCCTGTAGGTGTGTCTGGGGTGGGCTGGCTTGACTGTTTATTGATGTAGGAGGTCCCAACGCACTGTGGTCAGCACCATTCCCTTGGACTTCATAAGGAATCTAGCTGTTCATGAATCTGCAAACGACCTAGCATGCAGCATTCCTGTTTCAAGTTCTGGCTTGCATTCCTGCTCTGACTTCCCTCAGTGAAGGACATGGAAGTATAAGCCAAATAAATATTTTCCTTCTCTAAATTGCCTTTTGGTCATTGTACTTGTAATAGCAACAGAATGAAACTACAGTAAGCAGGAAACGTGTACTAATATTGTCTCCTGAGCTATCTTTTGCTAAGTGATTTCCATGTGTTTATCAATTGGATTTTTCAATAAAACTATTGTTTTAGTTTCCATTAATTTACAGAAAAGGAAACTAAAAGTCCAACGTGTAGATCTCCACCACCCTACTAAGTGGATGAATTCAGAAATTATTTGTAGACGGGAGTAATAGCCATTGACTCCACATGGCATGGGACTTTGGGGTAGAAATACAATTCAGGGACGTGGGCCACAACCTCCCACTAAGAATGAAGACACAGCAGCTTGGACTCTTTCTTAAATACTTTAGGAAATATCTTTTGATAAATTACCTGCAAATCCTCTCTCTACCAATCCCTCCCTCATTTCTTCCCTGTCCTTCCCAAGGGCTATTTCTAAAGTTCAGGACACATGTCTATCTACATGGATAACCAGAGGCGCTGGTAGGCAGTAGCTGGATCTCAATGTTACATTTTGCTATCAACCTTCACACTCCGCCCTTGAAGCTGCATAGGGAGAAGTGGGGACTGTGTCCTTACTATGAACAAGTTTGGCCTCACTTGAGAGACAGCCACTGTCCCAGCACAGGCTCCTCTGCTGAACAGATGGCTTAGAAACAGTTGTGGATATAGGCAGAAAATTTTCTATAACTACAAACTTTAAATCTTGGTGTATAGTTATCCTTCAAGTAATCAGAAAATGTAAGAGATAAGTAATAAATCCATTTGCTTTTAGAAAACATTATTTGATTATTTATTTTCTGTTTATGAATATTGCCTATGTGTATGTCTTTTTACCACCTGTGTGCAGTGCCTGTGGAGGTCAGAAGAGGGCATTGGATTCCCTGGCAATGGAATAACAGACAGTTGTGAGTCACCATGTGAGTGCTAGAAATCAAACCTAGGTCCTCTTGAAGAGCAGAAAGCACTCTTAACTGTTGAGCCATTCCTCCAGCTCCTCCCCCCCTTTGCTTTTTAAATAACCCCAAGACAAAATCCAAAAGAAGACAAGCTCCATCCTCTTGGTCTCAATAAAGGCAGTGTTAAAAATTCACAGGAGGAGCATGGCAGCGAGCATCTGGTGCAGGAAACTAAGAAACCACATCCTCAACCATGGGCAGAAAACAGAACAAATTGGAAGTAAGGCAAAATTACAAATCCTCAAAGCCCTCCCCCAGTGATGTATTTCCTCTGGCAAGCCCTGTGTCCTGAAAGATCCATAACAGTCCCAAACAGCACCAGCAGCTGGGGACCAAATAGTCAAATATATGAGTCTATGGAGGACATTTTTCATTCAAATCACCACAGACTTGGATGTCATAGTGTGTACCTGGAATTCTCAAAGGGAAGCTACTATGGAGTTTCTGGCGCTTGGAAAAAGACTCAATCCAGTCATAATTAAAGAACGTATTGATTAGCTGCTAGCAAGATGACAGCCTTAAAGCCCCATCTCAGGCATGTCATGAAGAAGGGCCATGGGAAAGGGTTTTGAAAGGGGAAAACCACAAAAAAAAAAAAAGACCTTCAATGTCTATGCAAACAAGCAAAATGTGGTCTGTTCTGCCAAGTTAGGGTTAATACAACTCCAGACAATCTCTGGGTATGTGTGAAAGCAAGTTACAGAAGCCAAAGCAAAGCAGTTAGTCATATCATAACAAGTAGAAGGTCATGGCTGTACATTTGTGGGTGGGGTCCCTGAGTCAAGGTTACTGGAAACTATCTTCCGGGGACCGGAATAAGAACCAAATGGCTAGAGGGCAGCAAAATGGATGACTGGCATAAAACGGAGTTTCTTCAGTCATCACAACACTAGGGCAAAAGGATCATGAGTTAAAGGTCTGATGGGGCCACATACCTAGACATGAGAAGAATAACAATCTTATTTTCTTAATTAATAATAAAGCAGAAGGAAGGCGAGAAGAAGAGGTAGGGAGGGAGGACAAGCGGAAGAGAGGGAGAAATTGCAATATGTGCCCTATAGAAAGCCTGACAGGATACTCATCCAACGTCAAGGGTGCTCACTGCTACATGTGAACTATATTCGAGCTGGTGCATATGAGTCCTTTTGTTGTGTTAAAGCATAGGTTTATGGGCACAGAAACAAAGCCCTCTACCTCCACAGAGACTGTAGAGCCCAGTCCATCAACCACGAACAGGTGACAGTGCCTATCCTCCCTGCTACATCAAGAACTTGTCAACTGTTACTCAGAACCAGTTCAGTGGACGAGAAGCCATCTCACACGGCTTTGCCATGATGCTCTGCTTTGCCACTATCAGTCTTTCCCTGGTCTTGAAGTCAACTGAATAATGCTGTCAGGTACCAGCATTTCCTACGCATCCATTCGCTACTTTATATAACAACCCTGTAGGGAGGGGATATTGATAGCTTTATTTTACACATGGTCAACTGACGAGTTTAAAGAACTTGTCCACAGCTGTGCTACTATACGCTGGAACTGAACCTAGACGGTATGTTAGCCTTCCTACCTTTGAAAGGACAAAGTGCCTAGAGGTAGTATGGAAGACCCAGAAGTTACGGTTTTTCCTGATCCCTTTGTATCTCCAAAGAGACAGACCAACCCAGATTACCAGCACTGAGGTGGAATGTTGTCAGAACATGTAAGGGTGCTACAACCCGGAGTCAGCAGGAGAACTCATGCTCCACTCAGCCTGTGAGAAAAGCTTCTTCTGTGGGCCTCTCTGAGTCTCTTCCGTCTCATTTGTGTGGTAGAGTTAATGGTAGCATTCCTACCATTAACTATAGAAAATCCTGATACATAGAGATCTCAGATGCTGGGGAATCCATGGCCTCAGGGACCTTTAGCAAAAATCCATGACCTTCTCTAAAATTATAAGAAGGGTCCATTGCTGAAGTCATGTCATATGGGCTCTGGCCTCTTTAAAGTAAGAGCATGGTGCCAGAACAAACGAAATGGCCGGACGATTGTTTTCTTTGTTCCCCGGTAAGTGTGGAGATGTTCCAAGCAGCCATCTCTTGTAAGAAGCCAAGTTCCCTGCAAAAGTGACTGATTTTGTACTGAGTGCTTGTCCGAGTAAAGGCACCTTTCAGATGCCTCTCTGCTTTCCTGTTGTATTTTCATGACTGCTGTTATTATTTCGTTTTATAGATGAGAGAAATAGAGCTTTCAGAGTTGTCCAAATCCACCTAATCGAGTTAAGTTTGATTTCCTGTCCCATCAAATACTGTCAGTTCCCAAGCCTAATGCCCTCACTTAGTGTAACACCAGATTTTAAAGTCAAGACATCAATAAAGTCAAGTCCCCTATTTTCAGCCATGCTACATACCTATACCACATGACCCTCCCTTAAAGAGACACGTATGGGCTGGTCACCTAAATGTCAGTTATTGTCCTTGTCAATACAAAAACACGGAGGATCAAATATTATTAATTTAATTTATTATACTATAAATATTTTATTATTTAATGTATTATTATTCTGAAGCTTAATATTAAAGAACGTGGCATAAGGAATGTGAACTGTTTGCCTCAGATCCCATCTTTCAACATGGTAACCATTTCGTGAAGCAAGGGGTCTTTTTGAATTTTCCTATTTGTGCATGACCTAATAGTCACAAGAATGGGATTCAGGACACATACACAGGTAGGCTCTGAATGGCTGCTAAGGGAACTAAAGCTATTATGAGATACTTTGGCTCTGGGCCAACAACACTCCCACTTTCTACAATCAGAGAAATGAGAGCCCATGACACTCTCCTTCAAAATGTCGCTTCACCTACTTTTGAGTTTTGTCAAAATGTGCTCGTTGTTTATAGCAATTTGTGGCCTCTTTTCTTGGTCTAGATCAAGCCTGTAGTCCATAAAATACAGACGGGATTTTTAGCATTACAAACCAACATGTTTATTTAATTTTACTTATTTTTATTGTATGTGTGAGAGGTTTTTTTTTGCCTGTATGTGTGCATGTGTACCCTGTTCATACATGGTACCCCGTAAAGGCACTGGATTCCCTGGAACTGAAGTTGCAGGCAGTTGTAAGCTACTGTGTGGGTCCTGGGAGTCAAACTAGATCATCCACAGGAGCTACAAATGCTCTTAAACACTGAGCCATCTCTTCAGCCCCTCCCAACATGTTATTTTATAGTTAATTATTCTGTGAAATCAAGCAGGTACCATTCTATTCGAATACCTTAATGACATTCTGACTTCTTCCCAATATTAAATCTTCTCTCAGAAACGACATTTGGCTTGGTATAGTGGTATGCAATTGTAATATCAGCACTTGGAAGCTGAGACATCAGGATTTTAAGCTGCAGCCAGCTTGGGCTATGTAGCTAAACCAGTCTCAAAAATAAAGGGCTTTTGAGACAGTTCAGCAGGTAAAGGTACTGGCTGCCAGGCCTGATGACCTGAATTGGATCCCTGCGTCCTACACGGTGGAAGGAGAGAACTGACTTTCACACATTGTCCTCTGGCCTCTACACATTTGCTGTGGCATGTGTGCACATATTAACACACACAGAAATAAAGTAGCACATCAAGTAGCAAACAAATTCGAAAACAAAGCAGCTTATGTTTATCTCCACTATTTCCTAAATCCAACGCAAACTTGTTCTATAATGAGCAAAAGTCGTGTTCTCCCTAAACTGTTGAACTGTACATCATCAAAAACCCAAATCACACTGCTCAAGTGACAAGGGACTGCCATCTTCTATAGCAAGCAGAATGGAATAGGGAATTTCCCACATTGTGTAATTCTGATCCAAAACATCACTTCCAAGGACGCACGCTGTGTCTGCTTTGCTGCTCTGTGAGTCTCTCAGCTCTACCCTTGAGCCCAGCCCAGGAAGGCTGTTGATTCAGGCACTGAAATGTCACATTCCAATGGACAGAGGCTAAAAAAGAAATTACTTCCATATGCCTGTAACTTTCCCTCTGATCTTTACAGCGCGGGAGGGCCTGACAACCTTCCGGTCTTTGCAGTTTTGTCTAAGTGCTTCTTGGGTTTTTTGTTTTTGTTTTGTTTTGTTTTTCCCTTTTGGGGAAGGAGTCCTTTTCTTTCCTTCCGGTCTGAAGCAATCATGTGAATCCTGTTCTCTTTGCCGATGACAGGATCAGGAAGGGTATGAAACATGCGTTTGGACAGTGAAATGGGAGGAGGGGTGGCAGCTGGGAGCACAGAGTGGTATCTTCTGTCGCTGTCCAATGAGAAGGGCATACAGCCGTGGGTAATTATATGGGAGAGGCCGTAGGACGTGCTAGCCAGAGAAACATAAAGGTGGGCGTTCCCGAAGTTTCTATCTGTTTAAGGTGTGATATCTGTTGTTGGGATTTGGTGAGGAGTTGGGCTGGAGGGGCTGTTTTGTGGTTTGGGGTTTTGTCCGGTTAAACTTTTGAGACAGGTTCTTACCACGTAGCCCAGGCTGATTCTGATCCTGCTGCCCCAGCCTTCTGAGTTACTCGGATTCCAGTCATGCCCCAGCACACCCAGTTACAACATGGCTACATTTTGTTCTTATTTTTATTTTTGCTGGTGATTGTGTTCTTGTCGTTGTTGCTATGAGACAATGTTTTACTACGTAGCCCTGGCTGGCCTGGAATTTGCTATGTCGGCCAAGCTGGACTTAAACTCGTAGAGACCTGCCTGCCTCTGCCTCCCAGGTGCTTAGCTGAAAGGGTTGCGCCACCACATCCAACTTGATATTGATGCGTGCTCTATGAAATTATGCTCCAATGTGTGCCCTATGAAATTATTACGAAAAGCAAGCTAATTAGCGCATTCGTTGACTCGGTTTTCAACATGCACGCATGAGTGTGTGTGCGCGCGTGTGTGCTTGAACACAGGCCTCTCCCTGCGTGAGCAGTGAGAATACCTGACCTCAACCCCTCTGGCAGATTTCATGAGTGCAGGCATTATTATAGAATACAGCTACTGTGCTCTCTATCCGATCATCAAGACATATTCGGCTTATGCCTGGAAGGTCAGACCTTGTGATCAACGTCTCAAACTCTCCCCCAGCCCCGACCCCTGTAAGCACCATTCTACCCTCCACTTCCGAGTCTGACATTTTTGTCTTCTCATATCAATGAGATCATGCACACTCGCCCTCTTCGTCAGCTCTGTTCTTGACATCAGGCCCGCCAGCCTCATCCGTGTTGCTGCCCGTGACAGGATACCCTTCTCATTACAAAGCTACTGGAGACAACTCTCCCTGAAGCTCCCAGATACTGTCTCTCCTTCTGTCTCATTGTCCAAATGCATATTTTCATGCCCTTCCTGAGCTTGCCACTAGCAAGGAGAAAGGGATTTGCATGGTTGCTTCAGACCAGTGACGTTCTTCCAGGCAGTTAAGGAACAAACTCCCTCCGAGCATATAAGCTTGTAGGAAAAAAATAACAAGAATAAATAAAAGCTCAGATTAAACTGAAAATGAAGCCAAAAGGTCGTTGGGCTGTTAGTGAGTGGCCTATGGTAGCTGCTGTAAACACCAGTGAGAGAGCACGCAATGGTTCAGAATTTACAAACCTTAAAGAGATATCTTTCTATATTCAGGGTCTAAATTCTAGAGAGTTTCTTTATGGCTATGGTATAAAGAAGTCCCCATAGCAATTGAAATGAGAGGTCATGATTCAGTTAAGATTAAAATGTTCTAAGGAATAGAAAATGACTAGCAATTTAAATGCGGGGGGGCGGGGAGTATTATAAGGACAAGGTAGAGCTCACAAAGCCAAATCCTGAAGACCCGGCATCAGAAAACTGTAGAGTAGAGTAGTCTGTAGACACTGCAGAGAACACATTGACCAGGCTTATTCTCTGGGTCCTCTTCCCGGCTTAGGACAAGCAGTGAATCCCGACCTCATGCTCCCTGACCCCTTCCAAGACAGCCCTCAAGGACTGAGAGATGACCTCCCGAAGCAAAAGTCTGCTTTGCAGTTTGGATGGCCCCACAAGATGACCTGGATCACAAATGCCCTTGCCAGAAAGGACAGATTCTGACCTGCTTTTTGGAATCAAGAAGATGAAGATGTCAACGATGCCCAGGCTCTTTGTGAGCCCCAGAGGCTAAGCAACCAGCCACAAATGGACACTGCTGGCCCCGAGGCTGCCCATACACATACCTACAGTTACTCCTAGACACTTTATTGGAAAGTTGTTTGTAATCCACTGGACTTAGACCATCTGAAATGTGTGAGTAAGGACACCCTGTCTCTTGTGTCCTTCATCTGCATGCCATGGAGAAGCAAAACTGCAAAGATCTTGTTAACCCATGGTCCTATGAAGAGGAGAATAAAATCAACCGTTTGCTTGAAGAACCAGTAAGGTAAATAAAATGTTTACAAGCCTGCTGAGATCTCTCCACATCCCAGGTCATATGATAGGAACTAAAAGCTAACACTGTGACCTGTCTGTCTGGTACTTAAGTGGGTCAATCAAGTGACGATCACTTTGGAGCCAGCCAGTGGCAGACACACATAACAAGTCTGGTAACCATAGCAACCTCTATACATTCTAGCCTAAGTCTGACTTTGTGATCATTTGAAAAAGATTTTTAAGGTAACTACGGGATTCCCTTTAACAAATAAGACTATTTCATCTTGGAAATTAGGTTTTCAGAAGCTTAAGGAAGAATACAAGAAGTGGGTTCGAACTTCAGGCACGTGCACATTGGAGATGTGCCAGTATCACCCTGCACCTTATCCATGGCATTTCAGAAGTGTAAAGTGTTTCAGTAGATGAGAGAGGCTTCTATTTTATTTTTTTAGAGTGGCTTATAGGCTGTGTGTGGTCCAGCTGGTCCAACAATGGTTGTCTACTAATAGAAAATCTAAGAATCCAGTAGTTGTTGGTCCTTGAGGCCGGGTGTCTCAGCTGGCCTTCAGTATATGTCGAAATCCCAAAGAAGCAGGCTCTAGTGCCAGTGCAGGAATGAGCTTTGCAGTGAGAGCGAAGGCAAGCAGGCCAAGAAAAAAAGCCTCCTTCTCCCACGTCCTGTATATAGGCTGCCACCAGAAGGTGTGGCCCAGATTTAAGGTGGATCTTCTCACTTCAAATTACTCAAGTAAGAAAAATCCCTCACAGCTGTGCCCAGCTGCTTTGGTTTTAGCTAACTCCAGCTGTGTTCAGGTTGACAACCAAGAGCAGAACACTGGCATCACAGGTGAATGTCACCATTCCCACTGTTTCTTGTTTGTTAAATACCCCAAGAGGTCAATACACCCTCCAACTCTTTTCCCTGGGTGAAAGTTTAACGAGTTTGTCCTTAAAAAGGAACACCTTGGATTATCGGCTTGGCCCATTCAAGGTATTAATTTTTCAGAGGGAAAATATTCCCTACACTCTGCCCAGTTGCAGTGATAAAGGAGCTGGCTGTTTCAGCTAGAATTGATTCCATAACAGTTCGATGTTTCTGACTTGGCAAATGGAATGGGGGAGGGCATGGGTCCGATTGCTGGTAAAGTAAGGCCACGTGGCCACCATCACTCAGTGCTTCACAACTGGGCTGTAATCCCCCATGGCTGCTTGCCAAGGCTGGAAATAAATGATTTCAGATTCCCCCTCTTTATTTGCTATGCCAAGGCAAGATAATACAGTACTTCCTGTTCACATTTGTCTCTGCGGCACAATCCCCTCCAGGGATAATATGTGGAAGTGGTGAGGACCCAGTGCTTCCAATTAATCAGGCCAAGACTACTCACCCAGGAAATGAAAGAGAAATTTTAATATTTGGGAACTGAGTGAAAGCCGTATCCAGGTATGATTAAAATAAACTCCCGTCTTTGAATTTAAATGGCAGGCTCCATTTTATTAGTCACCTAATTCTCTCCTTTCATTTCTCTTGCCAAAATCCCAGGATGTTATATACCTGTGGGGTGAGGGGTCAGGGTTCTCCCAGTGTGCTCCAGAGAAACTGAAGGCGTGATTCCTCAAATGTGGTGGGTTTTGTGGTAAGCCAGCCATGTTCTTCCTGGGTGTCAGCAAGGAGCTGGGTTCTTGAATTCCCCTTGTTGTGGTCTGTAGCCTGGAAGTCCTGTGGAGCTAACTCATCTCTTTGTTTCCAGCTACAGAACCCAGAACTCTGCTGTGGACTTTGAGGCACAGGACTGAGAGAGCCCATAGGCCTGGGCACAGCTGTTTGTAATCCACTGGTGGTTTGAGGAGGCGCTAACCCTCAGATCATCGCCCCTGCACACACCTTTCTGCTAAACCCCAGAATCAAAGCACTGTCAAGGCCAAGAGGCTGTCATCAAGGGGTAAACTGATATACACTTTGAAATCCCAGGAAAAATGTAGCAGAGACTGGATTTGTTGTGGGGAATTAGGTTTAGCACCTCATAAAATATAGGTGTAGGTCCCTGGGTTTCCAGGGAAACATTTACAAATAAGAAACACTCCTGAAGGAGGTCTTCACACCAAAGAAGCTGCAGGTGCCCACTGTCTCTTCTCAGCTCGACACTTGATGGTCACCAGCTCTGTGTGCTTGGAAACCCCGTGCATCCCCACAGAGCAAAACACTTGGTGAATGGCGAGCAGTCACAGTGAGTTCAGAAATGTTGTTGATGCAAAACACAACTGGGGATAAGAGATAGTTTATTCTGGAGTTAAATACGAATAACCATGGCTCTGGGAACACATATTTAGGTTTCCTCAAATGCCAAGTTGCAACATGGAAGCAGTATCATGAGGTTTTCATAGTAACCAGGCATAGAAGGTCTTAAGTTGGAATATATTTTAAATAAATTTGTGGGACCACTAGGCAAAACAGGCAGGTACCTTTTCAAGAGACAGGCTCTTTAGATTACTAGCCCCTAAACGGCCAGCTGACTTCAGATAGGGTAAGTACCCGTATCATATAATAAGGGTCACAGGCTAACCAAGCCTCACTCTCCTACCCAGAGAAAGAGTGGCCCTGCCCATAAAGCATGGACAACCGAGCTGAGCTCTAGGACTATAGCTGGAGAGTCTCTCAAAGGATGGGGAAGTTAAAGGAGATGCATGGGGCTGCCAACAGATGCAGCAGACTTTCTTCACCGTGGGTGAGAGGGCATGCCCTAAGTCCCAGGTCATTTCTAAAGAATCACATAAAGCGGCTTCTTGTCAGAACTAGAGCTACCTGGGAAGTCACACAACAATCACACGTATTGCTCACTTTGGGTACCCCGGATATCTGAAGACAGTCGTCTTAATCAGCACATGTTGCCTAAAATTTATTTGGCTTTTAGAACTTTATTCCCTTCAATGACACTTCTACCTCTGTCTCATAGTTTGGATCACACGTTAACTACTCGTCCTTCTCTGTGGTGCAAGACCTCCCATTTTCCAGAAAATCGAGACGATAGTATGCTTTGTCTAAGGGGTGGACTTTGCTTCAAACTTTCACCATGTTGCTGCTGGATTAATAAACCTCTGACCTGAAAGAAAATTAAGACTCAGTGCCCCTTTCTTAAACATCCTCTCCCACTACCCTAGTTTGTTTTCTAACACGACGATTAAAACAACCTGGAGAAGAAAGGGTTTATTTTGTCTTATAGCTTATAGTCCATCATGAAAGGAAGTCAGGGCAGGAACTCAGGGAAGGAAACCTGGAGTCAGGAACTGAGGCAGAGACCATGGAGGAACACTGCTTACTGGCTTGTTCTCTATGGGTTCTTATCTTACACCCTAACATCACTCAGGACCCCCTGCCTGAGGGTGGCACAGCCCATAATGGTCTGAGCCCTCCCACATCAATTATTAAGCAAGAAAATTCCCCATAACTTTGCCTACAGCACAATCTGATGGATGCAAACCTTCAATCAAGGTTCCCTCTTCCCAGTTTACATTAGCTTGTGTCGTGTTGACAAAAATCTAAACAGCACATCTCCCTAAAACCTAATAAGTGGGTCTCAATAAACCACGAACATGTCCGCTGGGGGCCTCAGTTGCTATCTGATGACGTTCTTAGCTTTGGGCTTCGTGGAAGCTAGAGGCCAACTGTTCCAATCCAAAAGGATTTTACCTGTGGTCACAGGAAATTATGACAGACACTTAGATAAGCAATAAAGGGTTACTAGGAGATCAAAGGTATCTCAGGATACCTTGGGTCCAGACACACAATATTCCAGACTTCTGCAATCACAAATGTCCTAATCAGTTTGCCTTGAGGACTCTTTAACGTAGGCATGTCCCTACCCACCCAATTTCATGCCCACCTCCCTCAAAAAGACTAAAAAAAAAAAAGGTAAAATGAACAAACAAAAAACATTGACAAAACATAACAAAAAGGCCACAGAAAACCAAACAAACAAGCAGTCTGTTTTGTGTCGGCCCACCACTCCTGACCCACCCTGCAGTGTAGGTGATCACAAACCACTGGAGAAAACTTATTTTCTCTTTCCCAGAAGGCATCGGTTGCAAAGAGCTTCTTTGTGAGGAAGGCGACTTTGTGCCCTCTTGCCATTCCCAGCGCGGGATTTTGTCTGGGTCGAGCGTGCACGGCTCTGGTGCGTACTGTCACAGTCTCTGGGAGTTCATATGTACATCGACCCTTCTGTATCTGCCTCTTACGGTCTTCGCACCTCTTCTTCCACATAGAACCCCGAGCCTTGAGAGGAGAGGCTTGGAAAAAGCATTAGGGGTGGCATTTTTCAGAGAGACAAATATAAGGCCACAGCTATATCTATATCTGTATCTGTATCTATATCAGCTATATCGATATCTATATCTATATCTATATCTATATCTATATCTATATCTATATCTATATCTATATCTATATCTATATCTATATCTATATCTATATCTATATCACCTGAGCGTGGTGAAGAAGGCTGGGGAGCCATAACGCTTAGGCCAGTTGCTCCCATCTCCCCCCAAGTGGGTTTATCGCCTTTCCAGGTCAGAGGCCGGCATTCCTGAGGTTGTGTAGCTGCTGATTCCAAGCTCCTCTGAGGGTGACAGTAAGACACCTGGGTGCTCGGGTCTCCATTAGACCATTTAAATTCATTTCAATAGCTCGTACTTCCCATGCTCGACTGACTGAGTATAGCTCAGAGCTCTCTGGGGACAGCCGAGATGGCTTTTCTTTGATCAAGGTAGATTTTTTGTGTGGCTTCACCCTCACCTGTACGTTGGGTAGTGCACGCCCCGCACTCAACTGCACAAGCCACGCAGAAACACCATCACCAAACATAGCTGTGCACACACTGCACACGCCCCAGTCCGTGTCTTCTTTTGCAGGCACTCCGTCTCCTCACTGTATCTTAGAACAGCATTCTCCTGAGGACCGGCTTCCCTAGAAGTCCGTCTCTCTTGCTGTGCCATTCCCTCACTCCCTGGAAGCATGCTCCCTCCTTCAGACAGGAGTAAATAGCTAAAAATGCCAGCTCTAGTTCTGTTTTCACCGTACCCATGCAGACCCCTCCTAAGGAGTCCCTGATTTCTTGGTCACCTCTGAGGCTTTGGCCTGTAGCTTGGACCGCTATGACAAATGGCAAGTAATAAGAACGGATATGTGGTCCTAAGGCAGGATACAAAATGAAATTAAGGGGAGTTGGAACAGAAAAAAAGGTACTCACCCAGAATCTGGTTGCTCTAGAGTGTTTTCCACAGCTGTGAGAAAAGCTGACCAAGAGCAACATGAGAAGAAAAGGCTTTATTTCCTCTTCCAGCCTAGGGAAATCAGGGCAGGAACTCAAACCAGGAGTTTTGAACTCAAAACTCAAAACAGGAGGCTGGAACTGTAGCAGAGACCATGGAAGAACACTGATCACTGGCTTGCTAAGTTTGCTTTCTTGCAGCATCATGGAAAAAGCCTCGCATGGCCACTCGAGGGCCTACCAGCACTCGCTGTCAAAGCAGAAGAAGCTGAGGGCCCCTCCCGCCATGGGTCTCAGCATCCGTGAGCTGGCCACGCTGAACGAGTGATTGGCAGATTGCCTACCTATTTCCTCCGCCCCTACATGCACCCGATATATGCATGCACCCTCAAAATAAAGTGACTTTGGACCAGCCCTGAATGGAAGTCCCAGGGTATTCTCAGCACCTTGACTGGCTGTTGGACCCCACGCCCCCTTCCCTCCTGCATTCCTGCCCGCTGCTCTCACGGAGCAGTTCCCCTGGTCCGGTCAGCTAGCGAATCATGTCGGTCCAGACCAACCTGACCGACACTTTCTTGTATACCCCATACCTCCTGCCCTGGAGTGGCACTGGCCATCTCTGCTGTCCCCACAGAACTCTGAGTTATAAGCAGTCAATTGCCAAAAGCTCCTGAAGGTTGGGACTTCATACCCTCTCCTCTCCATGCTGGGATTGCTGTCTGGCTTGAGATTGCACGGGTCTGGTGCATACTGTCACAAATGTTGTGAGTTGGAATGTGACATTCCTTCTCCCAGCCTTCCTAAAATTATCTGTCTTCTCTCAAACAGCAGGCTGAAGATGGCCATAAAGAAACAGAGGCGTGACTAACCCCCATCCACTGTCGCATACATATCCAAATAGAAGACTGCTCCCCATAGCAGCATAAGTATTAAAACTAGACCAATACTCAGAACATTAGCATGCCCATGCAGCAAGTAGCACACTCATTTTACAAAGCCATCCATTTTTTTTTTTTTTTCGCAATGGCCAAGGTATAGATTCAGCCTAGGGATCTGTCAGCCAATAAATGGATAAGGAAATGTGGCATCTACACACAACGTGGTTTTAATTCATTCACAAAAGAGAATGAAATTATGCCAGTTTCAGGGCAATCATCATGTTGTGTGAAATACGCCAGACTAGGAAAGATTAGAATGTGGTCCTATATATTTTCAAAAAGACATGTAAGTAGGAGGGGAACTAAGAGGAAAGGTATTAATGAGAGAAGAGGGAAGACTGAGGAGGGATATTGAGGAAAATAGAATCAGTACATGATATATGCATGATATATGTGTGTGTGTGTGTGTGTGTATGTGTGTCATAATGAAGCTCATTATTTTTAATAGCGAATATGCACAAATTTCAAAAACTGACCCACGAGAAGAAATGAAATTATATGCTCCAATGGAATTAAATGGAACATTTGTGAAGTCGTGAACATGCACACGACCCAGAAAAAGAAACTGACTCAGACCAAGTTCCTGGATGAAGCTAGTAATTTGAAAGAAATACAAAGAACTTTCTAGAGGAACAAACCCATCATTAGGGAGGTCGTTTTGGACGAGCCTGGAATCGAGAAAATAAATCAACCATTGCCATGTGCAGTTCTCCCTAATCCATTAATGGTGAAATATCAACTTCTAAGGTGTAAAAGAGAATTGGAAAATTGAACTAATACTTAATGCAATTTGTTTTAGCTGTGGACAAACCTAACACTATATTGAATTTTTGAGAAATAGAAAAGTAGATAGAAAAAAAAAAAAGTTTTCTGTTCCCACCCTTTGCTTCAAGCGGCTGGGTCACTGAGCCTCAAGGGAAGGAAACTGAGAACCTTCTGCTCTGTGCCCTGGGCTGCACCCTTGCATCTCACCTCCAGGACAGAGGAGTACAGTCTCTTAGATGCTAAAAGGGAACGCCTCTGAGAGCTTCCTCCAGACAGTGAAGACAGACCTTACCTTTGCTCAGTTCTTCTGCAAATAGCATCCCAATCTGCAGATCAACAGGCTGTCAAATTCTGTCAAGTCAGCCAAGATGAACTCCAAAGGTATAAGACAGAAAGCAGACCACGAGGAGACTGTTCCTTTAATGGCACTCAAGCCTGCTCATTCCTGTCTGCCACTGGACACGGTGACTACATTTCCTAACTCTGGTTCTACCAAACTTCCAGTTTAATGCATACTGACTGAATGGATTGATGGCCGTATCAGGCTGAAAAGAGACCATCTTCACTAGCTGGCAAATAGGGTCATTTTAACTGGAGGTGTAACCAGAGACTTTTAAGGCAAAAGCCTAGCCTCCAGCAACCCCAACAGGCTTAGTTTGGCCAACGTGGTATTTATTTTTAGTTTCCTTGTGGGCCCAAATGAGGAGTCTACATTTTAGCAACTGCAACACCTACAAACGCCTGTCTCATACGTCACCCTCCCACCTATTGGAGTCCACATTTCTTCCTTATTAACTAACGGTGAAATTAAAATTACTTTTGTCTTTGAGCTTTCCCTGCACCACAATACTATGTTTTACAGCTAAGGCCAGCGTTAAACTGGTCTCACTGGCCTAAACTGACAGGTTCTCAGTACTCTGTAGTCAGCTGAGTTCACCACAAGTTCAAAAGGAGATGGGCCTGTAAATCCTATAAGAAATCATAGGGAAAGTTCGCTCACTTTTCCATAAAAGAACTGGCAAAAATAAAGTAGTCAGAAACAGATTTCTTAGACCTCTGGAAATTAACCAAAGGCTGGCCTGAGGAAGTGTTTTTTGCAAGAAAAGGAGCTTAATCTCAGAAGAAAATAGAAAGAGAAAGAAGGAAAGAAGGAAAGAAAGAAAGAAAGAAAGGAAGGAAGGAAGGAAGGAAGGAAGGAAGGAAGGAAGGAAGGAAGGAAGGAAAAAAGGAAGGAAGAAAGGAAGAAAGAAAAGCAGCTTTATTCACAAAGAACTCCCATTACTGGACCTGCCTCATTATTTGCTGAAAGACCCACCTAGGAAGATTTGTCTAAGTTAGTGACTCAATGCTAAGAGCTTAGAAGAGTCAAGATTTTTGTCTAAAGCTCTTACTAACAACTGTCTGAACAGTATGGCCGCCTGGGACAACTGGTGGCCAGGCGGGGTGAATGAGAAATCCAAAGCACAGAGAAAGAAGCAGAGGCGTGAGCTGTCCACAGGGGCTTTGCAAGGCTCTGAGAGCTCCCTGGGACTCTAGAAGACCCTGGGAATCTGCCACACAGGCTGTGCATGTGTGCAGGACATAGAGATGGCCCTGAGCAGCTACCACAGTGACAAATGAACTACAGAGAAGTGTGATCACAAGTATTGGTCATCCTGCGCTCACCTCTTTGACATGGCGTAACGTCCCCTGCAGTTCCGTGTTGTCACAAATGGCAGAGATTCTTTGAAGGAGAGTAGAAAAGGGAAAGAGTGGAAAAGGGAGAGACGTCTACCAAAGAGTACATTCGGTTAGCCTTCAGGAATAAGCTTAGTAATCTAGCACCAGAATGGTGACCGTAGTTAATAATTCCACAATTACTATGAGTGACGTTTTCAACAAATACACACACGAGCAGTATATGCGGTGCTGGGTGTATTCATTAATTTAATTTGGTCATTCTGTAATATTAATATGTCAAAATAGTCCATAAGAATATAAACTTATTATATGTCAATTTAAAATCACCTCAAAAATTTTAAAGTTTATTTTAAAAAGAAGTAGGTAAGAACTTTTCAGATAACCATAAATTCTAGGAAGGTAATTAAACCTAAAAACCCCTAGACTGTGACATAAAGACTGCATGTTTGAAGAAAGTTAAGGCAAAATTGTTAACCACCTCACTGAGCCTCAACACACAGAGAGAAATCCATCTACAGATGCCTCCTCTTCTTGTTTTCAGGCTATTTGGTAATCTCTACCCATTCTCTGGATACTAAGAAAAACTGAGGACAGACTTCAGTGGCCATGTGAGGTGAGGCTGCCACCAGCATCCTGGGAAGCTCTTCCTTTGGGACAGCACTCATGTAAAGCAGGGTTCTTCACTATACCCTGAGAAAGAATCAAAAGAGGTAGAATTAAAGCAAGAATTCTAAAAGCAGAATGGTGAAATTCTAGGTAAAGGTGCTTACAGCCAAGCCTGAAAACCTGAGTTCAATCCCCAGGACCCACTTGATTGAAAGCGAGAACTGACTCTAGCTAGATTTCCTCTGACTTCCTCCATGCATGTTCCATAGCAGATATGGACACACACACACACACACACACACACACACACACACACATACACATGCACGCATGCACACACACGTGCGCACACACACATGCACACACACATGCACACACACACGCACACACACACACACGCACACACACACACACACACACACACACACACACACACACACACACACACTAAGTAAGTATAATTTTTTAATTATAAAAAGGAGAGAGTTGGGGATGTAGCTCAGTGATGGAGTGCTTACACAGCCTTCCTGAGGCCTTGGGTTGAAGCCCCAGAAATGCAGAATAAGAAAGGAGGGGGAAGAGGTGAAGATGATTTGACTGAACTTAATTTTTTTTTTCTTTTTGATAATCTAATGTAATAGAGGCTAGATTGACTTTAATTTGATGTAAGGAAAATAAAATGGCATAGTTTCTCTTTTTTTCTTTAAAAAAAGAACAAGAAAAATTATTAAAAGAAGCCAAATAGAAATTCCGTATTCGAAGAGTATACAGTAATTAAAGGAGAGTTCACCAAGGCAGCTAACAACGGGTGTGAGCAGGTGTGATGAAGAGCAGGAAACCTGAAGACGAGTAGCTGAGGCTATCTCACCTGAGAAACAGAGAGTCAAGAAGAACGAGCAGAACCTGAGACCTGAGGACCCCACCAGGGCCACAGCTTTGCTTGAGGAAAACGCAGATGTTCGTCATTGAGACAGTGTTGACAACCGTGTGGCTCAGAATGGACTAATAGACTCTGTGTATTGTACACTTGAAAATAACGGTCCGCTACGCGGTGGTGCATTTTTGTTAATACAATCACTTTGAAGACTGGAGTAGTCGGATCATGAGTCCCAGGTCAGCACGGTCATTTAATGAGAAATGGGGAGGGCGGGAGGCGGGGGTGGGAGTGGGGGGGGGGAGACAACCAACAAACCAGTACTAGTCAGGGTAGGGGAAGATACACCGAATACCTTTTGTGGCATGTGTATTGCATCTTAATGAAAGTCAATAAACATTTGAAAATGAACCAGTGAGTCTGGATTACTAACATCTGCAGAGACGAAGGTGAATCACGGACGCATTTTGTCCGCCCCTCCCACCCCTCACCGTAGCATGGAGACGTACTCCATAGATTCCTAACGCGACCCCTTGTTGGCTTTCCATTCTGTTTTTTCCTTTGGGACAATAAAAGCTACCCTAAAACCAAACAGACAAAAACAAGGAAATCTGGCCGTTGTCTGGACAACAATGGTTTGTATGTAACAGCATCTGGCAATTCCGTGATAGGCTGTGATACCTTTATTAAGTAGCTTCACCCACCCAGTACAAAAGGGATGATCACTTCATGAGGAACAGAAGTTCAGAGATGGGGTTTTGGCTGGCCAGGGCTCACACACTGGGGACTGATTAGCTATCAAGGAGACCATAGCCAGAGACAGCGAACTCTGACAGAGTCCAGAGTGGGCATGTCTCTGAGCTGGGCCACAGGAAACGAGAAAGGAGAGAGAGGAGAGAGGGGAACCTCGTGAAGCAACCAAAAAGAGCCGCTGGGGAAAGGACAGTCCAGCTCCTGGGTTGGAAAGTTCAGGGTACAGGACAGGGTATGCCAGCCAGGATGACCCTGTAACTGGTAGGGACAGAAGGATGCTGGGAGAACCTGGCAACCAGGTCTGTTTTGATATGTGAATACGCACCTCAGCCTTTGGTCTGAGTTTGAGACCTAACAGGGACCCCATTCAGACCTACAGCTCAAACTGCTCCCACCACTGTGGACAAGAGAAGTCCACTCTCTCTTCTACTTTAATATAAATTATCCACTTTGACAACAGCATAGTTGACTTTGCTGCTTCTCAAAACACGACAAATTGTGCCGAGTCGGTTTTAGAGATATCAGAACCCGAGTCACCAAAACTGAAGGCTATGTTGATGTGGTACCCCTTAGTGTAGCATGAGGCACAGATTAGGTCCAAGGAGACAGCTGATCACCTGAAAAAAAGGAGTCACACTTGAAAATGAGACTTGCCTGGCCACAGAAGTTTGCATTACCTGCCGCATGTGTCCCCAACCTCCAGTTCCTTCCATGGGAACAAGGGCACAACGCTAAACAGACTATGAAAAAGATTTGATGATTCTCCCATCCACGGATGGCGGGAAATCCCTCAGCCTTACAGGTGCTGGTCCACATGGCTTATTGAAAGAGGAATCTTAGGCCCAGTTTCCCAGGCAGGGTGGGGGCACAGGGGAGGGGGGTGCTTTCCAGCCCTTTCCTGCCACACAAACCTCTGTGATTTACCCTTGACCCCTTCAGACACTGTCACCTTCTTGTAGGCTTTGGGTGAAAGATAGTCCTTCCAAGCGGAGAAGACTTACAGCCATAACACGTTGCTGCTTCACAGGGCAAGGAAAGATGGCCCTTGGTCCTGATGAAGATTCACCCTCATAACCAGACACCAACACAACATTACACAGTGCGACAGTGCCATCAAGTGGACAGAAAACCAACGCCTGAAGAAATGATTTCCCCGGAGTGCGATTCACGTGTTCAGAATCTCACGTGGCATCCGTTCCCCTCCCTGTCTACGGGCACACCCATTCACCGCAGTTTTAAATTGAGTCACTCTTTCTAAAAACTTGGACTTCCCTGAGCATGACTTCAGCCTCATTCTGGAGATGTATGCAGCCCCGTTGCAGGGTAGATGCTCTTGATCGTGCATTTGGGACACTTCCCTCAGAGCTCTCACTGGTGCACCACCGTTGTCCTCACTGGGACACTGGCTGAGTCACCTCCTCTAGCGTCATGGACGAATGGATGACATAGATCCACAAGTAGGCTGATGGATGCGTGAACAGAAAGAAGGGTTAGGGTTAGGGTTAGGTTTAGGGTTAGGGTTAGGTTATATTATCATTGTGACATCACCATAAATGTAGCCTCTATAAAGACCTATTGGCTTTAGGCAGCTGTGAATGAAGGAAATGTGTAATCTTATTAGCGGGAACCACCAGGATGTCATGGCTCCAGATCATTGTTCCAGCCTTCTGGCTCATGGGAGAGTATTGGTAGGGTTGGAATCTGACCTTAAGAGATAACAGAGGAGAAAGATTTATTATATTTCTGAATCCCTAGCTCATAGGCAACACTGTAATGCCTTGAAAGTCACATGTAGATTATGTCATCTGGACATTTCCTTTGAGCCCCAGCAGGGAAGGAGAAAGTGGGGAAACGAAGAACTAGCGAAACCGCTTGAGGGCCAAGTCATTGTCTCTACTAACATTTCCAAGGTGAACGTTTGCAAGAGTCAGTGATTTTTGAATCCAAGAACATTTCCATTGGTGCAATTGATGAATTTGGCTTTATAGCACTCAGTTTTTATTTTTCACAAAGGTGCAGAGTTTCCCTGGGTGCTGCATACAGGCTCTACCTTTAAAAAAAAAATTCCTCCATGTGTGTGAAGCTGCTTTTGCCATACAGGCCCCTCAACAGCCTTTCCTGTCTATGTTCAGAGCACTTGGACTGAGCTATAGAGGGTGCTTGGTAACAAAAAAGGATGAGCACTTCCTGATGAGTTGGGCTATTCCTGGACTCATTTGCTCGTGTTTTGTGTCGTTGATCTTGCCAGTGTGGGCTATGGATATACCTTGTCAACAGTGGGAATTCCCTCAGATAAAACCAAACCCTGCAGATGAAACTCCTGGCATTTGGTATTTTGCAGAGCTATCACCATCTTTCTCGAACTAAAATAAAGCTACGATTGACATTGAATTACAGAAGCATTCACACATAAGTAGCTTTGGCAGGTCGCCATGGAGGTGATGTCGCTAAGGAACTCTGAAGTACATCTGCAAATTGTCATGCTACTGTCTCAAAAGACAGACAGGAGGTCTACAGGAACCGTTGAGGAGCCCTCAAGCTTCAACTTATATTCAACTTATATCCTCAGCCATCGCATGGGATAATTGGATAGAAAGAGTCTGCCGTCTGCTGCAGATAAAAATGTCGGGTTTCCCAGCAACACGATGCATGTCAAACCCAGGTGAAAAGTCCCTTGCAGATGCCTAGTGACCAAGAGGAAATTCGTTTAGACTTCCTACCCTGCAGAGTTTTCAGGCTTGATTTGAGGAAAGCCACGGTTGCTTTTGGCTTATATCCAAGACAACTTATCCAACCATTTCTAAAGAAATACGAATTATGAAATATCTCACCTTGTGTAATGGCTCAGCTCTTCCCCATATTTACATGCTCACTCATTCCACCGCTGAAAACCGTTTGGTAAGCTCTTACTTAGTGCTTTCTTCCCACAGCCCCATGGGCGGGAAGTGATATTCAGATGGCGTGTGCCTCCCATGTGGTCAAAAGGTGTTAGAGCTCTTGAGGAGTATGATTTTAAAAATGAATTCAAAGTATAGCAATGGAAACATCCATCAGTTACTTGGTTTAGTAGGCGTTTGATAAACGCCTTCGACTCTTGATTATTTTTTTTCTAATTATGTATATACATGTGTGTCTGTGTTTAAGTGAATGCACATGAGTACAGATGCCAGCAGAGGTGTGAAGAGGGCATTTGATTCCCTGGACCTGAGTTATAGGTGGTTTTGATCTGCCTAACATGGGTGCTAGGTGTAGAACTTGGGTCCTCTGTAAGAATAGAAAATACCCTTAGCTACTAAGCCATCTCTCTACTCTATTCCTGACCCAAACAAAGCTGCAAGAGAGCTAGATAGGGGTGTACCTCTGGGAGGAACTCAGCAGCAGCCTGAGGGTCAAAGAAGTGGTTTTCCCAACACAAATGCAGGGTGATGAGCAGAAGGAAGTCTATGTGGAACAGTCCAAGGATATACACTCATATATAGCTCATACCTGGTATGTACATCCTTCAGTCAAAAATATTCAGAATCAACCATGTACACAAGCATCTACTATTCCCCAGCTGCTAAATGGGCCTCTACAAAACCAGAACTGATTAGTAGCCACCACGGACCTGATGCTATGGTAGTGCACTGCCCAAGTTCATCTGATCTCTAAAAATCACACCATGGGATATTCACTTACCTTTCCCAAATTCAAGTTCACAAAACAAGTTCGCTTATGCCAGGCCGTAACTAACATAGTGTTCTGGTTCTCGGCCATGGTACTGACCCACGTTTTCAAAGGCTCAAGGCTGATGTGTAACCAAAAACATTTCTACCTACCTGTTGGCCGACACGCACCTGATTCTACAAGTGCTGGAAATGCTTGCTGACCTGAAATGTTTCTAGCGCCAAAAATCAGGCAAAAGGAAAAGCACAGTGCAATTGCCATGAGCACCCTCAGTAGATATTAGGATGCTCTCTGGACATGTTCACTTGGGGTATTTTCTAAAGAATTTTATTGTATTCCCTTCTTCCCTTGATTTCCAGAAGACCAGCTCCTGACAACTGCCTGAAGGCGGGGGGGGGGGGGGAGAATAAAGAAAACTTAGAGAGTTGAACTGGGTCCTGGTGGTTACACAACCATCACCCCTGGAGTTCTGCCGTTTTGGAGCATCCCTGTCTGATGCCAATTGGCCATATTTACCCAGGAGCTATCTCTTCTCAAACTAGAGGAAGGCTGGAGATGCCAGGGCAAGAACTTCTCGAAGCAGCTCTTACCCTATAACTACAGGGAATCGGGGAGGATGTACCCAATACTCTTACACCTCATGGATAACTAAGAATCAACTCAGCGCCAGATCTCAGGGTGCTCATGTTCACAGTAAAATCTCTAGACAATTCTTCCATTAGAATCCATTGATTGTACAAAGAGGTATCTCCACACACCACACACACACACACACAATTTGTGCATATACACAAATACACAGAGACAAAAAGAAATCCTTTCCTGTACTTCAAGAAAAAAGGTCTAGAAACATATACATGACACAAAGCAAGTCAAGTGTGACTCAACACAGGGGCTTCTGCCTAGAGAAGCCCTGCCGTCCATCACCCAGAGTTTTAGAAATGACCACATGAGACAGGAGCTGTAATGCCAGAAACTGGCACATAGGGGACCACAGCAGAAGTGCAGCCCCTAGAGTTTCCAGCTATGGTAATCAGATTCCTTTATGTGCTTGCTCTCTTACATCTTTATGAAGAGTTTGAAAGGGCTTTCTGTCTGCTGCAATTTAAAGAGACCGACTTTCAGACAGCATGGTGGCACATACCTGTAATCCCACTCAGTATGTGGGAGGCTGGGGCAGGAGGGGTTGTATGGGCTACAAATTGAGAGCCTGTCTCAAATCAATAAACAAATAAAAGGGTCTGAATTTTAGAAGTATCAAAATAAATGGACTAGAAACTTCTGCCGATATAACTCATTACAAAATTACCCTTTCTTTTTAAAACAATCTTAGGGTCATTGCTAAACTTCATCTTTCATGCAGCCAGTGAGTAATTGGAGCTTTTGTGTTAGAGATGTCTGTGCCCAATAGGTGACTCCCACCATAAGAGACCTGTGGCAGAGTCTATAATAGACTCAGTCACATTGCACTACTACCTATGCAGGGCCAGTGCATTTCTGTGGTCCTCACACATGCAAGTTGCTAACATCAGAGGGAATCCTGTTCCTTATGCCTAATCCCACTCAAAGCAACGCACTCAGAGATAAGGCCCTGGTGAAATCTTTCCATGAGTCAGCGTCTTCCGTGACATGCTGCTCACGTTAAAAGTACATGCCCAGAGTACTCCCTGATTTCATGAACCCGCTAGAAAGAGGAGAAGATTAGTAAGAGATTACTTTTGACATCTTGAATCACGGTAGGGCAAATAACAGTGATTCCTTAAGCTCCTGAAGACTAGGTGTCTGCAGAGAGAGCCCAAGGATGGGTATCTGGCCAATACTTTGCTGCTTCACTGTTGTTCTTGGCTTTCCGTAGCAGAAGGGCTTTCGAAACCTGTAGAGTCATTTTAAACTATCTGGATCAGAACTCGCCCTGAGGGGATTGCTTTTTCTCTGTTTCAGGAGCTATGGGGACTTCAACAATCCTAGAAAGGAAGAGGATATTTCATTGATTTCAGTTCAATAGTTTAATCAATAATATTGAATCCAAGGTCCAATTCATGGGAGGGAGTACATGTCTCATACTACAGATCTAGTTAAAATCCTACAGCTAGGGACGTTAACAAGCCCTGTGGTAGAATCTACTACTGTCGTTTCATTAGATGGACAGGTAAGCAAACTGCCTTCCAAATATTCACAACTTCCTTCTAAATAGCCATAACTTTCTTTTAAATATTCACAACTGTCTTCTAAATATTCGTGTCTATCTCCACGCACTAGTTTTGTTCTCGGCCATGTACAGAGAAGTTTATTGTTTCAGTGGGAAGTGGTTAATACAGACTCTTCGCTGGCCAAAATGTTGAGAATATGTGACTACTGAGCACGCAGCTCTAAACAGAACTCCAAGGCTCATGGAACAATCATTGAAAGGAGTATAAAGGTGTAAGAATTGCGTTATGGGCAAAGCTGTTGGTCGTGCAGGTGGAATTCATCTCCACAAGTGTGTCTCTGCCTCTGGTACCCTGCCTGGAGTTGGAGGCCGCCTGCAGGTCCTATGGCGGGGCCGGGGCCCTGGGTTTATGGTATCCTGGGCATCTTTGGCGGGCTCTGGTGAATCGGTGAGTGCACACAGACACTCAGCACACGCTTCAGGAGGCGTCTCAACTTTAACTTGGGCTGTAGGGTGCATATAACGTGCGTGCCACAAGCAGTGGAGGAGCCCATGACCCTAAGAACGCCCATTGGTTAGGACATCCTATGTGGGAGTGGCCTTGCCTGTGTATGGAGTTTGAGTCTGTGTATCCCAGCCCTCAGGGCAGAGAAGCATGTTTGCTTAGCGAAGGTTCATATCTAAATTTAGCTAGGTTTTGGCCAGGACTAAAAGGTGAGGAACACCTGAATTCTCCCATTCTCACCCTCTAGGGGTGACATGGGGTTCAAGGTGAGCTTCAACCTACTAAAACCCTTAGACACTCCCTGACAAAGTGCCGTGTGATGCTGTCTCCTGGATATCATGTGGCTGTTGCAACCATGGATACCCGGCAGGTATGGTTATCTGCACCATATTGGACACATCAACATCCTATCTATTCTATCATGGATCAGGAGATATTCAAGAGGTCCCGTCTCTCATTGAGCAGCTACTGGCAGTTGAAGGTATGTGGAGGAAAGCTGTCGCTTTCTTCCGTAGTGCAGCCACCAATCTGTGAATCTCCAGGAAGTAACTCCCTGATTGTGCTCATACAAGCAACCCTGATTGTAAGTTCCATAGGGGCAAAATTAAAAAAAAAAAAAAAAAAGTTTGTAGGAAAGAAATGACAAGATGGTAACATAAACCCACGTCTCTTAGCAACACATACAAATGGACACAGATTGCCTAACACTACGAATGAAAAGACATAAAAGTAAGTGGGAGAACAATTCGAGAAAAGAAGGGGTGACCAAGGATGGGAAGAGGATGAAGGTAATTAAACAAGAGGGTAATGAAGGCTAACTATGGTCATAGCGTTGTATATATGTAGGAAATCGCCAAAGAAAATAAAGCAAGTGCCTGTGATAACCATAGTAAGTGAAGAAACAGGATGCAAATGATTAAAAGTATGCAATATGACCATAATATGGAGCCTGCTTTAACCCAGCACCCGGCAGGCAGAGGCAGGCAAATCTCTGTGAGTTTGAAGCCAGTCTGGTCCATGGAGTGAATTTAAGGTCAGTCAGAGATAGATAGTGAGACCCTGCTTAGAAGAAGGAGGAAGAGGAGGAAGAGGAAAGGGAGAGAGAGAGAGAGAGAGAGAGAGAGAGAGAGAGAGAGAGAGAGAAGAAGAAGAAGAAGAAGAAGAAGAAGAAGAAGAAGAAGAAGAAGAAGAAGAAGAAGAAGAAGAAGAAAGAAAGAAAGAAAGAAAGGAAGGAAGGAAATAATATGCTTTAAAACACCATATGTAAATACTCAACTGTCACGTTTTCCCCCATTTCTCTGTTTTATAAATATTCTTGAATGCAAGTATACTACCTTTTACAAGCAAAAGCGTGATACAATAAAACATTACTACCTGCCTTGCTGTGTGGATGGTTAGGGGATAAATCATACGATTGGCACGAAAGCATTTTGCTCTCTTTAAAACGTGGTCTTCGTGTGGGCAGTCACCATGACCCGCGTTCCGTCACGCCGTGTTCTGTCATATCCGCTCTCACTACAACACAGCTGTCTCATTTCTTTCTCCTTTCCTGAAATTAAAGTAAAAGCACACAAGGGCAAATTCTCACGCAATCCCACGCTTAATTAGACTTTCAGGATGCTTTCCTCTCTTGTAGAGCTGATGAACTGAAATTCACCAGAGGCTTATTCTTCCGTAGAACAAAACGGGAGGTAATTCTTAATGGTTACCACATCTGTGATTAAAGGGATTTGAATAAGTAAAGTGTGCTTCAGAGGGCCAAGACTCTCTCCCAAGCTTCAGGGTCAGTGTATAAATCAAACTTCAGCATTCTCGCCCTGCAATTCAGAACCAGGGGCTTTGCAGCCTCATCTCCATATCAAGGAGCGAGAGTTAAAGGAGACTTCAGAGTAGGCAGCTCAAACTATTCCTGCACCACATCAGAGCCACAAAGGCAGACCTGCCAGTCATTCCTCTTTTTGCCTCCAGGCCACAGGACACCTTTATTCATGCCTCTCATAACAAACCCAATTTTACAAAAATAATGTCTGTCCTCAAATTACCCAAACACCGAGGATTTTGCCATGAGAGAAAGTGAGCCCAGAAATGAGGAAATGGATACATTGACATTTATGCCTTTGACATTTCCATCTGGGTAACATTAACACTATTTTAGACGTGTTATACTAAGCACAATCTAGGAAACAGATACTATTTTTTACACTCTTGATTTAATATTGCATAGTTTGGAGTGACATGCAAACTGGTAAGTCAATAGACCCTTCCATCTTAGTTACTGTTCTGTTACTGTGAAGAGACACCATGACCAAGACAACTTATAAAAGAAAGCATTTAACCAGCATTTAATCTTCCTTCAGAAGATCGGGTCATTATCATCACAATAGCTGAGAGCTTTTCATCCTGATCCACAGGCATCAGGCAAAGAGAGAGAGAGAGGGAGAGAGAGAGAGAGAGAGAAGGCCTGGCATGGGCTCTTGAAACCTTAAAGCCTACTTCCAGTGACATACTTCCTTCAATAAAGCCACACCTCCTAATCCTTCTGAGTTTCACCCAGTTTCTCTCCTGGTGACTCGAGGTCATTCTCATTTAAACCACCACACACAGAGATAGTTGTATGGGTGGCCACTGTGCTTGTGTGGGTTACAAGAAAAGATAAGGGTTTGAAGTTTAGCGAACAATGAAAGCAAACAAACTCACTGGGATGACTAGTTTTGATTGCCAATTTGAATGGAATGGATTGGGAGAGGGGTAGATTAATGAAGCATGCCTCTAAGTATGTCTGTGATGGTGTTTCAGGACACAGTTGAATGACAGTTCCCATCAGACCATTAGCTGAGGTCATTGATTTCATCTTCGAAAGAATCTTCCAGAAGCAATTTAGTCTGTTTCTACTGAGTCCATTTCTTTTACAACCAAAAGGAATCATGGGCACTCTGACCTAATCAATGGTTCAATCCCTTAATAGATTCATAATATAATGGGATTGCTGGAAAATGCAACCTCACTAGAAACGACTGGGATTGTGTCTTGCCCTGTCCTCTTCAGTTTTGGCCCTTTCTCTACTTACCAGCTACCATGAATTTCTCTATTTCTCCATTCCATGAGGGACTAACACCTCTGAAGCCATGAGCCAAGATATTAGGTATTTTACCACAACAGTGGAAAATATAACCAATAGAATGACTTCTATTTGTTACTATTTGTTATGAATCACCCAAAGCTGCCTGGGCACAGTTCCCCTGAACTCGCCCACCCTCCCCACCCCCAGCTCCAACAACACTCTCTCACCTTCTGTCAGCAGGTATCAGAATAGTGCCACCCCCAGCTCTAGATCTGCCCCCAGCCACTTTATTTATGTTCTCAACAGGGGACCCATTGGCCCCCCCTATAATCCTATAATCCCTCTCTGTCACAGTTCTCTCTCTTCTTCTCTTCTTAGTCTCTCATCTGCTATACTGCCTCCTCTCTCTCTCTCTCTCTCCCTCTCTTTCTCTCTCCCTCCCTCCCTTCCTCCCTCCCTCCCTTTCTCTCTGTCTACAGGGTCCTGCTCTACCCCAGACTCAGCTTCCCTCCCCCTCCCCTATAACTAATAAACCTTTGCTAAAACTGGCCAGCATCCACATGTCTAAACTCCATCTCTCACCTACGGGTATATAAAGAATTATTACACGATTGCTGATAAAACACCAGGACCAAAAGCAACTTGGAGAGAAAATAGGTTGTTTTGTTTATGCTTCCACATCAATGTTCTTCATCGAAGGAAGTCAGGGTAGGATCTCATGGCTTTCTCCTCATGGCTCACTCAGTCTGCTTTTTCATAGCACCCAGGACCACCATCCCAGGAGAAGCCACACCTACAATGTGCTGGGCCCTCTCCCATCAATCACCAATTAAGAAAATGCCCTGTAGGCTTGCCTACAGCCAGATCTTATGGTGACATTTTCTCAATTGAGGTTTTCTGCTTTCAGATAATTCTAGCTTGGTCAAGTTTTGATGTAAAACTAGGCAAGATACCTATAATATATAAAATAATATTAGCTAATACAAAGGGGTTTTAAAAGTGCCAATAATTAGGCTCTTGAGAAAAGGTCAAAGTGTCAGGATACTTGGGTCTGCAAGGATGGTGGAAGGCTTTATGGGGGAAAGAGGAATAGAATGAGCATATGCAGAGAAGCGTATTGCTGTGCCCAGTGTTCGAAATCCCCCTCTTCAAGGACCACCAGGAGGCCAGTTCTGATGCAAAGGCAAGGAGCCTTTAATCAAGTTTGGATTTGGGCAAACGTTCTGTCTCAATGCAGTGAGAGCCAGAGCCCCCAACTGGAGCAAGCTTTTTTTGCGGTTAAAGCAGGATTTGGGAGTTTCTAACTAAGCTGCTACAGGATTGGTTGACAATTAGCTAATGAGGATTGGCACAAGGGGATTGGTGGCCAGGGTTCAGGTCCCTGGCGGACCCTTTCCATAAGCCAGATGGGGCCTTATCTAAGGGACACAGGGCACTTGATTTACCCTGGTGGATACAAGGATCACCCCTGGCAGATGCAGGATACATGATTCACCCTGGTCCCTAATTGTCTGGTGCCTGGTTAAGGACCTTCTGGGAACCAGGGCAGGGGTGAGATTTTATCTTGAGTTCCTCATGGCCCTTTTAAGATGCAGGCCTCTTTTCAAGATGAAGTTTGTTCAGGCCCAACAGTATCATGAGCAAACAGCACAGGGAAATAATGGGGCATAAAAGCCAGCATGCAGGACAAAAGTATATATGCATGTGGAGCGGCAGAAGGAGATGTAAAAGAAGGGGTAGTAGTCGACTTTTGTGGAAACCTAGGAAGTTGAGCCGAGTATGAAAAAGAACCCAACATACTGCTAGGCATTGCTCTTACATAAATTCCCTGATCTGAGTTTCTGCTTTCATTCAAATTGGCAGCAGACTGATCAAACTGAGGAGAGATACGTTCCAACCTTGAAATCTGAAGCCTAAGGTACACCCCAAAGACAAGCAGCACAAAGACCTGTGTCAGGTACAGTGACAATCCCATTATTTGTATTCCACAGGCCTCACCTCTCCACATTCCCACAAGTCTTCAGGAAAGCAAACCCACCAGGAAGCACACGGGCCATTCAAAAAAAAAAAAAACTTTACTACTTATTTGTGGAGCTAGGAGTCAAGCTCAGGACCTTGAGCATTCTAGGCAAGCATGCTACTCTAGGAAGTCACATTCTCCCAACCATACAGATGTTTTTGAGAGGAAATGTCCCTTAACAGAAGGATGTCCTCTGAAAACCACCTCCAATTCTTCCTTAGCTGAACACAGAGCAGCAGCAAACCTCAGCTGAGGTCAGAAATGTTTTCAATTTAGAAAGAAATGCTTGGAACCATTTTGTCTATGCTTCTACTAAGCCCATATTCTTTTCAATGAAATCTACATAACTGAACAAACCCAACGGACCCATGGATTTCCCTAGGGGTGACCCTAAAAGTGAAATGTTTTCCACTGCAAACATTTTAAGAGTGATTTCTATAATGTCGTTTAAAAAATAGAGGTGAAGTACACGTTATATAGAATGCCAGACATTCTGGAAGCTCGTTCTCGTATGTGAACATACACAATTCACTATGTTTATTCAAAATATAATATCTTCTAGGAAAACTAACTTACATAAGGATCAGAAATGCAGGATTGAAGGATGTGATTGAAGCCATGTTGTGTGACACTATTTCTGGGGAGATATGAACTCCAGATAGGGAACTGATGTCAAACCAAAGAACAGATAATGCCAAAGTCCAACTTGGTGAATCAATGAGTTTTCCTGGGGTTACTTACAGGAATACGGGTGAGCGATTACTTTCAGAAGCAGAAATGACTCCAAGACAGCTGTATCACCAAAAGCTCACCCCAGCACGAGTGACAGCTCATCCAAGCTGGAAACCTGGAGCACGCTGCACAGCCTTCAGGCAGCTCAACAGGTTTCAGAGTGTCCTTTTCAGGTTTTGTTGGTCTGAGACTCTTCCAGGCAGCTTAGCTGGTTTCTGCTTTTTCCTGAAAGCTCAGCTAGTCTAGAATTTTCTCTCAGCAGGGTTTACTTCTCCCCTTCTCTTGGGCTTTCCTGCCTTTCATTGTTTCATAATGATCTTGCCTAGTGTTCCTGAAAAGTTGCTGAATAGCATGCTCTTTTGTTTTGTTAAAAGCATAATTATTAAACAATGCTCAGGGTTATCATTCTTTCTGGAGTTACGGGACAGCAAAAGATATGGTCAGAATGTCATCCTGTTAATATGCTTTATCATGGCCAACCTACACTGCAAAGTTTGGTTGGAGTTAGAAAAATTAAACTGCAAATGAAGCCATGGGCTCTCCCCCTCTTAAAAATTGTTCAAAGATGCTGGGGGTATATTTGAACTTATTCTCAAATATTAAGCTGTTTATCCAGCAGCTTGAACCACTGACAGCCGGTCACCTTCCTTAGTTACTTCTTAAGAGTAACTTAAGGAAACAGCTTCTTAAGAGTGGACTCTGGAATGCAGAAAGGGTGCTAATTTGGAGCACCAGTTACTCAATGGCCTTTGATTGGAACAACTGTCATTCTAATGTTGTCTGCCCACTGAGATATTTGTGTTTAAATGCATCCAATTGTATTAATACTAATGGAGGGAATTTTCGGGACCCTTCCTCAATGTAAAGCACCAGATAAGGAAGACCTTGTGCCAGGACTTGACTGGCCAGTAAAACGGCATCACGTCAGCCAGCTGATGCTGGGAGTTGGTGCACTATAAAAGTTCTATTCATGATGCATTAAGGCCTATGCGATGGTGGGCGGTGCTTCCTTTCAATAAAATACCTAGAGGTCATGTGCTGGGGGTTGGCACCAGAAGAGGCAGATCAGAGCGAGGGGAAGCTGAGGCTGTAAGTCAGCATGCGAGGCGAGACCCTGTGCCTTGGCCGTCCAGGTTTTTCATCTCAGAAGTTGTCATGGCTCTTTATTTTTACCCAGCGATAATATTATTCTAATACCTTAACACAAAGACTCCTAAACAAAATAGAATTTAAAAGCATCATGGACTTATAAATAGCCTGCTGCGTGATGTATCTTGTCAATCTGTTACCACATATATATTTTCTTAACAGCTCTCTAATTAGCACTGGCTTTTGCTACCTCTGCTCCAAAATGTTTACGTTGGAAGTTACAAATTACTGTCTAATTATACTGGCTACTATGCTTTGCATAAAATATAAATGAAATCCCATAAATGCTATAAAAAAGTGCTGTCCTCACTTTTTCTATAGGATGACTAACAAAGCTTCCCAGCTTTCCACCAAATATGAGCAACGAAAAACTTTAATTAAATGTGGCCGTGTAGGAATTCATGAGTACTTCCTCCAGGAGCAGATCGCTTACAAGTGTGAAAAGTTTGCCGGAGAGTCAAAAGATAAAATTTGAGTAGAACAGCAAATTCAGCATCTGGAATACAAATTCCAGGCAACACTTCTCAGAAGGCTTCAACGTTCCATCTCTTGCTGTGCACTGAAGAAGTGAAAACAGCCTCCCCAGCCCCCCACCCGTGTGTGTGTGTGTGTGTGTGTGTGTGTGTGTGTGTGTGTAAAAGTTCACTGTGGAAATGAAGTTAGCCTAGGTGCCTGGCTACAGACGTGGATTAAGAAGATTTGGTGTATACACACAACAGAATCTTGTTTGCTTGTTTAATGCAAGAATTTTAACAAAACTATAGTCAAAAGTCAAGTCAGTTGGTGCCCACATTATTATTTCTGTTACCCCACAAATCCAGGTTGATGTGTTGGTTAGTTTCTGTCAACTTTACACGAGCTGGAGTTATCCGTAAAAAGGAACCCTTGACTGAGAAAAAGTACCCATCAGATTGGCTTATAGATAGGCCTATGGGTCATGTTCTTGATTGATGATTGATGTGGAAAGGCCCAGCCTACTATGGGTGGTGCATCCCTGGGCAAGTGGTTCTGGAATACATAAGAAAGCAGGCTGAGCAAGAGAGAAGGCGCAAGCCAGAATGCAGTGTTCCTTCAAGAGCCCTGCTTCAGTTCCTGCCTCCAGGTTCCTGCCTTGAATTCCTGCCCTGACTTCCCTCAGTTCTGAACTATAAGTTGTAAGGTTTAATTTCCTTCTCAGGTTGCTTTTGGGCAAGGTGTTCATCGCAGCCCTAGAAAGCAAACGAAGACAGCTGAGGTATGCTCACCCGCATAATCCCTGATTACCAAGAATTGAGGCCAGCTTGGTCAGAGGAGGTTGTTCTTGCCCAGATACCTACCCTTGCAAGCTGAGGCTGTAAGTCAGCATGTGCGGTGAGACCCTGTGCCTTGGCCGTCCAGGTTCTCCATCTCAGAAGTTGCTGTGGCTCTTTATTGTTACCCTATAGAGAGTATTGGATAGAGGCCTGTCCAATCTGTCTCCAGAACCACAATTTGGCTTCCCCAATTTGTCCCACATATACTTTTACGATGGAGATAGAGCAAGGTCCATCAGCAATTAGGGCCAGGTGTACCTACTTCCCGCATAAGTAGTCTCCATGTTGAGCTCAGCACGCAATCTCAGAGCTGCTAATTATCAGCTATTCTTGTCACTACCTAAAACATTTAACACTCACATAAAATTTAAAATTACACTGTCCCTGACAATCTTTATACGGTGCCACAGATTGTGGAAACTTGTGTATTGTGAGAATAGATGCTGGTCAACATAACTGGCTGGCAGAGTTTTGTTGGGAGATTGTTGGTTCAAAAATGAGCCACTTTCACACCCTCTATGTCCTCCACACAAGCTGTAACTAAGAACGACTTCCTATGGAACTAGCAGCCTGCAGCAACATCTGTGGAGCTTGCCTCTCGGGCTGCAGCAAAACCCTGTCTCAACAAGCCCATATGCTGTGACATTGAGGCACCCCTTCTTTTTATTTCTTTTGTTTTTTTCAGAGAGGGTTTTACTGTGTAGCCCTGGTTGTCGTGGAACTTGCTCCGTAGATCAAGCTAGCCTCGAACTCACAGATCTGCCTACCTCTGCCTCCTAAGTGGTGGGATTAAAGATGTACACCACCACTGCCCAGCGACTCCCTTATTATTGGCCAAAGCATTTCATGCTTGAAGTATTGAGGGAGCTCTTTCAGGCAGTATAGAAAATGGTTCACTTTGACCTCAACCTCTAACCCACAACCATCTGTAGTTTTCTGTGAGTGTGGACTTGGCTTAGTGGCTTTGAGAGGACCAGTGCCCCCTAGTGGTGGGCAGCTCGGACCTTGCCTTTCTGCCTACTTTCAAGTACTCGCTTTCCCAGAAATCCGTGTTTACTTGTAACATTTAGCGAGCCAATCTAGTGATGAGGTTCTGACCAATCAGAGAGATCCCCTGCTTCTATTAAAAGGCTGTGTGGCCAGCTTTCTGGGTATTCTGCCACCTTGCGACCCCAGCATGCTGGTTTTGCTCCGCTGAGGCATGTTTTTTTTTCAATCGGCTAGCCCCGAAGTCAGTAGGTAACCCACGGAGAAATAAAACTGCTCTGTATGGCCATACTCAGGTCTCTGAATATCTAATTGAGCTATTAGTGTGAATCTAGCCGCTTGTTACCTATGAAGAGACTACGGTAAAAGATGGTGAAGCGATGTGAATGGACAAAGTATCCATCACATTACCCAAGGTTCAGTCTTACACAATAACGGGGCATCGCTTGTTTGCTATCCGAAAATATTCAGCGTCACTTCCAATATCATGTTGCTCAGAAACTACAGTGACCACTTCAGGTAAGAAAGTCAGAGAGAGGCCTGAGCAGGCATTGAAAGTCAAAGGTTTTTGTCATCAGCGAGGCTTCCTCCAGCAGCTGCTGGGAGCAGATGGCAGACACCCACAGCCAAACATTAGAAGAAGCTCAGCAAACCTCTTGGAATGGGGGGAGAAGGATGGTAGGAGCCAGAGGGGTCAAGGTCACCAGGAGAATAATGGCCTGCAGAGTCAACTAAGCAGGGCTCATTGGGGCTCACAGAGACCGAAGCAGCAATCCCAGACCCCACATGGGTCTGTGCCAGGGTCTGCATATGCTATTGTTGTTTACATTGGTGTTTCTGTAAGACTCCTAAAAGTGAGACTGGGGTGGGGGCCGGGATGTGTGTGTCCCTGACTCTTTTGGCTGGTCTTGGGACTTTTTTCTTCATACTGGGTTGCCTTGTCCAGCTTTGGTTTGAGAGTTTGTGTCTAGTCTTACTGTATTTTATTATGCCGTGTTCGGTTGATATCACTGGGAGGCCTGCTCTTTTCTGAAGTGAAATGGACAAGGAATAGATTGAGGGGAGAGGGAAAGTGGAGACAGGACAGGGAGAAGTAGAGGGAGGGGAAATTGTGGTTGGGATGCATTGTATGAATAAATAAAAAAATATATCTTAAAAATTTTAAAGTAAAAATTTCAAATACATATTGTGTAAGTGCAGAAAATTATGAACATTGTATTTCCTAACCATTCATAGTCTGACTGATACATAATATAAAGATGTGTGCTAAATTTAAGAAAAATGTCAAGGATTGTATGAACAAAAGGTGAATTGAATTTGAGGTGCCCGTAAGGTAACTGACTAGTCAAACTGTCCCTTAAGAATGAATGGCTTCCTTTGGGAGTAGCGATTTAAGCTAAAATATACAGGATACTTGAAACGTAGACATCTAAGGGATCAAGATAAAAAGAAGCTTTCGGCAGGTGGAGAAAATATATATTAGCCCTTAGCTGAGAATAAGCATAGACTAAAAGGAGGAGAAAGTTAGAGGGATCAACTCTGAGGAAAGTTGGGGGTGAGGCCACAGAGAAACTTCCAGTGGAAAATGATCCCTGAAGAAACACAGGGAACTATTGATCCCTGGTGGGGGACAGGGAGAAGCACTGGGAAAGTTTAAACAGTAATGGGATCAGCATGAATTGTCACTGGCTTTGGCTTCAATGTGAAGGACACCAAGAGGGAGTGTGGGAAGACGCTGTTCTCACTGACCACTCCAAGTGCTGTAAGGCTAAGGCTCCATTTAATATTCTCTATTCTGTGGACCAGTAACCACACGCAATATACGTAGACTCTGTAGCTCAACCACAGCCAACATCACTAAATATCACCCAGGACTGTGCTTTTAGCTACTGGACTAAATGAGACTCTTACATCGGAGTCAGCAAGCACAAAGAACAAGAATGAGAGTATGAGGTAGAGCAAGTGGGGCATAGAAAGAGAGAGAGCATAAAATAATAGTCACTGTCTTTTGTAATCTAGTTTCAGTCACCACAGTCCCTTCACTGATAACGAGTCGCTGAGCCCAGTCCACACTCATGGGACAGGGTACTACAGATGGCCATGAGTAACAGGTAGGGGTCGAAATGAGCCATCTTCCATGTTGCCGGCAAGAGCTATTTCAACTGCTTAGGCATGAGATGCTTTAGCCAGTATTGAAGTAGACATAGTTGAAGTAGATCACATGAGAAATGTACAGACAGTGGAAGTAACAAACCTTGGACACTGGGGTTAGGACGAGATGGAAGTGAGGAATAAGTCTCAGTGTATAGCCTGAGCTAATGACAGTATGATGATGCTGTGTATAGTTGGATGTAAATACTTGGGGGGGGGGGGGTGTTGTTTTTCGGAGACAATATCATGCTGCGCAGTTTTCACTGACCAGACTGACCCTTCCGCTCCAGCCTTCCAAGTACTGCGGCCGTGAGAGTATGACATCATACCTGCCTTTGAAACAGAAAGTTTTGGGGGAGAAATTTTGAGTCTCATTTTGTACATATTGTGCTTATGTACTTGATGCCTATGAAACTTCCGTGTAAAATGCTCAGCCTACAAACTAGTAGAATAGCCATTGTTCAGACGGCACAAGGTGGTGGGCCAGTGATACCCAACTACCAGAAAATGACTAATGTCAGCTTTCTGATCTGTTCTATTTGCTGTCTCACTGAAGAAACGGAACAGCCTACATTAATAAAAGTAATGTGTCTTACCTGAAAGGCAATGCCAGTTTATAAAACATCCCCAAATACAGCAAAAATGCAATCCTTGCTCTGAGGATATATAAATTATTACTGTTGCTACTGCAAATAAGGAAATTAATGTTGCTGATGGTTAAATGACTTTCCTGAAGCTGAGTAGAAATGCAGAAAGTCCTAGTGTCAGGACTTGATCCAACATCTGTCCTCAGGACCCAAATCTGCTTTCCTCCTTGGTCCCACATCTCAGTGAAAGAGAGAGCCAACCCCACACCCTCTCTCGAGCCACACCCCCCACCCCTATGTAGAGGGTCTAAGCTAGGTACAGTGGTGCACAGCTGCAGGCCTTGCACTTGGGAAGCCGAGATGGAGGATATACAGCAACACCGTCTCCTTAATCATACATCATGGCTGGAGAGATAGCTCAGTAGTTAGGAGCCCTGGTTGATCTCCTAGAAGGCCTGGGTTCCGTTCCCAGCACCCACATTGAAACTCTCAAGCATCTGTAACCCCAGTTCCAGGGGAGTCCGTCTTCAGGCTTCCACAGGTACTGCATACAGGAGGTAAACTTAACACACATGCTGGCAATACACTTATACGCATAAATATTTTTTAAATACCAAATAAATAAAGCCACACGTTTAAACACAACACACAGGAATCTGAGGCAGGAGGATCACAGTTCAACATCAGGCCAGCCCAGTCTCTATAGTGAGATCCTGTCTCAAAAAGACAACCCACCAATCAACCAAACCAAACAAGGTTCATCTTCTCCAAATCTTAGCGACTGTTTCCTATTTTCAAAGTCACTTTGAATTAAGTGCATCTACTCAAAACTGAAAGGTTTTGGTCCCATTCTGGCAACCGCCAGTACAACAGTCTTAAAGAAGACATTGACACTCAGTGAATAGTTTCCTCATGCGCCTCCCATTTTAAGACAAGCCAAACAGCACTAGCATACACACACAAATATGGAATCAGTTCATTTGTTCATAAACACACTGGCAGGACAGACCTTGGTTCTCTCTGAGCTGTCCTTCCCAGGGGTTCAAGCCTGTAATTAAACTTTAGCTGGTCATTGTTTGTCCTGAAAAGAATCCGTAAGTGTCTCCTCTGGGTCCTTTAAAGCATGTGCTTGAGGCCGTATTTAAAACTAGATTTCCATCCACCTGAGGTGCCTTCATCAAAAAGAGATTTGTTTTCATATGAAGCACGATATCCCATTTGGTTCTAATTCCCTGGCACTATAATCATTTGGATGCGCCACTACTGAATATTTTCACTGCAGACGGTTGTGTAATAGGAACCCTGGAGGTGTTTGCACAATCAGTCATGAGAAATTGTATATTGGTCATGAAATAAAAATCAATAATCCTTGGAAGTAGGGCCAGATAATTTTATTAGTTTCCCAGACATTTGGGAGTGAGGGATCTACTATATGAGTTAATAAAAAGGCAAAGAGATTCGAAGGGTGTTTTTGTTTTTGTTATTGCTTTACATATTTTTTTTCTTCTCCAAGAGATCACAGCTCCTTCACTTTTGGAAAAATCAGAGCCACTTTTAAAAGTCACAAAGGTGGTGGCCTTGATTCGTGCATGATAAAGGAAGGCTGGCTCCCCCTGAGATGTGCCCACACAGTCATCTAGTTATCACTAACTAGTGTCCCGCAGTTTCTCTCTGAATTTATATGTTGGAGAAGTGTACGAGACTGAGGACAGGGTTCTAGCCAATAACCCTGGGTTCAAGCTTTTGTATTGCAACCGGGTGTCACTCTCATGGAGTTTTAGATGTAGTAAGATGTATATACATATCTTTTATTTGAACAAACATGACATGTAGTGGGGGTGGGGTGTCTCTCTGCGGGTATCATGGCCCACAGGGAAATGAACCTTGAAAAGGTGAGAATGAAAACTCACCTGAACTTGGTCAGTCAGACTGGATCAAAAGTTATAGAGAGTCTAATTCCATGGCTTTCCTTATATGTTTAAACACAGTAAAACTTTGGGAAGAAAGTCTTCACATGACCATTCTCAAAAGAAAGCTTCAGGGATGGCTACATCAAAATTCCCTTGCAAAAGAGCTTGCCATAGCAAAGTACCTGAGACCGTTATTGTAAAAATGAGTTTGAAGCTAGGCTGTGATGACGCATGCCTTTAATCCCAGCACTCAGGAGGCAGAGGCAGGCGGATCTCTGTGAGTTTAAGGCCAGCCTGGACTACAGAGTGAGCTCCAGGACAGCTAGAGTTACAACAGAGAAGCCCTGCCTCAAAAACAAAAACAAACAAAATAGAATGAGTTCTATTGACTGGTAAAGAGTGCTCAGGGTTAGGACCTCGAGAGGAAGAAGTTGTAATAAGCATTAGGATGGATTCTGTTGACAGAGGGTGCAAAGTTCATAAAGCCTCTTTCATAAGGATGAGTTTTACTCACTGAGAGACAAAGCCCAGAATTAGGACCTAACAACAGTTCTCACGATTTGGGGGAAATTCAGGTGGAGGCTGGCTCCCAATAGAATAGCAAAGGAGCGCCAGGTTGCTTGACCCATTCACTCCCACGTTCTGGATGGCCACGGTCATTCCTCCTTCTGTTGAAGAAAGCAGGCCTGCCTGCTTAACAACTCTGGTTTCTCCAGTGCCTACTGTAGACTGTGCCTCCCACGGGGATACACTCCCAATGACTCATAGGAAATTCGCCGTAGTTGACATGAGTTGTTTGGGCTAATATTTTATTTATGTAATATGTGCTGTCCGTGGAGCTGGACTCAGTAGAGCTGGCTCAGCAGTTCAAAGCACTGGCTGCTCTTCCAGGCGGCTCAGATTCAAATTCCACCCAGGGGATCTGATATCGTCTTCTGGCCTTTGTGGGCACCGGCATACACATGGTGCGCATACATACATACATGCAGGCTTGACATTCATGCACACAAAGTAAAGAATAAAAATAAGTAGACGTTGTCAGTGTCCAATCTATATTCCCCAAGACTCTCTCCTCTGTTACTAGTAGCAGTAGTTGTCTTCTGAGACAGGATCTCATTATGTGGCCCAGATAAGCTTTGACACCGAACCCTCACGTCAGTTCCCTGGGAGCTGGGAGAGCAGGCCCATACCACCAGGCCAGCTTCACGCTCTCTCTTTCAATTCTTAAGCTTTTGACTAAGCTTACTATGTAAGCATTGTTATGGCAGCAGAATTTTTAAGTTTTTCACTATAGATGTTCATTGCTCGTGGCACTGCGTTTCAAAAAGTCACGTTCATACAAGTGTATGATGAGTGGATTCCCTCCCACGCTCCCCCACTACCTTTCCACCTTCTCTCTCATTACTCTTCTTTGTTTCCATGATGGTTCGGCTTCTACTTTCTTATCACATACATAGATAGGGTTTTATACATGTATATACAATCCAGGAACCAAAAATAGCACAAAAAAGACTATATATTTCTATCTGAGACTGGCTTAATTCTCTTTTATTTCTTTAAACAATTTTGTTTTTATTTTTATTTGAGTGTGTGTGTGTGTGTGCCTGTGTGTGTACGTGTGTGTGTGTGTGTATGTGAGTGCCTGCAGATTTAAAAAAAAAAAAAAAAAAGCATCCGATTCCCAAGAACTAGAGTTATAGGCAGTTATAAGCCACCCAGTATGGGTGCTGAGAACTGAGCTAGAATCCGTTGACAGAAAGGAAGCACTCCTGAAACTACTGAGTCATCTTCCCAATCCTTAATTCTCTTCATATGATTATCTCCAGTTGCATCTAATTTCTGACAAATGGCATAACTTTATTCTTTATGGTTGAAAAAAATTGTCATCTTATATCTCTGCCACAGTTTGTTTCTCCATTCCTCTGCTAGACAGACTTCCACGTCAGTTCCACGGTGATGCAGCAAATGTTGACGTGCATGCATCTCTGTGGTTTATCAACCTGGAGGCCTTTGGAGAAAAACCCAGGAGGGATACAGGGTTTTATGGAACTTCAATACTGGTTTCTACAGTCAGTGAACCGCTTTATACTCTCCCGAGCAGTATACAAGAGTTCTCGTTTGTCCACAACCTCACCAGAATTTGTTACTTGCTTTCCTAATGACCAGGGTGACATGAAATCTTGGTGTAGTTTTGATCTGCATTCCTTCGATGCTCAGTAAGGCTGAACATTTTTGTGTGTGTGTTTATCAGCTACTAGTACTTCATCTGTTGAGAACCGTTGTGTTTGGTTTGTCAGTTGGGTTTTTTTTTGAGTTCTTCGTATATGTCAGATATTAGTCCCTTCTCAGACTGTAAGGCTAGCAATGCTTTTCTCTCATTCTATAGGGTGTTTCCTGACTTTTTCCTACACCATGCAGAAGCTTTTTAGTTTCACAGAGTTCCATTTGTCAATTGTTGGTGCCATCTCCTGAGCAACTAGAGTTTTATTCAGAAAGGGTTCGCTTACGGCAACCTCATGAAGCAATTTCCCTACTCTCATTTCTAATAGTGTCAACAGTCCAGGTTTTACATTAAGTAATTCAATCCGGTTGGAGTCGATTCTATGAGATGAGAAATAGGAATCTGTTTTTTCGTATACATGAAGACATCCAATTTTCTAAGCACCATTTATAAAAGAAGGCTCTTCTCTCCGATCTGTATTTTTGCATCATTGTCAAGGATCAGATGTCTGTAAGTACGGAGCTATGTGTTCCCATCATCTGTTGATTATGTCTGTTTTGTGCCAATGCTAAGCTGGTTTTATAACTCTAGTTCTGTAATGTAACTTGGAATCAGGTAGGCATGCTGATACCTGACAATGGTGATCCCTCTATCATTATTCCTTTTTTTTTCTTCCTAAGGAATACTTTGTCTATCTAGAGTCTTTTCTGATTCCCTATGATTTTTTAATTTTTTTTTTCTATTTTTTGTGAAAAATGACTTTGAGGTTTTGATGCACTGAATCTGTAGGCCGTTTTCCACACTGTAGCTATTCTTACTTATTCCATCCGTTCCACACACTCCAGAGATCTTCTGTCTTCTAATGACTTCTTCCAGTTATTTCTATAGAGTCTTAAAGTTTTCATCATAGATGCCTTCAACTTCCTTGGTTCAGTTTATTCCAAGGTATTTTCATTTTTGAGGCAGGTATGAATAATTCAGGGTGGTTTTCCGGGCTCCACAAATAGTGTATTTGCTTCTGGAGTACATGTCGGAACGTAAGAAGGCTACTGATTTTGTTATTTTTTTTTTTTATCCTGATATTTTGCTAAAACTGTTTATCAGCTCTTAGTTTTTTCTGGTCTTCTCTCTGATGCCTTTTATATATAAAACTACATAATCTGTAAATAAGAATGCTTTGGCTTCTTCCTTTTCTTGACAGGCACATTTTTAAGGAATACAGCTCATTCTCTACGTCTTACCTTTAAGCTGAGACCCTGAAGTGATTGTCCTGGAACTACAGATGCTGAAGGCTGACAGAGACATTCCAGAACTACTAGATAAATAGCCCAGAACCCTTTCCCTCTGGAAGACATGATCCTGAGTTCTGTTCTATGCATTATTTAGCACCCACCCCTAATGGATTTGTTTCAGCTCACCCTTTATGGTCTACTTTTCCTTCCAATATGGCGTCTCACTTCCTCTACCTGTTCCCAGCACCACCCACATGCTGCCTGTACCGGAACAAAGTTTCTGCTTCAGAAGCATCCAAGAGGAAGATAAGTACTTTTATTTGACTTCAAGGCTTCAAGACAATGCTAATATGAGTCATCTTCAATGGCCCATAGCCTTGAGCAATCTCTTAAGTAGGCATTCAGAAGCAACTCAAGGAAAGGAGAAGGTACTCACCACTGCTGCTGCTATTTGATGGGAAAAGCACATCCTGACCTTCACGGAGCAAAGTTTACAGTTCGTCTCTGATTCTTGGTTCTAGGATCCCATGTTTTATCACTGAGGAAAAAATAAGAACGTAGTTGTGAATTCAGGCTCTGCGAAGTTCATGTAAGAGTCCAGAAACAAAGATGGCACTTGCCACTATGACAGTCCCCAGGGGTGTCAGCTCTGACAAATTGAACAAGACTTCAGGCAGAGTTGACAGCAGTCAGCACAGTCAAGGAGGTTATTCAGGATTAAAGCCAAATCAACACGCCAGCCCCGTAATTGAAGTTGAAAGCAAGAGATGTCATAGATACAGATTGTGGCAGAAAGGACAGGCATGTTGCCTCTGGAAAAAGTATGAGTCAAGCTAGCATGTCACCTCCCACTACCAGCTCTGCAGAGATTTTAATGAAACATTCTTAAGGCTAATCCAAAAGCTTTCTTCACCCTACTCCTGACAAGGGGTAATTTATGGCTTAACTGGATGTCACTAGCTTTAAAAGTCTTCAGATCTCACCTTAAAGTCACTGGCATCTTATAGGATCCAACTTTTCAAAGGAACTTTTTTACTGCCTATACATTTCACCTCCTTCAAGAATGCTCTGGGGCATGGGGGTGTCAGAAAAACATTGAGCATTTATCAGCTTTGAATCAAAGGTTTAAAAAAGGCTAGAATGCCATCAACAAGGGGGGGAAAAGCAATTTCTTTTTTTTTTCAAGGCAGGGTTTCTCTGTTGTAACTCTGGCTGTCCTGGAACTCACTCTGTAGACCAGGCTGGCCTCCAACTCACAGAGATCCGCCTGCCTCTGCCACCTGAGTGCTGGGATTAAAGGCGTGCACCACCACCACCACCACACAATGAAAAAAGCAATTCTTGAAGGCCATTTTGCAGAACTGAGAATTATTGTAAAAAAAAAAATAAAATCATGGAAATATTTGTTTTATGAGCGTAAGATTTTTTACAACAAATATAATATGGTTTTTAAATGCTTTTGCCACAAATTTTTAGCAAGAATTCTTAATTGAGATGGTAGAATTACCGCAGGAGACGTTTGAAAACATAAGGGCATGGTTGGTGTACAGTACTAGCGTTTAGAAGCACCCTAAGGTGCTCACCCCGAGCACCCTTCAGTGTAGGCTTGTGTATTTAATCACGTGGTCCTCAGTTGGTGGTGCTGTTTGGGAAGGTTATGGAATCTTTAGGAGGTATAGCCTGCAGGAGAAAGTATATCAGTTGAGGAGGCCTATAAGCATGCAACTCCACCCCACTTCCAGTGAGTGCTTCTGTTTTCTGTGTGTGGTTGAGATGTGATCTCTCCAGTTCCTGCTTCTATCGCTTTCTACCATTCCTTCCCCGCCATTATGGACTTTCCGTCTTGTACCGTAAGACAAAATAAACATTTCTTCCTTAACTTGCTGTTCGTCGTATTATTTTTTTTTTCATAGCAACAAAAATAAGTAATGAATGCAGCGTCCTACATAACTAAGAAAGCCACTCCACCCCCCACTTCTCTGATGCTTCTGATGAGAAACACTGGTTTTCTGGCTATGTGAAGACAACAGTAGAAAAAAAGAACGCGAGTGACCACCGGGACATTGTGAGGAGAGTTCGGTGGACGTGAGACACGGTGACCAAAACTGGACTGAAACCATAAGACCCGGGAAAGGAGGCAAATGCAAGCCAACACTGCAAATTGACCCACACAGGCTTCTGATCCGTTGAATAGAGTCCTATAGGGTTCGGCACCTCCTAGAACGATTAGCAAGAGTTTGAGGTCCTATTTAAGGTGACTGATGTGAAAAGTACCCCAAATCAGGTCATCAAGAAATGGAACAAAGATTATACAAAGAGAAAATAGGAAATAGTTATTGAAAGATAAAATGTTCATTCATTCATATCCCCAAGGAGCTTCCTGAACAAGGAGAACAGTAATTATTCTTTGTGTTTTAGAGGATCCCTTCTAGAAATTCACCAAATTAAAGGTTCAACATATTGACATATTTCCTCCCGTTTCTATCCCAAGAGCCTCATAGCAAGAATTTGAGCATTTGCCATAATTTTTTTTAAAAAAAAAATCCCTAAATACTTGCCTATCAATTAGAAAATTAGCTGTCATACATAATTAAGTTAATGAGGCATAATATCCATCTGAAATGTGAACATGTTATTAGTAATGAAAGCAAACATAAGGTGCAGTTGTCCTTGGTCTGCTGATAAAGGGTGGCTAAGCCATGAGTGTCACACACAAGTTCCCATCAGGCTACTCCCAGAGAAGCCAGCATCATTAGAAAGACTTGCAGGGCCCCCAGGATCTTGAGAGAACACCTTGCAGTTCTGTGGAAATAGGATGAGTGTCCATGACTGTAAAGGACTCTGCCCTAGAGGAAATTGGAGAAACAAATCCATTCAGAATCTGCGGCACTTAGACTGTCTCCTCCTGCCTCTTGATTAGTTCTTACGAAGATTAGCGGCGGGATCCTGAAATTAAATCTCAAGGTGAGGCAAAAATATGTTCAGTAGAAAGTAGAAAATGCAGATGCGTGGACTTTCTTGGGGTTTGAACCACCTCTACATTGAGCACTCGGTGCTGGCAGTTTGCACGCTGGAAACTCGGTCCTCAGAGCAACTGTGTCGGGAGGCGGGGCCTAACAAGACGTGCTCATTGGTGGATTAATGCAACTGTGTCGGGAGGCGGGGCCTAACAAGACACGCTCATTGGTGGATTAGTGCAACTGTGTCAGGAGGCAGGGCCTAACAAGACACGCTCATTGGTGGATTAATGTTCAAGTGGGAGTTGCTTGGCTCCTGTGAGAGTGAGAAGGGAAAATAAGAGCAACCCTGAGCTCTTCTGTGTTCTCCTCCCCTCCCATGATCATTGGCCCTTCTGACGTCTTCCCCCATCGGGCTAAGGAGCATGCTGTTTACCACAGTGCTGCTCACCCTAAGACAGAAAAGGACGGTGAATATATAGCAGGGAAAGACTATACCAAAGCAAGTTATCAGGACGAAAGCCAAATCTCGAAGCTCCATAACAGGCATCCGGGGTTTGTAATGGAATCATCTGGGCTCCCACAGGCTTGGACAGCACTGGCCACTACCAGAAGAACACATCACCTTTCTCTTGGGCCAGCTTTGCTCTGTGAATACTATTTTCCTCAGGAGACAGCTCTTTATTTTGGCATCTTCAACATCCTAGGGTCTCCATTGCAGCTTAGGCAATCATACCATGGCCTCTTGGGGCCTCCTTACAGGAAATGAGATATGAGACCCTGCTGTACATTGCTTTGGTGACCTTTTCAAATCCTTGGAATGAGTCTTAGTGACCCCTACTTTTTCATCTACCATACCTGTAAAACCAGGAGTACTTGGACGTAAATATCAAGTTCTACTGCCAGTATGAGATGTAGCTTGACCCATTAAAACCCCAGCCTCGGAGGCTTTTGTGCTCCTTCCAGGCCGACCTTAAAGAAATACATTTCGAGGCATTTGTTTTCTAGCAGGACTGCCCTCAGAAGCATTCTCAGTTCTCTCTTTTCCAATGAACTTGGATTTTTTTTTTAAAGGGGCCTTCAGTGTGGGGGTTCCTGCTCTCAGGGTACCTTCTCTAGTGCCCCACTATAGAGAAGGAGGTTTCTTATTAGTAAGCTCTTTCACAAAATCCGTCTCTGCTCTCAACGTCAGCTTTGCCTACAACTTTAAACTCCCTACTTGGAGCTAGATAGACGGCCCCATGGTTATGGGCACCTACTGTTCTTGTAGGGGACCTAAGTTTGGTTCCCAACTATCCATATTAGGCAGTTGGCTTCTGCAGAGACCTGCACACACACACACACACACACACACACACACACTTGAAAATAGAATAAATATTTCTAACCTCCTTTTTCCTCCAAAGAGCACATTTGTTATATCTTTTTATTCGATCTGTAGATTCCTTTCACCACAGACTTGAATAAGAGCAGAAATACCAGCCTGAATGTTAGGGATCCCGTCTTGAAATTTCCTCCACTAAACAAATGAGTCTGTTAGTTGTTCATTCATTCTCTTCAAGTTTGGGGACATGGGAAGTATTCAACCAGATTCTTCGCCAGACTATAGCATGAGTGGACTCTAGCCCAGTTCCCAAGAGAGTCCTTCGTAGCTTCTGAAACCTCATAAGCTAGGCTCTATAGTCTATATTTCTCTCTGCGTTTTGGTCCTTTTCACTTCGGTCAGAATGGCCCATTTAGTGTCGTTTGCAACACTCTAGGGCTTTTCTAGCTTGGAATTCCAAACTCTTCCGCACTCTTCCTGACAACCAGTTCCAACGTGATCAAGTTTATCACAGTAATGACCCTGCTCCTCGGTACCAATTTTCTTTTCTGCATTAGTTACTTTTCCTCATTGTTGTGATCTGGCAAAAAGCAACTTGAGATAGGAAGAGTTTATTTGGGTTTACAGTGTGTGGAGATACAGCCCATTATGGAGGAGCAGGCATAACAAGAGCATGAGACAGTTTGTCACGTTGTAATGCAGTCATAAAGCAAGAGACGATGAGTGTTGATTCTTGGCTCACTTTCTCCTTTTGACTCAGTCTGGGACCCAGCTCACAGATTATTACAGCCTACAGCTAGGGTAGGTCTTCCTACCTTAATCCGTACAAAATCTCGCACACAGACAGCCTTAACAGGTTATCCTACTCAATGTTCCTATTTCCTGTCAGGTTAACGGAATAAACCGTCACATGCCACAGGAACCGAAAAGATATGTCTCCAAAGAATGACTAACAATTATCTGCGGGGGAGGGGTTTCAACTTCACCAATCAACAGGGAAATGAAAGTTAAAACCACAAGATTCCACCTCATACCTGTTGGAAAGCCCTGAAAAGAATAGGTGTTAGCAAGGATGTAGAAAATATTTATCTCTCGAGTATTTGTGGGAATAGGGAATGCAGTTTATTTTAGTCATTATGGGGAACAGGCATAGTGTTTCCAAAAAAACAAACAAAATCCTCAAACAAACAAACAAATACAAAAAAAATCCCCACTAAAAACAGGAGCTGGATATGGCTGGATATGGATATGGTTAACATTGAGTGTTTATTGACTAATTCTAAGGACCAGAGTTCAGATTTCTATAGGAAGTCAAGAATCTAGAAAACCTGTAACTCTAGCTCTGAAGGATCCAACACATTCGGCTCGCCTCCATGTGCAGCACATGCATCTGCATGTGTACCTGTATGCACGTGTGTATAGTCAGACATACGCATACATAAAATACATCTTTAAAAGACTAAAAATAGCACTAATGTCAAATAACTATTAAATGACTATATAGTGTCAGATGGTGAATATTTGTTTATTAAATGTGTTTACAACCCAGGAAGCACATGGGTTTGGTTTTTTTTTTTTTTTTACAAAACAAAACTAACAAGTGTACTCACAGAAGAGAAAAAGAAATAAAATAGACAATTAAATTAAATAACAGCAGACGGAACTGGAACTCACCTTTAACGACAAAATGAAAACATAATGCAATGTCATTTTTTACATATAACAGTTACACTATATCCCCATTCCCAGCCCTAAGCCTATTTGACCTAGTTTGGTTTCTGTTGCTATAGTAAATACCATGACCAAAAGCAGTTTGGGAAGGTATCATAGTTAGCTTTAGTTGTCACCTTGACACATTTGGAAAGACAGAACCTCAATTGAGAAATGTCTGCATCAGATTGACCCATGGCCAATCTGTGGTCATTTTCCTGATAGCAGACTATTGAGGAAGTTCCCTGCCCACTTCAGGCAGCTCCATCCCCAGGTAAATAGGCCTGGTCTATTAAAACAAAAAGTTAGCTGAACATGAGTCCTGTAGTGAGACTTGGTCTCTTCTTCAATTCCTGTTTCTAGGTTCCTGCCTTAGCTTAACTTGATCATGGACAGTAAGCTGTAAGATGAAATAAATCCTTTTCTTTCACATTGCTTTTTGGTCATAGCTTTTGGTTTTTGTCACAGCAACAGAAAGCATTCTAGAACAGGATAAAAGAACTATTTCGTCTTACATGTTAAAGTCTATCATCCAGGGAAACCAGGACAGTAGCTCAAGGCAAGAGCTGGGAGGAACACTGCTTACAAGCTTGCTCCTCTGGCTCATGTTCATCCAGTTTTCTTGTACAAGCTAGGAGTACCTCCCCAGGGGTGGCAATGTCCACAGCAGGATAGGCTCCCCTTCATCAATTAGCAACAAGAAAATGCCCATGAACTTGTCCGCAGACCAATCTGATGGGGACAATTCTTTGATTGAGGGTCTATCTTCTTCAGTGAGTAGTTCATGTCAAATTGACAACACAAAATAACCAGCACACTGTCTCGGCATAGACAAAGGTGAAGTAACTAAGGCTGGGTATGGGTTTGGTTCTATCTAGTATTATGTTTCAAGTTTATATCTTTCAGTAGTCTTCCCACATACAATTGTTTTGTCCCTTATGAATACCAAGCTCAAAATACATTCAATCAGATGCTCGTTGTAGTGAATTAACAATGAAAATTGGAAGAACCCAAGTTTCTATCTAGATCTGAAATAACATGTGATTGGTGATGATATCTGATATCATGTTGCTAACATTTAAGTCAAAGAAAACCATAAATATGTTAACCATAGTCATTGTGTCACAGAATAAAATATGCAAATATTTTGTTACATTATTAGCCTTATTCAGAAGTGATTCTAGGAAGCATAGGTAGATGAATGGAAAATGGAGGGCAGGTGTCAGGGATGCGGGGGAGTCTGTGAGCAATGACACCTTGGCCAACAGGATCCCTTTGCACATTATGAGACTCGGGGAAGAAGAGACTCCCGAGAGGCTGGGCCTTCATATGCCGGTCCAGTCAGCATCCCACTATGTTGTTCATGAGATCCCAGTTGTTCATGAGATGCTTTCTTGCTCACCATGTTTTCCAAAGTGCAAAATGGAGCAAACTCTGGCCAGGGCGCAGTGATGTGTGACTCCAGCCCCAGCCGAGGCAGCAGGATTAGTGATCCCAGAAGTTTGAGAGGCTACCCTGAGCATCATACTGAGACCCTGTCTCAACTTTTAAAAGAAAGAAAAGAATTTTTTAAATGAGTTGAGATCTCCAGAGAAAGCCCTCGAGCAATTGGAAGGCCCTTCTGTGATGTTAACACCAAAAGTGGTCTGGGTAAGACACAGACTTTGCCTTTTACACGTGTGATTGGGAAAAGTACAATTACTTTTCAATTGATAGGGAGGACTCAATGAAGATTTATATCTTGGTGTAGGGCTTTAAAGATGTCAGCTCACCCCCACCTATGATTCTATTTGCTACCCAAACTACCTAATTCATTCACTTTCCCTGATCTCTTAACACACAGTTAAAAGTCGCTATACCATAATCAGAAGTAAGACATTTTGCCAGAATAAATCACTGTGGATGGACATCGGAGCATCTCCATGAGAAAGAGAGAGTGGCCAGGCTCAGAGCCTCCAGATGCCCTTTATTGGCCCTGGGAAAGGGTCACTGAAGCAGAGCAGCTTCTCACTAATGGTAAGTAAATGGCCTTTAGCAGGTAGGGCAGGAACATGCTTGTCACCAGAGAAATCTCTGGGCATGGTCCATGAAAGAGACCATCTGCAGCTATTTGGGAAGATGCCCTCCTAACTCTGGTATGGCTTCACAAGAAGAGTGACAGCACCACTTATGAGCTGTCTATCTGCCTCTAACCTCATCATGAGAGAGGCCAAGAAGATGTCTCCCTGTTCATCACTCAGTCATGGGGCAGTCATGGATGAGTCTATCTCCCCAGTGAGAGGCCTTCACTGACGGGGACCTCTGAGTCTAGTCTAGGGAGACTTTCCCAAGAAAAATTGTGCCCCAAACAGAGGGGATATGTCCCTGACAGTCCCAAGGTAAGATCGAGGAAGAAATTAAAAATTCACAAACCAAATCATTGCTTCGTAATTGGCTTTCTGATGCCAGCTTTGGGCCAAGTGAAGGAGATGGAGATGGAGGGAGAGGAATGCTAACGGGAAGGAGTTATTTCTCAGAATGGCTAGGCTAGGTGTGTTTTTCTGGCTATAGGGCCACTGGGAGTGACAGTCCTTAGCTGACAGATTAGCCAGAGTCTGCCATTAAGTAATTCTGCATTGAGAGGCACCCTTTTGGACACTGGTCATGCACTTTATTTGGAAGGAAATCTTGGTGAAGAGGAGACAGGTACATTATTTATTGACTCTCTGGACAGAGGTGAATCTGGGCTTCCAGTTCATTTCACCTTCTGTCTGTGCCCAGAGCACCTCATAAAGCACAAATCTAGATGCAGAGATCAGGAGATGCCAGGAAATGCCAGGACAGGCAGAGTCTGGCATTTTGTTTAACTGCTGAACGAATACTCCCACTCTTCTACCAATGACTTTTTGCAAGGCCCAGAAGGTCACTGCAAGATACTGAAGAGGAAGGCATCCCATCTCTTACTTGTAACACCAACAAATGGGAAGCGGAGGCAGGTGGATTGTCATGAGTTTGGGGCCAGCCTGAGCTACAGAGTCTCAAAAACAACAAAAACGAAAGACAGAGAGAGATTGAAGAAAAACACACAAACAAGGACATCTAGAATGTTTTCCTCGAAAGAGGCAGAGAAGGGGCTTCAGAGATGGCTCAGTGGCCAAGAGCACATATTGCTCTTTCAAGGAACCAGAGTTCAATTCCTTGCACCCACACCAGACAGTCACAACTGCTCGTAACTCAAGCATCAAGAGACCCAACACCTCTGGCTTCCATGAACACACAGACGCAGAATCTCATACAGCATACACTCAGACAGACACATGGTTAAAAATACATCTTAAAAAAAATAGAAAAGCCGTTCATCTCCTATACCATGATGCACACAACCACAGGTTCTAAGGACAGGGAGTTAGAGGACTGGGGCCAAGGGCTTTGAAGAGGTGAATAAACGTGCCTTTTCACGAGACTTGTGTTTTTTGTGAAGCCCAGCATTATGCATTCCCCACTGCGTGCTGCCTGTCACTCTCCGCTCTATCCCCATGACCCACTTCCTGTCTTCCTAGGATAGGTTCAGAAGTTTAATCTCAGCCTGCGCTTCCCTCCGTGGTCCCTCTTCCTCTCCCTCCCTAATAATATGATGGTAAAGCAAATTACTTTCAGTCTTCTGAAACTAGTATGCATATTCTTGCGGCCATACAGGCAGAGAAGCAAGTATGCCTATGACTTTGACTCTCCCACCCCCTATCCCCCACCCCGAGCCACAGAAGATCTTTTCCTGTGTTCCCACCAGGCTGGTTTCTCCTCTGGTAGCTTCAGCAGCCTCTTCCTTTTCATTTATTGATGTATGTCCATACTTTCTCATTAGGATCTGTGTCCTGAGAAACAGGGTTTATACTATTCAACCACGCCTTCTCCTTTGCCAGCGTGCGGGAGTTTGTGTGTGTGTGTGTGCACAAGTATATAAACACACCCCTTTAAGGAAGATAGGCAGTAAATTCCATAAGTACATAAATAAACAAATTCCTGAACTTCTGATATTCTTTTCTTCCTGTTTCAGTCATTTTTTTACATCACTGTAATAACCCCAAGTGCTTGAAATAAACAAGTTCAGCGAAGAAATTTTAATTGTGGCTCATGTTAGACCATTCCTCATGTAACCCCAAAACAGCGATGGGTCAGGACAAGGCAGCCAGACATAAGTCCCAGCCTCACACACAAAAAGTCCGCCTCCCAGAAATCCCTCCACAGCACCGCAGCAGCCTCTCTCCCAAAATGTACACATCTCCTCCCTTTTTGCTCTTCTCTCAGCCAATCAGAAACAGCCACCCCAACTCTTCTCAGACTGCACCTCCCCTTCTCTGCTTCCAGTTTAGGACTCTTTAAAACCTGCCATTTGCCCACAGACCATGGTTGTCTCTAGTCTATCCAGAGGCAGTCTTTCGTTCCTCCAGGGCAAATATCTCTTGTCTTCTATCCCTTGTCCCCTACCCCTTGCTCCTTGCCCTTTGTCCCTCTGGGGCAACTAAATCTCCTTTGTGCTTAGAATCTGATACCTGGGTGTATTCTGCGCCTAATCTGGGGTCCAGGAGGGAGCACCCCACTTTGTGTGGTAGTGTCCACCTTCATTGATGCCATTTCTAAGAGAACAACCTACAGCTCTTTGGCCCCGTGCTCTTGAGCATAAATCATTGCAGCAGAAACACATGACAGAGGACTGAACAAGCCCAAGGACCCTTCTCCCTGTGAGCTTCCTCCAACTGATTCTACCTCCTACATATTCCACCACCTCCCAAAATAGAGCCATCAACTTATTATTGGGCACAGAACAAGTGGACCAGCGGAGCACTTCACATTCAAACCACAATACTTCCACTAAAACTTGAAATGTGACCCTGAGGATGGCATTTGTTAAACAACTACCCCCTGCGTGATACCGGGTGGGTAATTTATCCACGTATTTCTCATTTGAAGGTAGAGATGCTCTCGTTATATTTAATCACGCTATGGTTAGTATAAAGCCCAATGGAAGTGTGATCCCAATGCCAGACTGGATAAGAGTGAACAACGTGGTTACAATTAAGTTGAACACTTTTTTGAAAAAAAAAAAGACGACACTTCCAGGAATATGGCATCTCAAAAGCATCTCCAGGTACTTCTAGGGATGGGCTCATGAGCCACAAACCTGGTCCTGCTACATTACAATAGCACTGTCTGTGTCTCTACCAGCCTGTGGCTAGGAGCCCTTATCAGCCGCTGTGAGAAACATATGTCTCAAACACGCCAAGCTTGATGAGAGGTTATAATACATGAAGGGATCCTGCCTCCATCCCATGCTGCTGTTCACAGTGGGGGGGACTCCGGGAATTTGGCTTGGAAGTTCAGCTTTTTAAAAGCTTTAGTCTGTCTCTTGGTCCATCCCTCATAGCCATGGGCTACAGAGCTAATCCAGGCTAGGGCAGGTCTTAGAAGGTGCTCTCCTTCATTTACCCATGTCTACCTGCTCCAGTACATCTTCTGGCCTCCCAGTTATCAAATTAAATCCGCCATGTATTTAATCCATACATAATAGATACCAGAGACGGGAGGCAGGAATGGGTGGGCGACCCCAGCTTCCCAATAATTGGCTGTATAGTAACAAGCTTGGGAAGCACGCATCTGAACAGGTTCATTTGTATTCACCAAGCTCTGGGGTGTGAGCTTTGCACTCGTTGTGTAAACTCTGCTTCAGTTGTATGAGGGCAAAATCTATTACTGCACCCCATTTCCAGAACCAGCTGTCTGCAAAGGGTTAAACAAGTTAACTTAGGTCTCAAAACTAGTGTCAGGGCTGGAGTCTGAATCTATACTGAAGTCTTGTTCCAAAGCTCTGCTTTTAATAATACAATATGCCACTTTTCATCTTAGCCGTTTCCTCTAATTAGGCTGCCATTTTCTCCCATGCTTGGCTATCCAGTGATCTCTGGTTCCTGGGCTTAGCCTTGTGCTGAGTGCAGTGAAAATTTTGAAGTCATTCTAAATTGCTCAGGGAAGTCACCTTTCTGAGAAGTCTACATAGTCCCTGGGGAACTCCCTGTCTTCTTCCTTTAAGCAGGAAATACATATGAAACAAGACCTTTAATTAGCCCCCACTATCAGCTCCTACATCCTGTAATAATTATCTTTGGCGATGTCATCTTCAGTCCCCTGGGTAGTATGGATATTATGGACTATTAGAAGCTCTTCTGAAAGCTGGCTGTCAGTCTGATTTATATTAGGCCAATTACTTTTACTAAAATTAAAATTTGTCAAGGAGACTTTGATGAAGAGTCTTGGCAGCTGAAAGGAGCCCTTAATGAGCCGAACGGCGCGCTTTGGCATGAGCACAGGAGTTTCGTATCAAGGGGAAGACATAGCTGTTAGCAGAAGAACCTGGGATCAAAAGAGCACACTTCTCTGCTTCCCACAGCCGTTGGAACGGACTATCAGAAAGTCTTTCCTTGTTTTATATTAACAGAGGTGAGTGTGGGTGTCCATCAAAGACCAAAGTAGAAAACATGGACCCCATGGCCATGGATTTGCCAACAGAATAGTTGGTGTAACTGATCTAGAGGTGGCCTACTTTATGCCTACGTTTCTCCTTTACTTGCTGACGGATCTCTGCTTTAGCTAGAAGTAACAATGTGGTGGCTAAAAGCAACCTCTTCTCATGCTCAGTTAAAGGAAGTGAGCTTCAGGTTTTTAGCAAAAATTTTCCTTTTCTTAAAAAAATAATATCCACGGCTACTGTCTCGTCTCCTCTTCTTTCATACGTGTAGAATGGACATGCAATTGCCAGAAGTGCAGCTGCCCACCTTGTAACATGAGGCTGGAAGTTTAAAGACAGCATGCAGCCTGTTCTGAATAGAAGAACAGAATCCCAGAGAAGCTCCCAATTTCTGGAAGGCTCCTGGTGAGCAGATCCTTAGTTGCTGCCAAGCTCACTCCTACATTAAAGTGTCACGCTTCCATTTTGTATTGCCTACTGCTCAGAGTGCTCCCAGCTGACACCACCGAGGAGACTACCAGAACAGAAGACATAATGACCACAGCACAGCAGGACACATAAGACAGTACAGTTGGTAGCTCAAACACCAGGCAATGCGGGCTGTGACTGGATGTGGAAGGCGAGGATAAAATGCCAAGGCTCTGTGCCTGTTGTGAGAGTGACTCACTTGCTTATCTTTGTGTGTGGAGTGACTGATACATTTTCATGTTGGACAATGGCTATGCATTAACTATAAATATGACAACTCCATAGTTATTCATAAGCGTGCCTATCTACAGATTCGGCATTTCTAAGGTGCCCAGTGTTCCACTTCTGGCCATCTGGAGCGTATAACCTTCATACCCTAAACCCCTGGGAATGCTGTATTCCCCATGTGAAAATCACCTGCGACTTGTGCACAACGTCATCCTAGACACACTGGTGGAAGATTCCAGAATAGAAGGACATTGTGAGGCTGCCTACCAAGGTCACTGAGCGCTGAAGCATCTAGGGTTTCAGTTCTCACCATAGTCACAGGGTTTCATTGTCACTGTGCATGGCTGACCTTGATACAATAAATGTATCTCTGAAATTCTGTGTTAAATTGACTCTCTGTAAATGCTAAAAGGGTTCACCATGTCTGCTATCATTAGTAGTAGTAGTAGTAGTAGAGTTGGTGTGTGCATGTGTGTGTGTGCGGGTGTGTGTACAAGCATGCCATGCCATGCATTGCATGCACATGGAAGTCGGAGAGAACAATTTTCAGGATTCAGCTCTCTTCCTCTACCACGTGGGTTCCAGGGGTCAAACTCAATTCCTCGAGCTCGCACAGTATGCTGCTGGCTACTTTTTATGTCAACTTGACACAAGTTGGGGTCATCTGGGAAAAAGGAATCTCAACTGAAAAAAAATGCTCCTCTAAGATTTGCCTATAGGCGAATCTGTAGTACACTTTCTTGATTGATGATTAATATGAAAGGGCCCAGCTCACGGAGAGCTGTGCCACCCCCAGGCAAATGGTCCTGAATGGTGTAAGAAACCTGGCTGAGGAAACCATGGAGAGCAAGCCAGCAATTGCCATTGCTCCACGGCTTCTGCATCAATTCCTTCCTCTAGATTCCTGCTTTGAGTTGATGCCTTGGCTGATGGACTAAAAATTGTAAGATAAAATAAACCCTTGCCTCTCCAGGTTGCTTTTGTCCAGGGTATTTTTTTCAGAGCAAAATAGACTCTAAGACACACAGCAAGTGCCTCTACCCACCGAGTCATCTCACTGACCCCCTACTTTATTTTGTTCTTTTTGAAACAAGATCCCACCACATTTAACCCTGGTCTGGCTTAGAACTCCGTATAAAAACCAGACTAGCCCTGAACTCACAAGGCTCGCTCCTGCCTCTGCCTCTCAAGGGCTGGAATAAATGTCATGTGCTTCTCCTTCCTGGCTCATTGTCTTTCAACACCGAGTTTAAACTCCTCTGTAAAATGAATGTTTTCTCTCCCTTAATCTGCCTGTTATTTGAAGCCACATTGTTGGTCATCAAATCTCTATGCGTTAAAAAAAAAGACCTAGGATAGAACCAAACACAGCTAGCCAAAAAGTTAAAAAAAAAAATCAATGAAATGATTCCTAATGATATTCTTCTATACTCAAAGACCAGTGCCTTGCCCAGTAAGGCAGAGAGCCTTCCTCAGGCACCAGATCAGAGTAGTTGCAGAGACCCACAGACAGACATTATACTGAAAGAGAGCTTAACTTGAAGGTCTCCATTTGAACCCAGCCCTCCGAGCTCAGGGAACCCTATAGAAGCAAAGAAGGAGATTGTAGAAGCCAGAGGGGAACGAGGAAACCAGAAGAACATGGCCCACTGAACCAACTAATCGGGGCTCACATGGGCTCATAGAGACTGCAGTGGCAAGCAGGAAGTCTTCATGGGTCTGCATATCTGATAGGGCTGTTAGCTTGGTATTTTTGTAGAACTCCTGACCATGGGATTGGGGATGTCTCTGATTCTTTGCCTGCTCTTGGGACCCTTTTTTTCCTACTTGGTTTCCTTATCCAGCCTCAATATGAAGGTTTTGCCTTGTGTTATTGTAGCTTGTTGTGTTGTGTTTGGCTGATATCACTTGGAGACCTACTCTTTTCTGAAGGGAAATGGAGGGGGAATAGACCTCAGGGTGGAGGAGAAGTGGGGGGGAGCACAGAGGACTGAAGTGAGGAGAAACTGTGGTCGGGATGTATTGTATGTATTGTTTGAGAGAAGAATATATTTTCAATAAAAAAAAAATCTTAGAGACAATGTCAAGAATTATGCCAAGTTCGTGTATGCTACCAAAGTCAATGTTATGCTCCCTAGAGCACATTCTATCTAAAGCTTCTTCTCCACTGGTGTGAATTCAACCTTTCAGGCATTTCAGATTTAAAACACATGTACCTTCCAGATGTTTAAACCCATGACCTCCTGCAAACATGGCAAGTGTTTTGCCACTGACTGAACTACAGCCTCAGCTCTTCCTGGCGTTCTGTCTTTCACACTCCCATCCAATCTGCTAGCAAGTACCATTGACTCTCCTTCCAAAATACATCCATGTTTGATGTTTGCCACCACCACCCTGACCTATGTCACTATCCTCTCTTGCTTCTGTTACTGCAAGATGCTCCTTGCAGAGCTCTCTGCTCCTGCCTCGTTCCCCTTTGGTCATTCATACAGCAAGTTGAGGGATTTTTTTTTCCTACGCAAGTATAAAGGAGGCTCCCATCTCCCTTGAGGTGGAAGCCAAAGTCTTTCTACAGCCAACAAAGCCCGGCATGACGTGGTCATTCATGCTGTCTGCCTGACTCTTCTCTTTACAGTTGGCTCAGCCACACTGGCCACCTGGTTGCTCCATGAAACCTTTACACAGGTTCGACTTCTATCTAGAATGTCCCCCCCAAGCTGTCTTGGCTACCAATCTTCTTTTTCCCTGTCCCCTTGCTTGTGGTACTATTTGTGAAGCTAATGGAAGTGCTGGAAGAACTCAGCTGTTATGAGCCCTATCTCGCCCTGCCCGCCAGCTTCACCACAGTCCCAGAGTAAAGGAGCCAGCCAACCATAAGCTGAAAGCACATGATGGCTCACAACCGCCAGTAATTCCAGTTCCAGGAGATCAGGTGTCCTCTTCTGGCCTTCTCAGAAATGAGCCGCACACATGATGCACATACAGACATGAAGGAAACACTCATACATAAAATAAAATTTAAAACAAAAATTTCATATCAAGTACTTAGTCACCAAACCAATACCTTCAGTTTTTCACAAATACCTTACCTTGTTAATTTTAAGGACTCTGCAATCACACAGTTTTTGTTCAACTTGTATTTCTGCTCCTCTCATTTACTTGTTAGTGGGAAATTGAAATGTGTGTAAAACAAGGAGGAAGGGGAGGGGTGCAAGCCTCTGAGATCCATCACTTGAAAGCCCACAGGCGACTGCTCCTCATGTCTGTCGTCCTCTCTAAGGCTCAACTTCCTCGGCACTCCAGGTTCATAGAAGCTAGCCATGAGCACCACCCTGCCCATTGGACTCAGGCCACCGATAACCCTCTGGCTTCATGGGTTTCTGCCTCTTCCTCAGCCTTATGCACCAACTCACGAAAAAGTGCCTCAATTTGCCCAGCTCATCTCTGAACCCAAACACCCAGTCAGGAGGCAAGAACACACAGAGAAGCCATGTGGTCAGGAGAAAGAGAAAAAGCAAGAGAGGTATGAAATAGTTCCCAGAAAGGGTGAAGAGATGCACAAACAAACCAAAAGTGTCCCGTGCCAGGAGCTATCATCCTCCCAGTCTATCCATGAGCCACTGTAGAAAGCAGACACATGAACAAGATGCCCTGGGGAGCGTCATACAGCAAGAGACACAATGGTCTATGAACCCTGTGAAAGCCCCGTGTCTACAGGTTAATATGTCTTCTGCCCCTCAACCTGTCCCAGAGGACACAGGCAGATAGTTCAGCCTCCTGCCTCCACCTATCCTGAGAGGTGGGGGGATTCTCTGGCCACCGGAGTGTGTGCTGCCCTCACTCAGAGGATCAGAGGAACCAGGGGCTTTACCAGTAAGAGTTACAGGTCCTCGCCCTCGTGGAGAACAGTTCTCAGGTGTAGCTCAGGTGTATGATAACTCTATAGAGTCATCAGAGAGCCCAGTGGGTTCGAACCTGCTCAGGAACCAACCGTCCTTGCTCTGTGTCTCCTCTCACCTCAGTCTCATCTCATCTAAAATCCTTGGGAACCATGGTCATCAACACCATCCTTTGGGGTCTGATTTCTGAAAGGCGGGAAGAGATCGTGAGGAAAGTCTCAAGGACTCTGTCGAAAGACTAGAAAACCTTCACTGATGCAACAGAAGTGTCCAGAGGGTGAAAAAAAAGAGATGGCTGAGCCATCAGACCTGGCCAAGAGGCAGATCAGTATCTCAGCAGCACTAAACGTGATCATCCGTCTCCAGCCTCAGCAGCACATCAGCAGGCAACCTTAAGGGAGCCTTTTAATTATCCTCCAGCTTAGTTGGTAGATCAAATGTGCAAACCAGTGCCCATTATTTCTGCCCTTGCCACTCCCCTACTGGCAATCCCTGGCCCACAGCCAGTACTTTGTTTGGAAAACAGTACAAATAACAACACAGTTACTTTTCTCTTGAAAACAAAAATAAAAAATACCCCTCCAAGCTATTTTTATTCTCTAGGCCGACAGTCCTTTCATAATCTCCAGCGGATTAGAAATTAACTGGGGACTTGAATATACATTATTCCATAGGTGATCACCATAAAGTCTTGGGTTGTCCGACAGAAGGGCTACTATTTCCAGTCTCGGGGTAGGAGAATTTTATTCTATTTGATAATTTTATTTTTATATTGTCTCTGAGCTATCATATCCTTGGGCAATTCATCAAGATTCCAAAGCAAACCCTCTTCTTGCTAATGGGAGACACACAGGGGAGTCAGAGTCCCCACCATTGGAGAGATTTTCAAGGCACAGTCTCCCACAACCTAAGCTCCGAACCCTTCTGAACTGGAAGATTAGTTACAGGGCTGAGAATCGTTCCCTGGTACCACAGAGGAATAATTCCCAGCTCTTTTCTGAAGAAGCATAAAAGATGAGGACAAGCGAAGTCTTGAGGAAGACTAGAGGAAACAAGATCATCCCTTTCCATTCAGAGAGCACCAAGTTAGAATTTCATCCTCGAGGGTCTTGTTGCGGGAGCATGTTTGCTGTGACACAGGGTCTCATTATAGACCATGCTCTGCCATCTAGTTAGAACTCTTTCTGGCTCAGCCTGGGATTACTGTCGGCTCCACTATGTGTGTGTATGTGTGTGTGTGTGTGTGTGTGTGTGTCTGTAGTGTGTTTGTCCATTTAGTGCGTATAGCGTGTGTGTAGTATGTATGCATATTGTGTATGTGTAGTGTGTGTTTGTGTGTATAGTGTATGTGTGTTTGTGTGCATGTGGTGTGTGTACAGTATAGTGTGGTGTGTGTATAGTGTGTGTGCATAGTGTATGTGTATTTGTGTATTGTAGTGTTTGTGTGTAATGTGGATAGTATGTATGTGTGTGTTCTGTGTGTGCATGTATATATTCTTCATCTGTGTATTTGCATAAGCGTGAAGGCCAGAGGTTGCTATCAGATGCCTTCCTCAGAGGTTGTCTACGTTCTGAATTGAAGGATGATCTCACTTAAACCCAAGTGTTTCACTTAAATATCGAGCCAGCTTGCTCCTCGGATCCCCTGTCTCTGCCTCTGAAACATTGGGATTACAGGCATGTAACACACCTGCCTAGCTCTTGTATGAATACTAAGGATCCTAGCTCTGGTTCTCACACTTGACCTGCTGAGTCATCTTCCCAGCTCCCTCTCCTTGAGTTTTAACTTAAAACCTATCTATCTATCTATCTGTCTGTCTGTCTGTCTATCTATCTATCTATCGTCTCTCTGTCTCTGATGTTTCTGGACTCTGCCTTAGAACAGTTAATCAACTGACTGAACTTCTAGGCTTATAACAAGAGTATCCAGACAAATGTAGCAGTTCCATGCAGTGGCATCTCAGCAAGAAGAGACAGAGGCATTTCCATAAGTGCAAGCCCTGCCAGAACTCAGCAGAGGAAACCACCAACACAGCAAGTGCCATCCTGGACAGTGGAACCGCAAGCATCGTGTCACATGTTGCAGGTGAGGTTTGTAGCAATTAGGCTACTGGGCAGGTCCCCAAGGAAGACTCAGAAGCATAATTATAAATGTGAATCCTTCCAGACCTCAGCAAAGGGAACCACCATCATGGCAAGTGCCGTTACTGGACAGTGGAAGCCTGAGCGTCTGAGCTCAGGTGCTTTTGTTGATTCGGAACTCCTCGCGTGCTCTACGGATAGCACGTGAAGATCATGAGCAACCAAACCTCCCCCACATAAAGCCAACACCTGTAGACAATACAAAGCACAAAGACCTAGACAGACCCTCACAAACAGCGGCCCAAAACAATATTTTAAACACAACTAAAAATAAACTTCTACCACGGACAAACCCTGCCAAGGGTTAGGAAATCAGGATTCACACACATCATTGAGACCAGAAAACACAATCGGTGACAACACAAATTGTCGTGTGCAGGAAGGGTTTCTGATGAGAGAGAGATGACAGCCGTATCCCAACACTGGTCATGGAAGCCCTCCACCACAGTTCTCACCCCTACAAGGTATTATAAGCTGATCACTACTTCCCTGGTGAGGCCTTCCCAGGTGAGCTCACTCCTCAATATTTTTCAAGGGAAAGGAAGATAGTTCAGTAGGTAAAAAGGAATGTCGGCACGTGCCACAGCATAGATGAACCTTAAAGATGTTACATCAAGCAAGGTAAGCCAGACACCAAACTATCACATGTTATTGATTATATTTTTGAGAGGTACATAAAACAGTTGGCTTGGTAGAGAGAGTTGCCTGGAGTGGGGGGCAGGACAGGTGATCCATTGTTTGATGGCTACAGGCTCCCTTTGGAGATGAGGTTCTTGAGATGGACCCTGATGATACTTATGCAGCCTGACTGTATTTGGTGGCCCAGATCTGAACACTCGTGGTGGGAAACAAGTGAGATGGGTAAATTTATGCTGTAAGTAAGCATTCTGTCACCTCCACTACAATCTTCGAAAAGCTCAGTCAGTGACGACTCACTGAGAATCCCCTGCCCCCTCCACTAAGTTTTCTGTGCTCTTTTTTTCTTTGCTTTCTTTCTTTCCCTCTCTGCCTCCCACTCTTCCTTCCCCTCTTCTCTTCTGCTGTCCTTTCTTAATACAGGATCTTGCTCTGTACCCCAGATTAACCATCAACTCACAATTCTTCCACTGCTCCTTAAGCATAGGTGTGTTACAGGACTGAACCACCACACCAGAATCAATCAAGTTTCTGAATTGACTCTTACTCCCTCAGACAAGAACAAAGTTTTTTTGTTGGTATCTTTAACTGTGTGTATGCAAGTGACCATGGAAGCCAAATGTGTTGCATCTCCTGAAACTGGAATTACAGGCAGTTGTGTGTCACCCAACATGGGTTCTAGGAACTGAACTTGGGGCCCCTGAAAAAGCAGCAAGTGCTCTCAACTGCTTAGCCATCTTTTCAGCCCCTAAACCAAAATGTCTACCAGTGGCCCCTTAGCGGGCATGCTGTTGCATGACTTCTGTGGATTGGGGAACATGCATCTCTTCACCTCAGATAGGGAACCATGGCAGGCCAAATGAATTCTATTTTCCCTAGTCTCGCTTAATGAATCAGAGAGTTTATTGGGGTTACTTAGCAGAGCATGAATGACCAGAAGGTGTCTACATCACTAGAAGCCCACCCAGTATGAGCAATGACTCACACAAGCTGCATCTCTAGGTCTTCCTACAGATCTTACAGGCAGCTGTGAGAGCAGGTGAGTCTCCTACCCAGCAGTTGCTACTGCTGATATGATCTTGGGGAAGGGCACCTTATAAGGAAACAGCTACACAAATAGCCCCATGTCTCAGGCTGCTTCTGGACACATACATGCTCACAGTCTTATGATTCTGGTCTACCGTGGCGATGCTTCTCACGTGACCAGCCTGAGACTTCTGATACTGTGGCTTGGGTCAGAGCTGGCACCTCTATGGTTTTTACACAAAAATGTTAGCGTGACAAGATAGCTCGTATAGCATGGCTATACATGAGGAGGAAAGAAGAACCTAGGTCGTTGCATTTCGCACTTGGGGTCTGTTGATTCTGACACCCCCTTTGAGGGCAGCTGGCAATGTCCTGTCCATTCAGTGACACTGAGACTAAGTTCAGAGGGAACATGTTCCCAAGTGTATGGAGGGCTGTTTGCATGGCTATGAGACTCTACACAGACACAAAGGCCCATTCTTTAATAACTGTCCTGCTTTTCAAAACCTTTTCTCCTTTATTTTTATTTTATACATATATGGATGTTTTGCCCGCGTGTATAGCTAGGAAACATGTGTATCCAGTGCCTGAGGAGGTCAGAAGAGGATGTTGGATCCCCTGGGACTGGAGTTACAGATCGTTGTGAACCTCCATGTGAGTGCTAGCAATCAAATCTGTGTCCTCTGCAAGAACAGCCACTGAACTTCACCACTGAGCCATCTCAGCAGACCCAAACTCTCCCGCTCCTAACACTAGTCCCCTGGAGTCTCCGGCACCACTTTAAAGCTATGTCTCCGACCAGCTAAGCCAGTCAAGTAAGAAGCCTGTGGATTGTCAGATGAGGAAACTGCCTGTCAGTCCTGTGCGAATGCAATGCAAACTAATCACAGCCAGCTAACACATCCAAGACAGAGGCCAGGAGCACGCAGAAGGAAAAGCAGTAAAGGCTGAGCCACAGGAAAACCTCCTGAGAGAAAGGTGTCTTCAGACGTCTTCGAGAAACCGGGAATTTATTAAATATTTTGGCAGCACTGATTTATCTTTAGGCTAATTTACTTTGGGGTTAGGTTTTTCAAAAGACTGGTTTGTTCCTTTATGCAAGATTGCTGCTAAAATGAATTAAGTATAAGATAAATAAACACGGGCTGGCAAGATGGCTGTAAGTAGAGGTGGTTGCCACCAATCCTGACCACCTTTTGATCACAGAAGGAGGGATCCAATTCCAGGAAGTTGCCCTGGGAAACTCTGCACCCCTTGGCAGTGACGCACACACACACACACACACACACACTCTCACACACTAAGTTAAGTAAGTAAATAAATGTGTTTTTTCTTAAATTAAGAGATAAACCAGTTTCAATCAAATCTTCTTCTATTTATGTTAGTGTTCCTTTTAAATGGATTTTCTCGGATTTTTATTTCTAGTATCATGCCTGCCTTCTCTGAAATGGAGGAGGGCTGTGTTTCCTGTGGAGATCCTGTGGATAACCTAGAGCGGATCCCCTCCTCACATTTCAACAACATGCTACCAAGATGTGGGCCAAGATGCACCTGTGTTTGGCATCTGAGACAGGGACACAAGTCACAGTATTTCCAGGAAGCAGATTTATTCATGCTGGCATGAGCTCAGCAGACTCAAAGGCGGAGGCCTGAGTGCAGTGTACTTTGATATATATATGTATATGTGTGTGTGTGTGTGTGTGTGTGTGTGTGTTTATATATATATATATGTGTGTGTATGTGTGTGTGTGTTGATATATATATGTGTGTGTTGATATATGTGTGTGTGTGTATTGATATATATGTGTGTGTGTGTGTTTATATATATATATGTGTGTGTGTGTGTTTATATATATGTGTGTGTGTATGTGTGTGTATGTGTTGATATATATATGTGTGTGTGTGTGTTGATATATGTGTGTGTGTTGATATATGTGTGTGTGTGTGTTGATATATGTGTGTGTGTGTGTGTTGATATATGTGTGTGTGTGTTGATATATGTGTGTGTGTGTGTTGATATATGTGTGTGTGTGTTGATATATGTGTGTGTGTGTTGATATATGTGTGTGTGTGTGTGTTGATATATGTGTGTGTGTGTGTGTTGATATATGTGTGTGTGTGTTGATATATATGTGTGTGTGTGTTGATATATGTATGTGTGTGTATTGATATATATGTGTGTGTGTGTGTTGATATATATATGTGTGTGTGTGTGTGTGTGTTGATATATGTGCGTGTATATGTTGATATATATGTGTGTGTGTGTGTGTGTGTGTGTGTGTGTGTAATGTGACCAGCTACTGTGCCTTCCCTGCCATGATGGAATATCCCCAGTCCTGCTCATTTCCAAACCTGATTCTTCAGCCCACATCACATGACCCATTAATTTCTTTGTATGGAAATGAGGCAGACACTGCTGTTTGCCGAGCACTGGAATGGGCAGCGCAGGCTCGATGTCCTATGTTGGCTCTCACTATGTCAGTGCATCCAACACCCTCCATAAACCTCGGGAATTCCTTCTTCTTCGTGTCCGCCTTCATCCTTCATGGCCTGCTCAACATGGAACTGACTAACCTCATGGTTATTTATGCTTTTAGCTCCAAGTATGAGAAAGACAAATGGCTTTGCCTCCTTACTGGAAAGTCGAGCTATCAACTTCGACTCTCAATCTGCTCGCCATCTGCTGTCCACAAGTGATCGTGCAGAGTCAGAGTGGGTCAAAGGAGGCCAGGACAGGGAATTCCAGAGCTGATCAGCTGGCACACAGAGAGCTTATCTGAGCCAAGAAACTCTATATGGGACACTAGAAGTTTCTCTCCAGTGTTTCTACACCTGCTTGCAGTGCTCAGAAGACCAATACTTAATTCATATTCCTGGACTTAATTCATATTCCTAGACTATATCCCTTCCCCAAACTGTGGAAATCATGAGGACCAGGTATTCATTTCATTAGTATGACATAATGGAGAACGGGAGCAGCTTTGCCTCTGATGTTCTGACACATGGAAGACAAGTGCTGATTACCAGCAGTGCAACCAAGAAATGGCCCTACGGGGAGCACTTTCTAACATATTTACCTAATTAGCCCATTATAAAGTGTAATGGGATTTCTTGCCCTATCCTGCAATTAATTTGACGGGTGTCTTCAAGAAATGACAGAGACAGAGAAGACAGAGACATGGTATACCTAACTTCACAAACTGACATTGAATTTAGTAAAGTGTCCGTGAAGACCCTCAGAGCTTGGCATGGAACTTAATTGCTTTGGTGGATTGTGGGGAGAAGCTTCCCCAAGCCATTTCACATGCTCAGGAATATGGATGTCTAGATATAATCTCTATGTTCCATTCCAAACAGTTTAGCAGAAAGGAACTCCACTAACATGGTACAGAAAGTGAGACTGACTGCAAACTCAGGTATGCTTTTGAGAGAAAAAAAAATTACTAGTTTTAGCATTTAACAACTCTGAGCCTTGGCCAATGTCCACTGGGTCCACTGGCATGATCTTAAGTGCAGGAGACAGAGGGCGTGGGTATGTTAATCACACGATCACTAACATGCCGGGAATATTTGCCCCACGCCAAGCATACCTGGAAAACTAGCCCACAGCATAATCAACATACCAAAACTTTCCTGCATTCTAGTGCAAACCTCAGAGACGAACCACTTACAATCAGAATCGTCAAGGGGGTCTGCCAAGATGCACCCATCTAAAATAGGCATCTGCTGCCACCTCCCGTGCCAGTCATTCTTTCTCCTCTTGGCCCTTGAAATGCGTATTGTTCAGCCAAAATTTGGATTAATATTTGATTGGTTTCCTCCATCAGAATGTAAACTCCATGAGACAGACAATACGTTTGCCACATGAATGTTGCTAAGTAAATATTAGAGAAGGTTGACTTGCCAGCCTTGGAGGGCAAGCACATGTGTTTCTTAGTTTAGTTCAATCTTTTTTTTTTATTTTTTTCTTTTTAGTTTTTTGAGACAGGATTTCTCAGTAGTTGTAACTCTGGCTTTTCTGGAACTCACTCTGTAGACCAGGCTAGCCTTAAACTCACAGAGACCTTCCTGCCTCTGTCTCCCCAGTGCTAGGATTAAAGGTGTGTGCACCACTACTGCCTGGTTAGTTCAATCTTTAATTTCTTCATTCCTCCATCATATTGTCAACCCCATGATACAGAGATTATGTTTCTCTGTCTCATGTCTCAAAACCTTCCTGAGATTGATTCCATGGCAGATAGACTACCTGTCTGTCTATCTATTTATTTGTATTCTTTCTGAGATAAGATAATAATTTTTTAGACGAGGCTTGCCTCAAACTAATAATCCTCCTGCCTCCGCTTTCAGAGTGCTAGGATTACATGCCTGTACCACCACACTCAGCATGGACCACTTATGTTTAAAGAAGAGAGCTATAAAACCAGATTCAGTCTATCACTACAGTTTGAGTCTTAACTATTCCCCACAGAGCCAGGGGTTTGAATAAGATCACCAGCCAGTGGCACTAGTTGGAGAGGCTGCATACCAGGCACCCTAGGGCATGCAGCCAAACAACAAAACAGAGGTCAGAGAGGCAAAAAGCTCATCTATTCTAAACCTTCTGTCAAAAGGTTGTATGGAAACTGCATCCAAGAGTCAAAAAGAATGGGGAATTGGGAAAATATGGCAAATCTTTCTTCCTTACTCTCAAACACTAGAAAGTTCACTGAAATGGGTTACTTTCATCACAAACATCAGCAAGCCCACCCAAGGGCTTGTGTGTGTGCTTATAGTGGTCTATATCCTGGAGTGAGGAGATGCCTCTCAGAAGCAGGGAAAAACTCAGTTCCATTGTCCTGAGTAAACTCTGGGAACCTGGCGAACACACTTCATTACAAAACAACAGGTCGGGTCAACCCTCTGTCAGCTCTCTGAGTTTACTTCCACAGTGGCCTGTGAAGATGGCGTGGCTTCTGCAGGCACTTTCTCCATCAGAAAATGATGCTTAGACTCACCTCAGGAAAACCCATTCTCGATCAGCGTGAATGCCTGACAGCTCACTAGAGCCTGCCTTTTTTGGAAGTAACGTTTCTTCTTTGGAGTGTAGGCACCCCGTGAGCATCTGCTAAGTGACAGTCACTTTCAGAGATGCACAAGAGCTAGACAAGATATGTGCGTGACAGGCTACAGAATCTGGGCTTTTCTAATCCACTCTGAAACCAATGCAGAACTGATCGAGCGAAACAAGGCTGACCAATCCGACCTGTCTCCTGCCAGCAACAGAGACAAGAATAGCTGGACAGCATGGTAAGAGCAGGGCGATTTGATCAGCATCTCCTCGCTAATTTAACGTCCCTTCCTCCCTCCCCACCTCCCTTCCTTCTTTCCTTCTGATACTGACTAGCAGGTGGATTCTTCTTTTCTCATCAGTTAAAGAATTAAAAGACATGAAAACAGGTCTGGGCAAAGTGGAAGTTTATTGCCAAATATTACAGATTTCTCGGATAGATAAAGACCCTAGAGCTTGGAGACCACTAATGTTAAAGAGATTTGAAGGTTGTTTTTTGTTTTTGTTTTTGTTTTAATTTTAGTGTTCTACTTAGTGATTTCCCTCTCCCTCTTTTTTTCTGTTGGTCTAAAGGTATTTATGTGCCCTTTCTCCGTCTCTACCCACAAGCATAGATGGAAATAACTCAATCGTTGATTGCCTAGGGCAAGAGTGAGCTCCCTGACCTCCAGTGCTCTTTTTGGTGAAAGAGGTACAGAGCAAGAATGAGAGAACAGGCCTACATTTCAGAGAAATGGAAACATTCTACTAGGACCAAAAAGCCACAGGGAAAATGCCGATCCCAAAGATACAAAGAGAAAGACCACTAATCCCTATCATCGTGCAAAATTAATCAAAGCAAATAATTAATTAAAGCAAGCTTTTTTATTCATGCACACGGGGTACCTCCTCCTAAGGCAAGGTTCAAGAGGTCAGCATTGGCCATGGGAAGATAAGATTTTTATAGCTCAGGGGTACGAGCTTCCAGATAGGGGATTCGTCAGGCAAATAGGTAAAGTTACAGAAGCAGAACATAACAATGTGGTCAAGACAACAGATGGTCATAATAACCTTTTAAAACATCGGTGGGGGAGCAGGAGGGTCCTAACAACTTCCTGAAACCAAAGCATGGTTGCAAAGTGGTCATAACAACTCTTCGAAACAAAGACATGGTTGCAGTTTCCTGGAGCAGGCAGTACAGAACCATTTATACTTAAGGGTATGGGTAGGGCATAGTCCTATCTTTGAGAAACAGAGATTTAATCATAAACAGGAATGATCCTTGTTCATCTTTATTATAAGATGACCTTTAAGCCCAAGATGGAGACAGGCTAACCAGCCTGTCAAAAGCCCACGAAGCCTCAACCCTACACAAAGAACTCCAGGCAACTAAGAAATACTGGAAGTGGGAGAAATAGTGTCCCCCAGGGAAAAGCATACTAGTTGGTTATCCAATACCAAATGGTGAGCCCTGAGAACAGGTGTACCAGTAACATTATACAGACTGAGCAGGTTATATCTACAAGAAAACTGAGGCAGAGAGGCAGACTCAATATCAACAAGCTGAGACTGATTTATTAGAACAGGGAAGGGCCTCGACCTTCACCCAAAGGGTGAAGGTTAATCACACACACACACATGAGGGAGGCCTGTTAAATTGTGATGTTGAAGTTATTATTGATAACTTTTATCCTTTCCACGGATGCACATCCTATTAGCTGATTTTATTATAGAAACCTTTATACCATGAGATTAACAATAGTACCCTCCTCTACTGGAAATAGTTTACCTTTTAGATGTTTTTAAATACAGAATGTCTTTTTTCTGGACTTTTCTGTGAAGTAAAACAGCCCGTGACAATTATTTAATATTATTCATACTTAAAAGACATTTGAATCTCTGTAAGACATACCCAGTGATCTACGTATTTATAATCAGTCTGTGTGTGTCTGCAGATGAGGGCAGACAGCTGAAAATCCTAACAAGCAACTGAAAAGTAGAAATAAAAGCAAGAGTATCTGGGCTTGGTGAGGAAGAAACAAAGGCAGGCCGGAGGCATGAGGTGAAGATATCCCAAGAACAAAAAGACCATCCTGTCTGGTTTAGAGGAAGCAGGCTTGAAGATCCTGTAGAAACAGCAGGCATAGGACCTAGTGAAGTGTAGATTTTATTTCCAGTTTTTTTTTTTGTTTTGTTTCGTTTTGTTTTTTTCAAGCTGTATGAAGTCTGGGCTCTGGGCATGGTTGTAAACAGAGCTGAGTGGCAGGGAATAAGAATTAAAATGAGCTGGGGGAAGGGGAAGGGGCTCAAACTTTTTGCTATTTCCTTTGAGAAAGTTGCCTAGGTCTGTAAGAAGGTTAAAATTGAAAGTTTCAAATTTTGGGCTGGCAATGGCCATTTTTGGAGAACTGTGGCCAGATTGAGTGGATAATTGAATAAGTTTGGTGGGCTGGAGCTTGCTAAGATGGAGCCTTCACAACCCATTATTGAATTAGGTTTAAATTTGAAATGATAAACAGGACTGGTGGAATGTCTAATCCCCCTGCCTAAGCCATTCCCCAGGTTTGGGGTAAGAAGTAAACAAACCTGTTAAAAGGGGATGAAGAGTCACAAAGTCAGTGGAAACACTGAAGGTTCCTGGAAACTCCAAGACTTTGTGATCTGGAGAAGGAGAAGCTCCACCGGCTTCTGGGATCTGCTCAGGAAGCCTCTGAGTCAGACCCGGGCATATGAATACCTTGTCCTGCAGAATCTGAACTCATGGATGGCAACCATCGAACTCTCAGCATGAAGACCAGAGAGTCTGGGAGAATAGGTCGGGGAAGATGGACGGGGAGCACTCCGAGGAGAGCAGAGGATTGGGGTTAAGCTGGGCTTACACAGAGCTCCAATAATGTCCCAAGAACCAATATCCTATCCCTGGGACTTACACTACTCCCAGAGGCAGAGGCCACAGGGGCTCTTTAGCCTACTCAGTGAGCTTAAAGTGTGTCCATGCTTCCAAAGAAATGACCCCAGGGAAAGCAGAAGGAGAACTTTTGCTATGAAGACTAAAAGGTTCCCAGGTTTTAGTACCAGATACAAAAGAAATGAGGCAGACAGCCAAACAGAGGGGCTTTCAATAGGCTGAGACTGCTTTATTGGAATAGTGAGGGGCACCAATGTTTCTTCAAGATGAAGAAGGTTGAATGTGTTTAGGACTGGAGGATGTGTATATATACATATATAGATATACACATACATGAATAGCTACCAGGAATTACAACAATTATATACGTGTGTGTGTGTGTGTGTGTGTGTGTGTGTGTGTGTATAGATAGATAGATAGATAGATAGATAGATAGATAGATAGATAGATAATTGGGTTTTCGAGACAGGATTTCTCTTTTGTAACTCTGGCTGTCGTGAAACTCACTCTATAGACCAGGCTAGCCTTGAATTCACAGAGATCCTCCTGCCTCTGCCTCCCAAATGCTGGGATTAAAGGCGTGTACCACCACAGCGGCTTTCATGGACTCTTTCTTGATACCTGAGTATATTGTTTCTGCAGATGGAGCAGATGGTCCATTCTTTATGGTGCTAAGCCATTCTTTATGGCCAGGAGCTACTACTACCCAGTCAAATAATAAATTTAACCAATAAATAATGGGATCAGACTACTGGGTACAGTTGATAGTGTCAATGTTTTTATTACTCTGGAAGGAGAATAGTGAGCATAAGGCAAACACGAATATCTGCAGTTAAAATATACATTACATTACGTAGTATTTATGGCATTATTTTACTATACCTTAATGCTTGGTAGTCAACGTAAAATTAAAGGGAGTACTACAGTTTTTTTTGTTTTGTTTTGTTTTGTTTTAAAACTAGAACTCTGGTCAATTTCATCAAAATAGTTTCTGACTGAGCTGACCCTGAGGAAGCATTCTTAGAGAGAAATGTACGGCCTCTCAGCCTCATCCCCCAGCACCTTCCCCAAGACCTTCTTACCCCTGCTACACCACCTTCATACCCTCACTGGGCTGTTTACCACCACCACTTACCTCAAACTCATCCTGATCCCCTTCCCTCCTCAGTTAACATGGGGACTCCTCTCTCACCTCCTACCTCTTTCCCCTAAATGGACAGGCCCCTTCGAATCACTCTTATCACCAGGAAGCTCAATGGTGTCCCTCATTGGATCCCCCTATCTCACCTCGAAGAGAATTCTTCACACTGCCTTGTCTCAAGATAAAATCCCTCTTTACACTTGCATGCCAACAGGACATTTCTCCCTTAAGCTCCAGATAGTACCAAGGCCAAACATGCCTGCCCCCAGTCTCCGGAGTGTGAAGTCTCATCACTGACCAAAACCAGCATCCAGACCTGCTAGATCAGTCCCTTCCTCTTCTCTCTGTCTCTTTGTGTTCACCTCCATTGGGGCTGAGCCCCACATATGGAGATTCGAGGCTCAGGAGACCTGTTCCCAACAGGATGGGGAAATTGCTCCCTGATGGGCTGCCAGTAGGCAATAAGCTTCCCTACATCACCTAGCTCAGTCTCTCCCTCCTCAGGCAGCCCCTACACTTGCTTTTTCTATGACCATAAAAGGACTACTGCAATAGTGGTTGGAACAGTACGGAGGCTGTCCCTTTTGGTCCTGCAAACTAATGATACATACACCTACCCCTGGCCAACCTCTTACTTTTATCTATACATTGTCTATACATAATCTACACATTAAGGACCCCCTGGAACCCCAGTTGGGAAATGGGAGTCATTAGTAAGCTTTACTTACTAATGGTATTACTATTACTATTACCATTACTATTACCATTACTATTACTATTACTATTACTATTACTATTACTATTACTATTACTATTACCATTACTATTACCATTACTATTACTATTTATGACCATCATCCAATGGGTACCACCAAAATACAATGAAAATACACCCCACTCTTCCAACACCCGGGAGTGGAAAAGGTAGAGGAGGTGATGTGATGCCCATCCAAGGCTCTCGACTCTCTACCATCTGGTTCTGGTCTCACCCCACTGTCCTCATGGTCACTCCGCCGCTTGTTTCAGACCTTACCTTCGCCTATCAGTCGTTACTCTGCCTGGCCACTTTGGAGAATGCTGGCTGTACATCCCTCCCGGATCAGGCTCAGAGCCACCCCTTGTGACCTCCCCCATCACCCTATCGCCTCTCCCCTTGACACTCCTTGTCAACTGCTCTGAGACAAATATCACTACCATCCCTAATCTCGCCCACATTTCTCTCTTCAGTATTACACACTGCTTTAAGTCCTCAGGGACATACTGGATGCACACTCTGGATTCTTCAGAATATAATAATACCCTATGCACTACCACCCAGCACCTATGCCTGAATGTTCACAGTGTTTCCAACCTCTTTGGCACTCCATTTACCGTTACCTATCCACTGGCCGGTCTGGGGCTTTTGTGCTGGTGTTCCTCTTTCCAAAAATTAGAGTGGTACCTGGTGAAGAACACTTCACCTCATTATGGCACAAACAAGTGGTTCAAACCCTAACCTTTCTCACAGTCCTGGGTACAACAGCCATGTCACCCTGGTACAGTAGGACTAACTACTTCCCTAACAATCTACCGTCAGCTTTCCACACAGTTTATCGAAGACCTCCAGTGTGTGACTCAGACTATCCTCACCTTCCAGTGCCAAACAGATTCATTGGTTGCGATAGTACTACAAAATCGGCAAGGATAGGATCTATTGACAGCAGAGAAGGGGGTCTTTGCCTCTTCTTCAGGGAGGAACGTTGCTTCTATGTTAGCCAATCAGGTATAGAAAAGACAAGAACTGACAACTTCAGACAGATCTCCAAAAACATATGGGACAGCTCAATGCCTCTGGCTGGTAGATCATTGACTGTCCAATATGGAATTAGATACTGCAATCTGTAAACTCCCCTTCTTCTCCTTTCTGTAGAATTCTTCAAAAGCAAATTCAAAAAGTGTCTAGCCAGACCTTTAATCAGTTCCAGAATTATAAGCTCCCAGCTACACAGCCAGAGACCTACAATTCCCAGTTATGCCCTGCCGGTGAAGATTAAGCTCTCCCCCCAGGACTTTGATGCCCCTGCGCAGTAGGAAGTAACCTAACAATAACATTGCCTCCTCTCCTGGCCCCTGATTGGGTATCAGTACTAATCATAAAAGGGGCGCCAGTAGAAAATTGCCCTGTTTTAGCCTGTCCCTGAACCTGGAACTTGGAAATCTCTTGTGTGAGGTTAATCTCCACCCCCATGATTCAGGGTTACTTAACAGCCAAGCAATACTTCCAGCTATGTTATATTTTCCAACAAGCTCACTGCACGTTCTCCAAAAACCCCAGAAAACCCACCATCTCCACTCAGCCGCTGCTATCTCTGTTCTCTCTCAGAGGCAGCCATTCTGTGCTTCTTCTCCCCAATAAAATCTCTCGTGCAAGGTTTGTTGTGTGGTATGATTTGGGGGGAATTCCTTCAGCTCCTCATTGCCAAGATATCCTTTTGCTGAAAAACTCTTTCAGACAACTTCTTGCCCTCCTCCTGACATGATCCAACCGCAGGACCGTGTGAGCCTGGGGTGTCGGTGGCTAGGACTTATAGGATGCGTGCTTATCTCCTGTAAGAGGCTGAGAGTCCAGTGGTTTCTGCATCAGCCTTTTGTGTTACGATGCCCATTACTGTGAGCAAACACCCGACCGAAGCAACTTAATGGGTAAAGACTTTATTCTGCTTATTAGAATGATTCGTGAATCACAGATGGGAGGAAGTGTCAGAGCAGAACAGTTCATGATGCCATGGTAGACTGGAAGCCAAGCAGAACAGTAACTAGGGACATACTTCTAGGGATCTGTTTCCTCCAACTCAGCCTTCTGCATATCTGTCACCTCCCAACAGTCTATTCTAACTGTAATCCATCAGTAGATTAAACCTCTGATCAGGTCGGAGTTCTACTGAACCAATTGTCCCTGGAAACCCCTCACAGGCACACCCAGAATTGTGTTTTACTGTCTTCTAGTTATCTCTCAGTCCAATCAAGTTATCAATTGAGATTAACTCTCACATCCCTCCTGGCTACTCTCCCTCCCCTGACTGCAGGAGCTTCATTGCAGTTGACTGAATGAAAGGTTCATGAAGGAATTAGAAGCTTCTTCAGATACTAGATCTAGTCTGTCCTAGTCGTTCATCCAGCCCCAATAGCCCTCAGTAACAAACGTTCTTCCCCATCCCAGGAACATAAAGGAACCTGGAGCTCAGTGTCTTCTTGGTCCTCAGGTTCCTAAAGTACCTAAAGTCTAGAGATAATCAAAATCGTGAGGAGAGACCCCATCCTTAAGAAAGATGCAGAGCCAAGGTGATCTGCAAGACCCTTCCTAAAACCAAGAAAGAGAAAAACCAAAAGGGGAAGGAATGGAAAGTAAAGTCAGAGAAAAACAGAAGAAAGGGGGAAAGTGTTTAAATTACTCAGAAATCATCCCTGTTTAACTCACCTTCAAAACAAATCATATGTTCTCAACACTATGTCTAAAAAAAGATTGTCACATAAAAACCAAGAAACTCTAGCGTAAGTCACCATCATGGGCTTCAGAAGAGAGGCAAGCTAGATTTGGGAGTGAAGCAGCCACAGGAAGAAAGTTTGAGGATTCAGTTTTATAAAAGGACAGATGAATAGATCTGGAAGCCACATACCCCACTTCTCCTTATTTCCAACCTATTCATTCGACAAAAACCAAAATGATTTGTGTTAATAGCATTTAGCTGTATTCAAGCAAAGAGGGTCCTCTTTTCAAAAATCTCCTGCGTCTCATTCATGAGAGAGAGACTGGCCATGGAGATCCTCAGCTTCCCTCTGCCGCCTGGGGCCCAGCTACTTCTCATGTCTCAGAACAAGACAGAGGGTGAGGACATGCTCAGTCATATAAGAGAAAACGAACGGACATAAGCAAGGTGACAGTGTATCTGCCAGAAAGCATGGGTTAGAGACAGATCAGCTATTGCCTCAAAGCAAGGAGTGGGCCAGACCTACCAGGGCCTTTGCCATCTAAAAACATATATTTTGGGCTGGCCAGTGATGGCGCATGCCTTTAATCCCAGCACTGGGGAGGCAGAGGGAGATGGATCTCTGTGAGTTCGAGGCCAGCCTGGTCTACAGAGTGAGTTCCAATACAGCCAGAGTTACAACAGAGAAACCCTGTCTTGAAAGAAAAAGAAAAAAATATGTGTATTTTATGTGGGAAACAACCTATACAATCAATAACAGGTGTGAATGAATGAAAATTTCTAGAAAGAAACTGTGTCTGCAAAGGCTCATAGACTGGCTAGAACCACAGTGTTATAGAGAGGGTAGAATGTAATTACCATTTATTTTGGGCTATGATTAGTCCAATAAAGAGTCTTTCCTTGTCCACTTCTGTGTCAGACCCAACATCTCAGATAAAGCTACACCTACCATCCTGATAAACAGATTAAAAACCTCTGGAGCGTATTAACAAATCCCTATTCCCTATCAATCAAAGGACTAAGAACACTATCAGCATCGGAGCCCTAGGGCTGAGCTCACTGTGCTGTAACTCACCTGTCTAGTGTTCCCACCAATGTAATTGGGAAGCACCTTGACTTACGACTTCTCTCTGGTCTGTTACTATGAATCTGCTCTCATACTGGAACACGGGATTTGAACTAAATCTGTGTTTCTGGGCCATGATCACTCACATTTGGCTCCAGAATAAACTCTCTTATCCCTTTGAGGTAAGAGCTGTGAGCTATGGTTCTGTGTTGGGGCAGAAGAACAATTAGCTAAATACAGACACAGGAAAGGTTAAAAAAACAATGCTGTGACCTTAGGAAAAACCAGGGTTCTGCTTCTGTGTCAGGACCCTCTGCGCCAGCAAGGAACATGGGCCACTGGCTGGGTCCTCCTATACTTTAGAAAATATTTTCCTAGGATACATCCTTATTAACCTATCTGGATTTCAGCTTTCCTGTATGCGTCTGCTTCACTATTTTTGTCTTACATATTGCGCTAACATTGTCAATAGGACCTTGGTGTCCCATATTTTGTTTTGTTTTGTTTTTCAAATTACAAGTGATAGCCTTTGTAAAAAATTAAATGAGGGTAGTCAGGTGTGGTGGCCTGGACCTAAAAACCCAGAACTGTGAAGGCTAAGGCAGGAGGATTATAAATTCCAGGATAGCCTGAAGTACAGGAGAGTTCCAGGACAATCTAGACTGTATAGCAAGAATCTGCCTCAAAAACAAACAAATAAGAGAACAAAACAAATAGAAACCTCAACTAATCACTCAACTGGAGGGTGGGTACCCTCTCTGTCCCACTCCCAGCCCCTGGCTCATTGTTACTTATGTGTACATTCCCAAGCTATATAAAGAAGGAATCTTTCCAAGTGTGTAGAATAAAGAAATATAACACATACACACACACACACACACACACACACACACACACACAAATGTAATAGCTATGCCCCTGGCTGTGGATAAAGAAATCAGCCCATTTCAAATTCACGGACTCCTGGAGAGAAAGTAATCACGACATTCAGGAAGGATTTAACCTTCAGGCTAGCAGCTTCTCCACCTGCTTATTTGTGGATGCACTGGTGCTCCCTCACTGAAAGAATTTAAGAAACACCCAGAGGGCTCAGTGTCTTCCGTGTCTTCTTCAGTTTCTACCCTCAGAGTTACTCACTAGGATTAGTGGAAAAATATTTTCCAGATGTCGTGTTTTATAATGCCAACTTCCAAGGACTCCCCCATAGCGCAAATCAAAGGGACTTGATACCTGAGACCTGTAAGGCACTCTAACCCTGTCATCCGTGGCAACAAAGACAGGTTTGCAGGGATAAAAGAGGAAAGTTGCTGCTTAAAGCTGATGCTTTAGAGAGTTGTGTATCTAGTAGGGAATCATGTGACCTCTCAGACAGTAAGACTTAAGAGCACATAACAGGGTCAATCAAGATGACTACTAATTGTCCTCAGCTTCATCACAATACCATTGTGTCGTAGAGTGCTTTGCAACATTGCTTGTTTCTACTGTACATCTGACACCATGTTATGCATGAATACTCCACATACGGCAAAAAAAAGAGGAGTTTCGTGGAGATGTCCCATAGTTCCTGGCGTTTGAATACTTGGTGGTTCCCAGTTTGTGATACTGTTTGAGTAAATTTAACAGGTGTGGCCTTGCTTGGGGAAGTACATTATTGAGGGTGGGCCTTGGGGATTTCAAAAGCCACATGCCATTCCCATTCCCTACTCATGTTTCAAGACATGAGCTCTCAACTGGCTGCTCCAGACTCCATGCCTATCTGATGCCACACTTCCTGCCGTGATAATGGACTCAAGCCCCTGAAACCATCCTCCCACATAAACCTTTCCTTCTATAAGTTGCCTTCAATATGGTGTTTTATCACTGTAACAAAACATTAACTGAAACAGAGGAATATGCCCAATATACCTATTTTTGGAAAACCCCACACATTCTTAAAGTCTCCTGCCCCTTTATCCCAACTTAAACTCATTAACAGTCCTCCGCTGCAGGAAAGTTTACCCATAAAATAAACTATCCAAAATCCTACTACACAGCTCTCAATTGGAAGCCTGGAGTGTGCATTGTCACCTTACAATAAGCCTCTCAGTTTCTTACTTTAGCCTCTAAACTATCTCTGATAGTTCCCTGAACCTGGAAACACTAGGAAAAGTTCCCAGCCTGGTCCCTCAAGGATATGGCTATTCTCTACCCATAGAGCAATCTTAA